>WAAD01025390.1:0-201415 GCA_013389945.1 Fregata magnificens | reverse complement strand
CGGGGGGGGCGCCGGCGAGGCGGGACCCTGCGCCGCAATGCATGACGGGAGTTGTAGTTCCCCGGCGGCGGGGCCTGGTGCTGCCCCGCTGAGGCGGAGCTGGCGGTGGGCGTACCGTCACACGGGGGGGGAGGCATCGGCTGCCAGCCGTTACAGCAATGCGGGTGACACTGCTCATTTTCTGCAGCTCTGTTTTTTGAACATGCGTTTACTTCCATTTTAATATTAAATTTAAGGGAGAGGGACCCGCAGAAAAGGAATTAACAGTTCGGACGTGTGGAGGCCCTTCCCCTGCGCTCCTCACAGAAGGCCTGTCGGTTCAGGTGCTACCTCAAAGCCTTTTGAAGCCGTCAGTCACTATGGTTCTAGCGGCGAATAACCATTTCAAGTCGTGCTATTTAACCGATTTTAATGGGAATTATCTTCTAGGCATATACTATATTTATACTAAAATGCTTAGTGCTTTCCAAAATAGTAATAAGAGATTTTTTTTCCTAGCTTAAAGCCATGATGTCTTTAAAAATAGAAATCGTTTGAACTCAGCCGTTGCATGTAAATACATCTTTGTTTCAAGCTGGCATTTGACAACCGTACTTCACAGTGAAACAAAAGCTGTAATCAGAGCACAACAATAAAGGCTGAAGTCAGCCGCAAACAATGCCGTACCATTCCCATGGCAACTTTTTCCCATCAAACCCTGCCTAGGTCACACACTGCAGCTGCATGAGCCAGAAGCTTTTCAATCTGGACTCCATTCACAATTATTCATACATTTTTTTGATGATTTTCACTTAACAGTGTTTTACTGGAGTTAATGGAAGACAATTAACAGTAGCCAGCACCACGTCCCTCCCCCGCTTAGGTCCTGATTTGACATTTCTCGTGCTGACAGAACTATTACGACTGTGGCAGCTCATTAAATGACTGCAGGATGTGGCCTGCCATTGCGCCGCGCGTGGAAGAGCCCTTTGCAAAAATGATACACCCTTTTTGCAATCAGAAAGCCGTGCAATCAAAAGCCATTTCATAACGCACGTGCAGAAGGTGGCAGAATGAAAACCATGGCAGTCTACAGTCTGATATGCCTTAACTTTCAAATACTTTCTCCAGCCTCCCGAACAAGGTTTGAGTAACCATGTGTTGTGATAATAGGCCTCAGGAAAGGAAAAAAAGAAGATGACTACATTTAAAAGGGCGAATATATTTTATTGGAATCAGGTAGCAAACCTCATATTGTAGTTTACCGTAGTTTCCATCATGGAAGACTACTGCAACCTTCCTTTTGAGATGGCCTGATTCTTCCCATGTTTGCGATTTAGTGAGGAGACAGTCAGGTGTATAAAGAACTATCTTTGCTTAAGCTGAGATGCAAACTTTTTAAAATAGCCAAATTCTGTAAGTTGCACTGTTCATAAAAGTATGTTCACAAAATATGCATGTGGGGAACCAAAAGATGAAGAGCTCAGCCATTGACCAGTGTGAGATGGAGAAGTCAGCTGCCACCGATGCAGCTTTTCCCCCATGAATTACACAGACAGTGCAGGTAAGCCCAACCTTATGTGTATAGAAACATAAATATAGTCATCTCTAATGCCTCAATTTAAAGCAAAACTTACTTTCAGTAGGAGGCTGCTCATAGTTCTAGTATTACGATATTGCAGTGGTACACAGGCTACTTAAAGTTCAGCTGAGCTCACTGAGTTCAAAGCAATTTAATATTTTCAGTATTACTTTCTGTGGAGTGTGCAAATATAATAATTGAAAGAAATTGTGGTGACAAACAGGTAAACTTCAGATCTGAAATTATTAGATCACATGGATACTTCCCCATTCTTCTGCAATACAAAGTAGGCATGCAAAGATTATGAAGGACAGAATCTATTTTTTACCTACCCTGCAATGTCTAAAAATTTTCTGGAATAAAGTCTGCACTGGCTTCTGCCCCATGCAGTGCCACTGACTTCAATTTAGAAATTGGCTCAGAGCCCAGTATATTCCAGCAGAATTATGAGACAGGCACTTATTTCCTCTCCGGTTGTCTCTATTCATAGTTTTCAAAAGCTGGCAGGTATTCTCACAACAGTCTTCATGCCTGGGAAAAAATATTGGCGGGCCCCTTCTGTACCGATCCTTTACTCAGGAGCTGCTTGTGATTCTCATCACGCAAACGGGCAAGAGAGTTTGGACATCAATTCCTGCTGGGATTCCACTTACTCAAAATACAGTCTATAATAAATAACATTTGGTGGGTGACCTGCAGCAATATGCACCTTTAAGAACACGTATGGTTTAAGAACACAAGGTATGGAAACTCCCAGTAGAACATATGTATATAACAGTAATACCAAAAGGAGCAATATGTATCTCTCTATATATGTATATACGGACATACAGATATAAATATGCATATCACATATATACCCTGTATATATAAATACACATCTTGCGTGTCCTGGCAATGAAGAAGAAATATTCAACAATTCCAAAATATCCCAATTCTTAACTTTTCTAATTGTATTTTCATGATAGATAATTTTATCCAGCAGAGGAAGTTCAGCAACTTTATGCATACACAGAAATAAAGCACGGTGAACAAAACCTCACTTCATTGCTCTAAAGAAATTAATTCTGCCTTAGACAAAACGGTTTTGTTAAAACTAAGTTATGTTACAGTGAAAAACAGGGAAAAGCCTGGCCAGTGAATTACTAAGTGTAGAGCAAAATGCTCTCACTATATTCTTTTTTTATGGGTTCAATATTGCAAATTCCGTGCACATGCAGTATACCTTCTGTGCACTGTTTTAAGAGGGGTGTTACTGAACTCAGTGGGACTACTTTTCTTAGAGGCTACGGTCAGGCAAGGTTCTTACTCTGCTGACACCTTCAGTGTTAGCAACCAAGGAAAGCTTTTCCATCATTAAACTTTATCCCAGAGGATGAATGTCTGAGTTTTCTGCAATGATGCAGGATTGATGAGGTAATATTTATTACCTGCTTAAATTATTTACCAGAATGTAGAGATAGACAAAAGTTCTCCAAGGTTCCTGTCAGTATGACCTGGGGAAGAACCCCACTTCGTACCTCAGGGTTGCCAGTCGCTGAGACTTCAAACACATGAGCAAGATGGACTCTGAGAAACAAGGTTGTCTTCTCCACCTTGGCAGTACACCCTTGTTCACCTCCAGTTATGGACAGTTCCTGAAGCTTGAAAAGATAACAACACTGATCCCTAAGCTATCACTAGCTAATGGGTAGTGAAGGAAAAATGTCCCCTGGATCGTTGCGGGCAATTAGCTAAAGCACTGAAGAAGGAGGTTTCCCTACAATCATTGCCTTACAGCAAAACTGTGTGTGTGATGGGCACCTTGAGGGCAACACAGACAAGCCTTATCCCTCCACGCCTCCCGGGGGGAGGAAAGGAGCAGAAGCAGTAAAATCCCTGCACGTATAAGCAGAGAGTTTAATGCGGAAGCTGCTTTAAAGCTTATTTACAATATATATTTTAAAGCCTCTAAGTCAGAGCCAAAACATCATCTCTTCTGATAAAATTATGTTGACAGAGCTTGGAAGTTTAATCTCACACGGAGGTTGAATTCATTCAGCTTCAGCTTCCAGTCGTTGGATCTTGTTATTAATTTGATACTGAGGTAGAAAAGCACCCTGATGTAACTGCTGTGTGTAAGTACTGATATACAGTGATGAAGTAATTTCTCAGCCTTTTGAGTTAAGTACTCTGTTTCCCTGAAAGTCATATTTAAACACCTTGAGGTCATTAGCAATAGGAATTTAATATTCTTATGTTACAGTTGTTTTCCTCATTCCTATGTGCATAGTATTATACTAAAATATATTATATGATGATTCTTCAGTTGCTATCAAACAGTGCATTTCTAATTTTCTTCCATAACTTTTAAAGTTTATTGCTGAAAAACAAAAAGCCCTTTTTTCCTCCTTATTCTATTTTAGCCCAGAGCTCTTCCACTTAAAAAAAAAGTGAATTATCTTTAAAATATAGTGTCTCTGTAATAAAAAGTTTGAAATGTTTTTTTCAGTTGGGGACTATCTCTTTCATCACAAAGCTTAAAAGACGAGAGCTTAATCTTCTTCAGAAAAGGGCGTATTCTGCACTGAAATACATGCAAACCGCCCGAGGGTTTTCAGCTTGCACCATTGTTGCAGTCACCTACTCGGCTCAGGATGGTGCTTTGCTTCTTACTGTCGTTGGGCTCAGCAGCAGCATACCCTAGAGAAAGCCAGCACACAATGCTATAATGGTCTTGGGATGACAATAGAAGGTCAAGACACCTGAGTTCGCTTTCTGGCGGTGTCACAGATGTGATGCTGGGCTGCTCGCAGCCTCCCTGTGCCTTTCCTTCAGCAGATATCCTTCGCCAAATGGTGATTAGCAATATACACCTTCTCTTGTGAAGGGTCTGAGGTCTACATGCGATGGCATATAATAGTGTAAACATGATTTAGTACTAGAAAAAATGATACTCTGTTGGAGCACACAGAATGTGAGATGGAGGTAATGAGATACACTATTTTATTTATTTACTTTTTCACTATGCACTATATTCCAGAGATCATTTACATTTATATTAGGTAGTATAGTGCGGAGCAAAACAGATGGTTGAAGCTGCTCTCATTTGTACTTTTGCCTGGAACCATAACATTGTACTTTGCCGTTAACAACTCAGAGTCTTGGAGTGACTGTCTAAGTCGCAGTCCACGATGGGTGGAGGTATGAAAACCTTCATTCAGTTACAGCAAGATCCCAAAGTACTTTGCAATGCCCTGCCCCTGGCACACCCTTCTGCCTTAGCTATGGCTAATATTTCCCATGCTGGGGAATCCCTTGGTGATGGCACTCTGGGTTTCTCCATCTGATTGTGCCGGGTGGCAGGTCGAGGTGGTGTGCCAGGCAGCGAGAGTCCCACTGCTGGTGCCACAAGCCCGTGACCCCTCTCGTTGGTACCCACTTATTGATGTGCTCCTCCAGCATGGAGCAGCCCCCAATGGGATGCCCACATAAGTGGCAGAGCCTTCAACTAAGGTTTTTAATAGGAAGAACAGGTGCAGATCCAAGCAGCAGCATCTAAAAATGTACTATTTAACTTCAGAGGAATAACTACAGGGGCCCCCGGTACAAGGTCAAAAGTGCCTCAGCCCCATGACACAGAGCACAGCACCAGCACAAACTCACATGATAATTTCAGATGGGGGTCAACATTTTTCCCAGCTTACTTTTGCCCTGGCAGGCGCTGCGCCAGATCAGGTATCACCTGGCACTCTGCAGCTGGCACAGAGGCGGCGTTAAAGCCGAAAGCTGGCGCAAGCTCCAGAGAACACGCCGTGGCTCATGCGGCTGCAATGCAGTTGTGTGCCCACACAGCCTAATCCTGACCCAGTCTGTGCCAGTGGGGGACGTGGAGCTGTGCCACTCGAGGCAACTGCAGCCCAAGGAGTGCCTCTCCAGCGGGGCTTGGTCCCGCTCTTGGGCAGCTGAGAGGAGGGGAGACACCCTCTGACATCCCTGGGGCTGGACTGGGCACGTGGGTCATCTCTGCACGCACCCAAATAAACATTAGCCCTGCTCAGGAAGCAGCAAGTGTCAAGAGAGAGGCTGGTCTGGCTTCTCGCGCCGGGGCAGGTCAAGGCACTGCAGGAGCCATTCTCCTTTGGGAGCAAAATTCAGCATTGCCTTCAGCGCAGAGTAAACAGCCCTTTCTGGCCCAATACTGATGGGCCAGTTTTGTAAGCCTTAAGGATGTATGCTCGAAACATGTTTTACATTGTAAAAGCAAAGAGCTGTCTTGATTTCTGTGTAGGCAGGGAACAATCTGCAGGGCTGGGAAGCAACTGATGTTGGTGGCCATTAAAAAATGTACAAGAATTGAAGCGTATAGGGACCCTGGTTAACAATTAACATTGTAACTTTTAAGCTCATAAAATAAAATGCTAGAAGCAATTATTAAAGATTTATTAAAAGGTAAGGATATCTCTATAAAATCCACCATATTACATTACACAACTTCAAACAGATAACAAAAATTGCAACTCTGTGCCTACATTTAAACAGCAAAATAGAAACATTGGTTACCATTTCAGAGTATCTAGAAGGAATGCAAAAACCTTTGAATGTTCAGATTTAGAAAATGTGTGAAATTCTGAGGTTCTGGTGACATTCCCAAATTCCAGCTTTTTAGCCCATTGGTGTCCCCTTCCGAGGTTGTTCCTTGAGTGCTGTTTTATATCTCCTTCAGAAAAATTCTTTTGTAATGTCTCAGGTTGGTTTCTGAGCAGAAGACACCTGTCACCCTTCTAGGACCATCCCCATTTTTCCTGCCTCATTGCTTCCGGGGATCTCCCACTATTTTCCAGTATGATTTGCTTTTTATACCTCCCTTTGTGTCATCCTGCAAACTCTGCTGCCTTCAGTAATGTCACTTTTTATTTACATTGGAGGAAAGATTGAAATTGACCATTGGGATTAAAGCAGCTAGAAATTTTGTACCAAACTCGACCAAATTTCAGTGTTTCTAACTTCCAACTGCTCTAATTCTTAATATAGGAAGCCAAAGTCTTTGCACGTTGTGCACATTATGCAATGGGTTACTGATGTAAACTGATTGTGAATATTTTGTCATCAAAAGCTGCCCAACTCAGGTCTTACCAACTTAAAATACTTGCGTCTTTATTCCATTCTCTCTAGGATTTACACTTTCATTGAAGTCAGTGCAAGAGTAAGGCTTTTTTAGTATGTTCTTATGCTAATGGATGCAGTTATGACAATGTCTATAAAATCCCCTGTTGCCAACAGTACCTATCCAGAAGCCACCCTGAACTGATAACTGCTGATGGGGGAGACAGCCGGAGCCAGAGGCAGAGCCAGCTCCAGCCAAGCTGAGCAGGGGAATGGGGTTTTGCACAGAGATAGCAGCGCCTGTGCCTGGGGCACAAAGAGTACCCACCATGGAGTACAGAGGCAATCATGGCCTCTCCTTCTTGGCCCCCAAGGATGCTTTAGGAGATAACTATTTTTCTCTGGAGCCCTTTTTCTAAGCCCTGTTGCCATCAACGAGTGCACCCAGGGCTGAACTTGCATGAAATTGAACTGCTGCTGAAAATTATTTAACTGACAATGCACTCAGCACTGCTCCAGACATTGCTCTAGCTTGTCTGGCTTTTCAGCATTTCCTTTCTCTCCACAGATTTTCCACTCTTGCTAAAACCAGCTCCACAGGTTGTGGCAATAGCTTCAAGGGGTTGTGTAAACAGCAACATTGCCAGGTCATCTGCGCCTCTGCTCAGTCGGTGACAATGCTGGCGTCTCTGTTCCCTGCAATCTATCTTCCTAAAGTAGACAGATGTTGACAGCCGTTCTCATGCCCAATGCTACCTTCGCTGTCAAGCTACTGTGCTCATCCGGCCATAATTCATCTAAGTTAGCCAGGTGGCTTTATATTTCAAAGGTAGAGAGCCTATTTCTGTGATAAGTGGATTGGATTTTTGTTTCCCCTGGTATCTGGAAAGGCAACATTTTCAGAAGGGAATGGGCTGCTCTAGGACAGTTTAGGATTTTTTATTATTATTCTGTGGAGAGCTGGGCTATGATATGCGTCAATCTTTTCTTTATGACTCAGTGCAATTCTGATATTAATGATGAAAAAATGAGTGGTTCTGTCAATCCTGTTTTGTCTTGGGGAAAAAGAAAGAGGAATGACTTATTCTTTGGATCATGTGGTACGCTCATCACACCTTAGAAACATTTAAAAGCAACTGTAATGGCATGAGCCCTGTGTCTGACTGGGAATGACCTCAGTACTATAAAAATACCTCTGTAGATGATAAATAACGTCTTATGAACCGCTAACACAAGGATGAATTAAGGTTAGAAAGGAGTAAGGTAGAGCTGATGCAGGGGAAAAAAAGATAAATATTTGATGGCAATTAAGATGCATATCTTTCTTTTTACATAAATTAATTGAGTTATAGTATTGTTAAAAGCGTCTTTCAGTTTTGTTAAAAGCAATAAGAACCCAACAGAAGTATCTTATGGTCCTGTTTTGAATTAATTATTAACCAGCGAGAGTAATCAAAATCATTAAATAAATTTGGCTCTGTCTGTTAAAAGCATAGCAGCACGGTTTGCAGTGGCAGACCATGGCGAGATCTGACATTTCTAAGAGAAAAAAGGATGGGCAAAATAGAGCAGCTGGGGTTTGTGGCACGTGCTGGGAGAGAGCAGAGGTGAACCCATGCTGGGGGCAGCCCCAAGCCATGCTGGGGCACAAACCTGCCCCTTAGGGCACAGCCCCGCAGGGTTGCCTTAAGTAGTTGCAAGTAATGGCATGCCTATCTACCAACCTCTGAATCCTTAAATTGTTTTAGTTTGAGGCTAGTGGATAAAAAAGTGTCCTATTTGCTTAATGGCAAACGGTCCCCTTGTTTGGAGTTATACTGTCATTTATTCCTTTTGCGCCTCTTTCATTTGAGAAATCAGCAACCATCACTGTCAGAGACTGAGGATTTTCACGGTTGCTTCTCCTGGGTGAAGGCTGGGAGGATGGTACGGAGCTGGCTCTTTGATCTGCGGGGGCGGCGCTACTCACAGTGATGGGCACCAGCCTGGACCCGGGAAAGCATCCTCCTCCTCCAAGGTTAGGGAGCTGCCTAAGCACCAACTGCCCCTGGCTCCTATGCCCTTAATGTGAGTTGTTTAAATGAAGAGATTCTTGTGAATGCTATAAAAGTGCAGTTTACTGAGAAATCAAGGACCAGCGGACTGTGAGAGGAAGCCAATTTAGTCCACAAAATGCAAGAGCCATGATAAGGAAGAACAAAGGACAAAAGGAAAAAAGGCAGAAATCATGGCTAACAATTATATGACTAACCCACTCACTCCTCTGCAACGATTAAACATTAAACTCCCACAAGCTAAGTAAACAAAAAAACCACCCTCTGAATTCCCCCAAGGCTTTGTCTTCGTAGCAAGGTCTGAACTTGAGGGACAAGCACAGCCGCATCCTCCGCCGAGCTCCCCTCTGCCCTGGAGGTGCTGTCTGTAACGGGGGTGTCTGTAATGGTGGTGTCTCTGGCTGGGCTGGCCTCAGCTTGGGGTGCCGAGTACGCTATGCATATAGCTCCCATACCATCCCTATAGATGCAGCAGGGTGTCAGAGGCTCTGTCCCTCTGCAGAGCAAGGGACTCCACCTTTCTGCATAGTTTCTAGCCCTAAGAGGCAAAATGGTACCTCTTCTTTTTTTTCCTGCAAAGGAATAATTTGGGTTTAGCTCTCCTTAGCTCTTATAACCCCACTAGCTTGTCCTCCTTGGGCTTCATTTTATTCATCAGGCAGATCCCAGGCACATGCAGACTGCCTGTAGCCTGAAATTTGGCTTTTGCTACTTATCGTCTCCCCTGTTTGCCAGCACAATTTTAATTATTCTGACTAACTTCAAAAAGCAGAGAGAGATTTAAAATCATCCCAGATTACAAAGCAAGGAACTGAATTTATGCTTCCAGAGCAGCCTTGCCAAAACAAAGACCACAAAAGTGGTTCTCTCGTAGGTGGACGCAAACCACCACTTTATCAAAGAAAGGAGCGCAGCAGCTGGCTTCCCACGTGGCTCCTGTCCCGGCTCTGGCTCCCATCCCCGCAGAAACCCACCTTCCCTTGGGAATGCAGCACAAGCATGCACAGGCATGCTGGAGTGAGCAGCACGCAAACAAATCTTCCTTTCCAGGGTCCTACGATGCGCTTACTTAATGAAAAGCTCGGCTTTCCATCTCCGCTTTGGTCTGCCGCCTGTGTTTGTGTTGCAGGCTGTAAACGGGGTCAGCAGAAGTTGCTGAGATTGTGGTTCTGTTTTTTCCCATGGACAGCAATGAGTCACTGCAGGGAGGGTAGGGGTTGGATTACTGGCAAGGAAGGCTCTGAGGCCACTGGGTACAAGTCGGTGGCGTTATCCCAGAGGTAGGTGTTGGGGGGCACCCGGAGAAAGGGGATTGAAAGTCCCCAATTGCTGGCAATGAAGACTTTCCCACTGGAGCACCTCCAATGCTGTCTGAGTAGCGGTGCAGCAGTCAGGTACCCAGGAAGGTCTGGGGCCATGGTGAGACTCTGTGAAAGAGCTACAATACAGTTCCAAGTCACCACTTTTAGGTGTGTAGAGTAGGTAAACAGAGATGCCCTGGCTGCACACTTGTTCACAAACACACCAACTTTGTTAAATCACCATGATAAATCCAGATGCACAAAAGGTCAGATGTGCAGAAAGGATTTCTGTTTGCAAAATTTGAAAATATCCCACTCCTGAAGCTTGCCTCTGAACGCCGTCACTTGGAAGGGAACGAGGCATCCGAAATCAAAATTAGAAGTATGTTATCATAAGTGTTTATTTCTTCAGTGCTGTGGCCAAACCCATGTGGCGCCTGGCTGATATAAATGGGTCTGTAGAGTAGTGGGACTATTCCTCAGCAGAACTAAAGGTAAGGCTAGGCAATTGAAACTGGTCGAGTTATTGTGTCTAGTAAGTTAATTCAGCCACATGAAAGGCTAGCTTAAAATATCTAGTTTTTTATGTTTGCAGTAGGCTAGGGGCCTGTTTGCAGCTGGGGAATATGATTCAGTGAATGAGAAGCGGCATATTACGCTCAACTGCTTGAACAAATGTGTGTGCAAATAAGAGTGGTGGATTAAGGACTTAGTTTTAAGGTGTAAAAATGTAGAGCTCTAAGGGAGTTAGAGAGCTGAACGGAGGAAATGTAAATGGAAATGGTAAAATAGGAGAGGAAAGGAAGAGAACAGGGAGAAGTATTAAAAAAAAAAAAAAAGAAAGGACATTACGGAGCAGACATAAAAACATAGGAGATTACCAGGAAGAAAACAAAAATAAACAGAGACTGGGTTGTCCCCTTCCAGTGGTGAAATAAAAAAACCTCATTTGAACCTAAAGCGGTCACTTCAGTTCAGCTCCCCTGGATAGCCTCGTAAAACCAGCATGACATACCCAAAGATACGGAAAATGGCGAGTACCGCTGCTGTGTAATCTGTTTTCTTTCATTTGATGGAGGTCATGACTTTGATATTTTCCACCAGACTGGCCCTATTTGAGTGTCAGGCTGTTTGTTTGTTTACAAATAGAGAAATGTCTCTGACATCTGTCTGCATTCTCCTAGCAGCTACCTCATGGTTCTTGCAACTTCCCACCCTTGCCCACAGACCTTTCTTGGAAGGTTAGTTTAGTTTGTGTTCGTTAAAACACCCTTTAGCTGAACTCACTTAACACAACAACAAAATGACAAAATTGCCACAGATGAAAACTGTCTTAGCCTTTATGTAATGTTTTGCTAGTTTTAACAAACAGGTTGAGTTGCAGGAACTGGTGGGGATGCTGAAGAGCCATGAAGAGATTACATAGTTGGATATTTCTGGAAACGTCTAGATTTCTAGAAATACAGATGAAATCATAACGAGATCGGAGTGCAGTTGTGCAGAGAAGAGGCAACTCATTCTTCACGTCCATCGTCAGGCCAAAATTAGTCCAACACCAGTTGGAGAAGTGATGTGGTTGCTTGGCTTTACAGCAGCTAGAGCAGAGACCTGTGAAATGGCCACAAGCTGGGGCTGGGTATTAAGGAATCCCTTGAGCCCTTGGAGCAGCTCCTGGCTCATCCCTGTGTGCATCCCGCAGCAGGTTCAACCTGCACCTCACCTCCTGGGGCAGCTCTTGGGGTTACCTGGTGCCACTGCAGGAAACAAAATTTGAGAAATACACGGAAACCACAAGGTCAAAGCCTCGAGTGGAAATTTTGTGAAGAAGCAAGCTGTTCTCTGTGCAGCCAAGTAATAACATTACAGATTTGTGTCTGACCCTTATCCCCATGCTGCAAGGCTCCCAGCTCCTTCCCATGTCCTCCTGGCTGTCCCCTGGGGTGGGCCAGGGCTGTGGGCAGATGCCCAGTGGGCAGGACCCCAGCCAAGGACCACGTGTCCTCTCCGCCAGCATCCCGACACATGTCTCTCCTCCCTACCCCCTGCCAATTTTTATCAAATGGGCAGGGATGTCATTATCTTTGGGATTTGTTAGGCTCTTGCAAATCTGATTTTAATTAGACAGCAGGTTCTAAATTCTGACAAAATGTATTTTAGCTTAATTCTGCTTTAAAATTGGCTTCTGTGTAAGAACACATGAAAAATGATCTGTGTGAGTTTGGGAGCTTACTACCTATATGATTTATCTGCTAAAGGCTATCCCTGAATGCTTTACATTTCCTACAATACGTCAGTGTTACAATTGTACATCTAATTGAACAGGGGTTTTATTGAACCTGTGTCTAGGAACAGTTTACACTTAAATACTCAGCCAACTGTTAACTGCTAAAGCTCTTACAGAAATGATTGCCTTAAATTTCCTTTCAAAATTGTGATTTAGTGCAAGCACACTGCCTTTTTTTTAGCAAGCAAACCCTAAACTTTTTGCTGTAGAAATGTGCACATGGTCTTTGGCAGACTGTTTTCCTGCCCTCAGAATTACTACAAAACATGTATTTTAAATACTGAGAATCATGAGAGTAAATGTATTTACAGGAATGAAAGCCTGAGCAGAATGATAAATGCATCGGGCTTAATCAGAAATAAACAGTGACTTATTCATAGCAGTTTCAAAAAGGCAAGAATTTTGCAGATGTTGTTAGGTCAAGTTATATAAAAAGACACTTTATAACAAGCAGCGTGTGTGTGCTAAAGTCAAGGGAGGTCTTCACAGACACATGTTTTTCCCATAGCTACGTGACTTTATTCCCCAGTGGCGTGGCTTCATTTTGATACATGCTCCTTTTCATCTCTGACCATTGCACCATCCCCTTGGTGGCGGGATTGCTGGAGAGCACAGTGAGAACTTGGCAAGACATGGGAAACTGAAGTTTAGGTTTAAATCCCTTAAGACTTCCCAGTCCATATTCACGGGATGCCCAGTGCCGAGCAAAACCTGCTCCGGGAACCTGCATGATGGCCAGCACGGGGGCGATCACTGCACCACCCGGATTTTAGGTAAGGTCAAACATTATTCTGATGTATCCATCAGTGCCCCCACAGTGCCCCTCCCTGTGTGTGGGAAATGCTTGCTCAGAAGGCAGCTCCAGCTCCCACAGGCTGGAAATGCAATTTTGAGAGCCCTGTGTCTGGAGTCCGGCAGGAGTAAAGAACTCATATAGAGCTGGAGCCCATTTTTCTCCCATCTCAAGTGATGGGAGAGTCAGGCAAAAGGCTGCAATTCAGCCAGCAGTGGAGCCATGGGTAGAGCCAAGATGAGCTTTTAAATTGCTCATGAGTTGATCCTGATTTTCATTTGAAAACCCTGATTATAGAGCGTCTACACTGAAGCCCAGAACACCAGAACCCACTCACCGGCTTGGAGCCCAACACACGCTCCATTAAACCACATTTCATTTATTCTAGATAAATAATCGGCATCCTTTATGGCACCATAGAATATCTCAGGTGGTGTCTCTGTCGTTGTTAAAGTAGAAGAAGAGGGGAAAGAGATTGATAGCTAATGTTTCATGTGCTGAAAGGCAGAATTAATCATAACCCAGGTACAGGATGGCAGTGCTGCATCAGTTCTGGCCCGAGCCTGCCTCTCCATATATAACCGTGTTGCACAGTATTTCAGCTGTAACAGAAATTTTGGAATAGAACCATCTGGGAAAGAACAATTTATACCCAAGGTGTGGATCTAATGGCATTAAACAAGATCCCTTGCTCTGAATCAGGCTGTATTTTGTCCCTTCTGGAGGCAGCAGGGTTGCATGGGTGGCTGCAGAAGTCAGACCTGCAGGGACCAGAGGCTGCCAAGAGTCGTGCACTAAAATTCAAAGTGTAGAAGTGGGGCAGGAGGAAGGGACATAGGCTGGAGGGTCAGGGAGGGCACAGAGTAGTGTGTAAACTCATAAGGATTTACAAAAACAGTTGCACAACTGATCTAGATTAGGCTCATTCATGGTTTTTGTAAAGTTAGAGCCCACTTGGAAAATATTAATCAAAAGGAAATTAGAAAACATGTGTGGAACTGCGGGAAGGCTGAGACATGAACACCCCCAAGCTTTCTCTTCCTATAATCTAGAGCCAGGTTTTGTCATCTGAGCCCGTGCCTAATACAGAGGAAGTTGTCGACTTTCAGCAAGAACCTATGGGTATTGCAAACGGGCTGTTGATCGAATTTACCCTTCAAATGAGTGTGACACCAGAAGAGGCTGCAGTTGCTTATTTTCACTCTGTGACAAACATGATTAGTGGGCTAAACTGATTGCTCCCACTTCACCAATCCCATCAGGTGCTAAAATCAGTTCTTCAAGAGAGGAAACACTAGGACTGACTGACTGACTGAAGGAGGTGGAAGAAGACCAAGCCTGCGTCACATGGCTTGGAACGGGTGGTAGCCATGCTTCAGCACCTGCACCTGAACCCAAACCAGGATCCGTATTGGAGGAATTGATCTAATTTGTTAGTAATTTAAAATTCTAAGGTGACTTCTGGCTGAGTATTTGGTTTGGCAAAATAGCTGCAATCTCATTGCTTTGAACTTTTAGCAAAAAGACAGTTTCTTTTTAAATGAGGAAGGGGTAAGTGTAGGCACTTTGTTTTCCTGCCGTGAAGCAAACAGAGTGTAATCTATACCTGAAATCTGAGTTTTGCAGACAATGTGAAAAGAAACACATTTGACTTCTGAGTAACTATTGAAAAGTCCTGACATAGATGCACACAGAGGAACCACAGATGGTGTCTCTTAAATAACTTTTTGCAAAAGCTACACAAGCGATTCACAGGTCTTCACAGGAACTTGGTATTTGGCTGGGTAGCATAATATTTTCTAACACTGTTAATTTTAATGAGCCCTTTCTTGTCTGGTGGTTAGACCACAGGTCTACAAGTCATAACGCAGGGGTACCGTTCCTGCTCTTCGTTAGCCTTGTATCTCACCCCAAGCAAGACACTTATATTGTTACTTTTCTCTGAACCTTCAGCTCTAAAACTATGAAATATTTGCCCATCTCTATTGCTCAACTGAAATAACATTTGCAGAGCACTTTGGGTTGTCAGAGGAGAGACATTATTTATTAGTGTAATTTCTGATTTCGGTTACGCCCACGCAACCTGCTTGTTCATGTGGAACAGCGTCATTTCTCTGACTTCCTTTCTGTGCAAAGGCTTGGTGTTATCTGCATTAGGAAGTATGATTAAGGAAAGAAGTATGCTTCTTTTTTAAGCTTTTTTTACAGATATCTACTTAGCAAGTGCTTTTTCTTTCACAGAAGTCATTTGACTTTTTTCTAAGCTGAAAACCTTGCTTCAGTGCATTATGTTCCTGAGACAACCAATTAACATTTTTCATGAGGGCTTGAGTCCACATGCCACCAACATTTTCTTTGAAGTGCTAAGTGTCTCCTTTTGACACCAAATTCAGTAAAAATTAAGGGAACACAAAAACTCCAGAATTGAACCTTCGGTAGAACGATTTTCATGAAGGCTGTACATGCTCGGCCATCCCTTGTAGAAAGCACTGGCATTGATGCACAAAGTATTTTATTTACAGAATCTCTGCTTATCAACCCTCTAGCTAACCGTGACCCTTGAAAGACTCTGCAGCTTCTAGAAAGAGCCAAGTTAGTTAATGGTCATATGTAGACGTGAGGATCAATGGGCAAAGGCTGAAGAAGTAAGTCTAGCAAAAATCCATGCCAGCAGCATGTTGAATCAGCTCTTTAAACAAACTGCTGGATGTCGATGTCAGGTTTTGAAGTCTTACGTGCTGACAGGCCCTTGTATATGTCTACTACTGGCAAAGGCATTGTATTTGTCATCAACTGAACAACAATAATTGAAGACAGCATTTTTGTCATTGACTCAATAGGTGTTGCAACAAGCCTCATGTTTCTCTGGTACTCCGTGTCTGCCACCACATTTTAAAATTCATGGACTATGCCTATTTTTTTTTATTTTTTATACGTCATGTCAGAGTCCAAGCTCTTTTACGTGCAGTAAGCATTTACTTGCCACAAATACCACATCAGTGTTTAGACATAGCAAGAACAACTGCAGTAAAGTTCATCCTTTTCCAAATGACTTTTGCAAGAGGATCGTGTCACTCCGGATTTTGGGTGAGCTAATCAGAAACTGGTCTGTGTGTCTGACTCTCTGAAGAGGCAATGAATAAAATTCAGGCAAAAATCTGTAATGCGTATGGAAAAACCGACTGCTAAATATTGTTTGTGTCAACTGGTAATTGCAATTTAGGTTGGGAGACTGTAGCTCCTGGTTACGTGCAGCTTTTTTCAGGTATAAACAGAGATAAAGTTCTCCAAGGTGTTTTCTGCAGGAGTAGAAATACTGAATCCCATGCCAAGGTTGGCACAATGCATTTGATTGCCCTACCATTTTTGCTGTTAGTTCAAATTCATGGGATGCTGTAGAGTAGCTATGATACCTAGGATCATGGGGTTCTGCAAAATTGCTACATGCAGGTTAAATGAGAACGTGTTTCTGTGAAAAGTAAAGGGATTCCCTGGTAGGGACGGCCATCCCTGCCAGCAATGCTGGGAAACATGTTGGAGAGGACCAGGTAAACACTTCCTCTGCTGTCCCAAATGATTGATGCACGTTCCAAACCCGGACACCTCGCCGGTGCTTCCAGTGCTTGTACCACACCCAGACTTGGCCCTGCAAATGCACATTATTAAATGTTTGGGTAAGAAGGAAGATCAATTTTGGTTCGAAACGTTATCCCCTCCACCCTGCTTTGCTGTTCAGTTCTGAAGCCACCTTTCTAACTCCTCCTGTGCCAGCCCAGCCCTGTAAGCACAACGTTCGTCTCGGTGAGGGTTGAGGCTGAGCCTGGTAAGTACCAGCAGCTCTGGAAACCCCCGAGCAGCAGCAGGCTGTCAGCACAACCTGTGTGCTGCACAAAAAACCTGTTCACCACCATCAGCAATATTATTAATCGGCCCATGGTTTGCTCAGACAGGAAATTGTTACTGACCACTTAAATTTTACTAAACAAATGAAACCACCTCATTACTCATTCAAATCTAATAAACCGCAGAACACAGAGGAGGAAGTGAGCACTTTAAAATGGCTTGGAGAAAAATTCTCACTTTGTTTTGCCATTTAATTAAAGCCAGGCTCTTTACAGGAAAGGGAATAATTAAATGGCAACAACATGTGTACTATGATAACCTTCTCCATTGGCATCTCAACGTGCAACTTGCTACTGAAGGCAGAGGGACTTTTTGTGCTGCTCTTTACATTCCCAGAGCATTACCTGCTCCTCAGGAAGAAAAGAATTAGAAAATACATTGAGGACCAGAATGGAACTCTTCTGTCATGCCCTGTTGGGTGATACGGGGCTTCGTTAGGAAGGGGCCGAAGAAATAATTTTCCTGACACTTAATGTCTGCAGACATTCAGAAAGTGACTTCCTGAAGATGGGCCCTGCGAAACAGCTGACAACCAGCTGTTTTGTCAATGCCTTGGCATTTCCTGATCACCAAGTGTCTAAAATACCTAGAAAATATCATTGCAGTTTTAATATTTGCAGTTCTAGCACTAGTTAAATACATGATATGATTTGTATGCATATGTAAATATTGTCTTTGCAGTCAGAAGGCAGACAAAGCATGAAAGTACTTGCACCACAGAGAGCAATTGCTGTAATTGTTTGCCTTTCTTCTCAACATCAAATTACTACTTTAAGTGAAGGTAATTTCACAAACAGGCAGAAAACACAATTTTCACTATGAGAATTCTTACTCCAGCGTAAAAGGTGTATGATGAAGCTTCATATTTGACTGCTTCTACCTGAAAGAAGAGTTCATAAATGGGAATTATTCCTTTGTGGTGATTTGGCTCCTAAAAGACGATTAAAGAAGAAAAACACTGGTACCAGATAATCTCAATAATAAGGGCAAATATCACAAAGCAACTAACACGCAACATGTTTTTGTAGCACTGCAAAGGCCGTGAAGGCTTTTTCAAGTATATACGAGTTTGTTCCTGTCTGTACAACATGTGCTCATTGGGACTGTTGGCGTTCAGCTCCTTCACGCTCAGGGGGATGGAGAGCGTTTGCTGGAAGGTCCTTGCCAACTTGGAGCTGGACTGAAACAGCTCTCACCTGGTTTGCTGTAGACACTTGACCTACTGCAGCCTTAATCCAACGCACACAGGAGGAAAGTCAACAGGAAGGTGTATTAATTGTGTTGCGTATTAAAGAAACCCGCACACTTAGTAAAATCCCCTTTCAGTCACTGCCAGAATGAACTGGTGTCTGATAAAATAAATCATTTCTGTTACCATGCATCAGTCCCACACATCGACTGTGTTATCCACACGCCGCTGGCGTGGAGCCGGCCCCTCTTCCCTTCCCCGTCACAGATGCGCTGCAAAATGGGATGCAATCTGCTCTACTTCCCATTCTTCAAAATATTCTCCCTACCAGTTTAGCTAGTCTTACTTAATTTGTTTTGCTATTTGGAAGGAGTTACAGATTTGACATCCTAGAAAACAGCTGTCATATTTACAGGAAAAAAGTATGTGATTCATAATTTTCCAGAAATATGCACATTAAACGTGTAACATATTGGCACCTTCTGAAAAACACGCTAAATCTTGAAACTTGTACCATATTGTTTGTGTTTCTCAGCTTTACATGCCTGTTCAAACACCACACCAAATCTCACAACTCACAAGGAAAAATCTTTGTGGTCTCTCATGCCATCACCATTCTCTGGCTGAAGGGAAAGTAGTTGCACCTTACAAAGAAAATGATTCAAAACGGTGCCATTTTGTAATGGCATTTTCCAGTGGCAAAGAGGACTATGGAAGATCTAAGGAGACGGAGTATCAGGAGCTGTAGGACAGACCTTTTTGCTAAGCCAGAACATGCAAAAGAAATTAATAATGGACTTCTGATTTACTGTTTAATTTCAGTAATTACTTTCTGCTTGGTTTTTTTTCTTTCCTTTTTAAAAGCAGCATCCTCAGCTTGCCTCATCAGGAGCCGTGGGATAAAATGCTGCGATGAAACCAGACTGTCATGACAAGATTCATGAGGGAGGTCAGCAAGAAATGCAATGGAAAGGTGGCACGGCCAAGATGACCCTCAGCTCCCTCTTCCTTATCATTTTGAGCGGTGAACTTGCACATGTTGTACAGAGTGGAAAAAACCTTAGGTACTTGAAAAAATATTAATAATTCAATACAGTAAGTGTTTCATAAGATGCCAGTGAACACACTCAGTCTGAGAAGGAATAGCTGGATGTTTTGAATAATGCACTCTTCAGAAACCTCCAGAAAGTAAAAAAATTATTGATGAAGTGCATGTAAGGATAACAGTAGTCTATCCACTAAGCTAAAAATGTCTGTCTTTCTGTTCTCCTCTACTGTTTAGCATCATTTATAGGGTACCTTATATCCCAAGGTGTACCACCAAAGCTATTTTATACATGCAACAGGAGAGTAAAAGGTTTGCAGTTCAGAGGTTGTTTCTGACACCCTTCTTCTGACTCAAGACAGCCCAAATCTTACCAGGACTTCAAGGCACTTTGTAAGTATGCAGTAAAAAAAGCAGTGATCTGAGTTTCAGGGAATAACCTCCAACATTTTCTATTTCTGTTCTGCAAAGGATTCTTCCATCTCAGTGCATGGCGATGCTTGGCTAGGACCCTGCCAGCCGAGACACTGGGAAGAAGTCAGTATCTCCTGCAAGCCCTCCAGCTGCAAGAGTGCCAGGGGAAGAGTTTGGCTTCAACAGCTGCCTGCCCAGTTCAATGCTACCCCAACACCCTGTGTTCCTACTCACGGCGTTATTAAGACAGTGGTATTTCCTGCTCTGAAACTGTACATTCCTATCGCTGCCTCTGAAAGAATAACTTTGGCGTAAGTAAATAGCAGCCTTCAAAGGGAGATTCCACTGCGTTGCTGTTTAACCTGGCTTGCTGCAGCCCTGGAAGTCTCCGAGCACTCAGTGCCACCGAAGCAGTTTCTCACCAGTTTTCCCTACGGATCCCCACCCAGCTGTGCTTCCAGCAAAGGGGGATGGTGGAAGCCCCAGCCACGGCTAGTTTCCCCCTGTGCACACTTTTTTTGCCACCCCTGGACTGCAAGGACTTGGACTTTCGCTGTACAAGTTCCCTGCGAGGGCTCCCCAGCAGCGCAGGTAGCAGGCTTGCCAACATAAAAACCTCATACAAGTGCTAAGGGTCCTCTTCCTCTCCCATCACCTCCCCAGCAGTTATAAGAAGTGATGGTATAGCCTTGTTAAACAAAAAAACCCCACCAAGCCCCCAACTTTCAGAGCATTTTTAGAATCCTTTCCAGTGTACCTCATCCTTCATGTTTGCTTAAACAACGGTTTGAACAGTTTGTGTTTGCTTAGGCAACAAGATTTATATCCTAGATCAGTAAATAAACCTGTAACTGTATGCTTTCCTACAGTTACTTCTACCCTGATTATTGCAAAATAAAACAAGTAGGAAAAAATTACATGTATACAAAGAAAACTGGAGTCTTCAATGAAAAAGATCAGAAATTATAGATCTGGTTTGATGTATGCAAACAGACACACAGCCAGTTGTGGCTGCTTAGCTCCAGGATTTAAGTTTAGAAGCATTTCTCTAAGCAAAATGACACCCAAGCAAAAATGTTAGGGTAGATGATAAAATATGAATCCAGAAAGTCTGTGGGTTAGATTTTACTGAGCTTTGGCTGGAGTTGCTGGATTTAGCAGTTCTGTCTCCTCTGGCTTAGACATTACATACCAGAGCTCGTAATTTTTCATCTGTTCCAGAATGTAATTTTGCAATAAATACCGATTCTAACTCTAGGTGCGAAGGAATTTTTTTTAAATAAACTTTTACATTGTCCTCCTGTGTTCAGAGTAGGGAAGAGTTTGGAAGAAAGGTGCCCCCCTGCCCAGGAGAGAGGTACTGATAGGAGCTGTGCTGCACACAGACCTGGCACTGGCACTTCAAATCTTTCCATCTGAAAATAGGAGCCGGTAAGGTTTAAATCAGAAACACACGATAAAATGTACTTGAAATGAGTCCATGTAAACGAAGGGATTGAAAAACAGCTATGTATCCCTGTCCTATTTCCCTTTCCAGGAAGGAACATCTCTTGGGTAATCTAAAAACAAAACAAAGTAGCAGAAAACTTTACTTAACCTCAAGTTAATTTCCTATCCGGACTAAATTTAGCCATTTATATTTTGTTTGGTGTATGTGCCTCCCAACGCACTGACTTTCAGAGGGATGTTTGCCATTTGCCTAAAGCAACTGTTGTAGCACTCTGGTTAAAATTGGCTGATTTAATTTTGCATCTTAGCATTAATTTTTAACAAGAAATGTCACTTTATGTTTGGAGATGGCAGTGCTGCAGTGGCAGCAGGAATCTGGTAGAGCTGATCGCTCCATTTTGCTCACTGGAAAAGCCCAACCACCCACATAGTAAACAGCTGCTGGGAACTGACTTCCAGTGACTTCTGCCTCTCAAAGAGCGGGCGAGGGAGAGAGCAAGAGGATAAAAACATTATCATAAAAGCTTCTCCACGCTTATTTTGAAACAGACAGTCATTAATTCAAGGAAGATCAAGTCAGGGACCAGCCCAAAACACTTAGATTATTTTTCCATGAGTCAAGAGTTATACTCAAAACAAAAATTAGCCTACACATACCAAGGCCACGCTGGTGCACTAAGTGTTTCCCAGCACAGGTCGCTTCTGCCAGCCTCCTGCTACAGAAAAAAATGATCTGACAAATGGTTTGGAAAGTTTTAAAAACTTTATTCCTTCTGTCTGTCTCTCTCTTTTTTAAACCTTTAATTTTAAGGCCAGAGATTATTTGTACTGCTGTCAGCTCAAGGTGTGTAAATTCTGGAAGGAGCATGAAAGAGTAACAAGTACATTTAGAAACTCTGTAAAATTGAGGGCAACTATTTCTTCTGGAGGTAAGGATTTGGGGAAGCTGGAGACCACAACAAAGTGCTTCTTCTCATACCTAACTGACAATCGCATCGTCTTCGTGGTGTGAGTATTTCCGGAGTAAGGAGATACCAGGTTACCAAACTATCACCGAAACTATGACTAAGTAGTATCTGCTGCTCACCTCAGTCCAGTGATATTGGAGAAAAAAGAGGAAGGGAAGAAAAGAAACAATTTTTAAGCAAGTGAATTTTTAAAAAGTCACAGAAATTTGTACACATGAAAAATAACATCTTTATTAAGGTGTTCTAATGTTAGAACAAACCCTGCGAGATGGGGTCTTCGATCCCGTGCAAGTAAAATGATCGAAAGGGAATGACAAATGCATCAACAGACTGGCTAGAAAAGGTAATTTCAGGCTATGCTCTTGCACCACGTCCCCCCGCAAGACCCACCAGGCCCCCCTGCCACAGCCCCCTGCCCGGGCTCAGCCCTGCTGCACGGGGAGCTTCTGCGGCTGCTTGGCTTTCCAGCCTGGCATCCAAGGTCCCTATTTTGTTACAAACCGGAATTTGAATGCTTGAAATGAAATAAAAAGCTTTGTGCGCTTATAAATCCAGCAGCACAGGCTGCAGCCGTCTTTTTCTGTAGTGCTGGAAAGAGCAGCGCCTGGCACAGGCACCATGATACTGGGCAACCCGCTCTTGCCAAATCAGTGGGTTTTTGGGGGTTTTTTTCTTGTTTGTGGGCAGAAAAAATTAAAATTTAAAATTAAATTGCATAAACCACCCTTGTTAAATCAGACCTTTGTTTTGTTCATGAACTGAAAGGTACATTTAAGATTTTGCTATTCACACTAATGAATTGGAGCAGCATGGGATGTAAATGAAAAGAAAGCTGTACTACCTGTAATGCCAGCAATTCAGCCTTCCGTAATCGTTAACACTCTTTCCTAAGTCCATAGCTGATTCACTTTGATTTTTTTGTTGGCGTGAGAATGTAGGGCCCTGTCTGATTTACAAACTCATATAGCCTCTGTTAGATGAATGGGACTGTGCGAGATGGGAGCCAGGGCTGAGGATGATTTAAGATTGTTTCCACTCTTACAGCGGTAGCTTCTCTTTCTGTCTCTGGCATTAACAAATAAACAGTTACAGGCAGAGCAAGAAGCAGCAGCTGGTTACTAGTAGGAAACAAAGTGGTAACTAATTAAAAGAATTAGCTCTAGGAAGGAAAAAAGTAAAAAATTGTTTTACTGTAACAGTTATATTTTCCACCTGGTGACACGCAAATCTGGCGGAGATCTGTGAAAGCTGATTCAGGACTGGTTTTCAGAGTTAAGTGCAGGTGGTGTCAATAACTTCAAAAAAAAGCTGTGAATAATACTTAACTAAACTTTTGTTGAGTAATTATTAATAGGAAACACGTGATTCAAGATAAAGAAGTCTCTCAGCTGGCAGAACATGGCAGAGATCACAGTAACATTGAAGTTATCAATCCACAGGGCTTAGATGGTGCTCAGCAAAAAAGGAAATGGATTTTCCCTGCTATTTCCCCAAATAGTTGTGAGTGGAGCAGATCAACATCCGCAGAAGGCAAGAGAAAAATGTCTCTGTTTCTGATGCAACTTCCCATATGTTTTCAATCAGAATTTTCCACGTGCTGCCTTTTGCTGATGCATTTTAAAGCAATATAAATACTCTGATTGCAAAGAATATATATATATACACACATATATGGGTTGGCCGAACACTGCCACTGCCGCAACTTCTGAAAGAAATGAATGATTAATCACTTGCTTCTCCGAGTAGCTGTGCATTTGTGGGTCCTGAAAACACAGGTACTGTTTTGCAAAGGGATCATTACAAATGAGAAACGAGCTGTAACTCCGTCGTATCTCCTCCCCCACGTTGTGAAAGGTCATGGTTGGCTGGGCCCCATTGTAGCTCGGCTCAGAAAGTGGTAAAGGAACTTAGAAGTTGTTTTTCCCACCAAAAAAAAAAAAAAAAAGAAAGAAAAAAAGAACAATTGTACAGCACTTCCATTTTCTGAAGAGGAAACGGTGATTTGTCTCAGCCGTGCTATTGCCTGGGAATTCAGCAGCCTTTGGTAACAAAGGAGTTAAACAGCAAGTTCATCTTAACTCTGGAAGAAAACATGTTGTTTGAATTGCTTCTTTCCAGGGTAAATAAGCATTAATGCTTCATAGCACCTTTTCTCTTTGAGGTGCACGGTGTCTCTGGCTTGGCTGGTTTTTGCTGAATCCCACCTCAAGTCTAACACAAATAATGTGGCACACCTGAAAGATGCAGCCACTCTGGAAAATCTCAGCCTAAGAAAAACAAGTAAGAAATGCACTGAAAGGCTCTGAAGTTTAGTCTCCTGAGCAGACGCAAATTCCAAGGCACAAATTAATTACATTATGTGGGCTAGATCATCCAGTGAGTCGTGGTGGAAACCCAGACGAGTATCCAGCAAATGGATTTTTCACTATGACCTTTTAAAATATTGCAACAGCAACAGTGTCACTGGAAAAGCTCCAGATCCTCTTTCTCTTTTGTTCTGAACCAGCCCCTCCAAACCATGCTGCTAAATTTCACCCCAGGTCTCATGTCCAAACACAAATCTCTTCTGTCTCCTCAGTGTGAAATCCTATGTAATAGCTGTGCTTTTGATAAGTCTTTCCCGTATTTACTCTTTTCAGCCCAGATGTGCACTCTCATACCTCTGACACTGGGTAATGGCACACGTGCTAAAGATGACCCAGTCCCTCTGGATAGCATCGGCTCTCCATATGTGGTTATCACAACGAGACATAAGGGAAGTTATACACAAAGGCACACTGAAACATGAAAATGAGTTAAGAATACCCCAAAAGGGCACTTGTTCAGCCTTAGGTCAGCCTCACATAAATCAGCCCAATGAACAGCACTTCCGTGCTGCTACGCTTTCTTTTTCCTACGTGACACCTGCCTGTTTCCCTGCAGAGGATGGACCTGTTCTGAGCGTGAATCAGGCTTGTTTAGGAAAAGAGGCTGGGTTGCCTATAACACCTGGTCTCTTAATCAATTCCCCACATAGTCACCAGTTATTGATGGTTTATTTTCTGGAGACCTCTGATTCAGGGCTCCAGAGCTGTCAATAACTCATTGTAACTGGGGTCAGCTAAAGTTGCATGTCAAATAAATGAAATGCTACATACCCCCCCTAAATCCTCTGAAAGAACCCCAAGCTGGAGGCAGCAGCTGAGCAGAGAGGGTGGACACTTCTGATGTTCATTTACCTCTGTCCTTGTTCCCTTGTTAGAGGAGTTAAATCTTCACACCTCAAATTGGTATGAAAGTACATTATTAATGAACATCTGTGGTGTTCACAAGGCAGGATTGAGAATCATCATAAACCTGACGGTGACGTGAAGTATCATGATTTCAAAAAAGTGTTTAAACAGCATATTGCAAGATGCAGTAGGCAACAAGAAGAAGACAGAACATGCAGACACCTTATTTTTGAATGCTTTTCCACTCTGCAACAGGGATGCGATGAGAAAAATAGTTCTTCCATTATTTATTATAAGGCTTTATTGTAATGCTTATGCAAAAGGGCCATGGATTAAGATTGCATAGGAAGTTTTAATCATGTCATTTCATTGTTTTTGTGGACCTCACTTTGCCAGTCCAGTAGCATTCTTCCCTGTAACGTGCATCCTGTGCTTACAGAGCATTTGCTTGTAGCCAACTGTTGGCTTTACAAAGAAAACTGTGTGAAAAGTCTGTATTTTTCACTGCATTAACAATGAACAAAACCCCAGCTCACATTAGCAATATATATACCTTTCTACACATTGTTCGTGTTCTGAAAAGGAAGAGGAACGGGGCCAGGCTCCTTCAGAAATGAGACAGAAATGCCATTGACATCTCGTTTCCTGTGCAGGAGCTTGTGAGAGCTTCAGTCGCTGCAGTCCTACGTTGGGTTTTGAGTAGTGTCATGGTTTGTAAGATCTGCTACATCTTCCCGAAATCACTCATTCAAGACAAAAAAGACTAAAAATGGGCCTGCTTTTAATTTAAAGAACCCTAATAGCTCAAGCAGATTGAGCTGAGGATAGTCCCTTTGAATGGGGAGCAGAGATCCCCTCACCTCTACTCCTGATGAAGAGTGGGAGGGAAGCCTCAGGACATCTCTGCAGCTAGAACAGCCTCAATGTGTCTAGTAATTAAGAGATTGTCCCTGACATGCCCAATGATGGTCAACAGGCCGCTGGTCTCCTTGCCACAAGCAGCACAGCATATGCCCAGTTGGACGTCAAACCCTTCTGAAGTAATCGTTTAAAGTAGTTGCAGCCAAGCAGAAATAGGAAAATGTCAGATGCTGTTTGTGCGCTGGTTGTACACGCCGCCATTCAGACTCATTAATCAGACTCCAAAAATGGTGGGATGGCTTAAAATTTTGTTGTTGTTTGTAAATTATGGTTTTGGGGCTTTGCTTTTTTAACCCTGGTTTTCTGTGATTCAAGGTATTTTAGGGTGATACATGCCAATTCAGCTGCTTCCAGGCTCTGGGACTTTTAAACTCATTCTTCCTCCCAAATACAAATCATGAGACTTGTGAAAAAATTGCAAGTTGGCATATATTGGGTAGCTTTATGGGAGAAGGGGTCACTGATAGCTTCAACTTTCCTCCAACTGCTTGCATGGAGCATAGGAAGGCAATCTCATTGCCACGCAATCTTATCACTACATGGTTGCAAGAATATTAGTCAAATTGGAACAGCCAGCTGCACTTTAAAAACCCATCTTCAAATCCAGAAGTTGTCCTGGGAGAACTGAATGGATAACGTTCACTTCAACCAAGAGAAATCATTCTGAACAATATTTTAGTTTATATATTTTTAAAAATGTATCGTGGCCTTTTCTGGGAAATTAATTTCCTCATCTCCTCTTCCTCCTCCTCCCCTCCCACCTGAAGTGATGGCCACCATAAGAGAGACTTCTTGATCCCAGATGTGTTCCATTTCCTGCAGTAAAAATTAAAATCATTGCCTTTTTCATAAATATCTGCCAAGGACGGAGATGCACTACTTAAGAACTTTCTGCAACCGCTTTAGTTCAAAATGAATAAATCAGGAGGATTTGATGAGCTAGCCAGCATTTTCTAATTTGTTTCTACTGGCAAAAGTGCCACAGTGAGTTACATCCAAACAAATTTGGTGGCAGCATCTGCTTTATAATGACCTAAATGTCTAAAGCTAATTTTAGAAAATGACTTGCAACAGGTTCAAGCAAGGCTTTCAGAGCTTGGTCCGGATTTTATTTTCACTCCTTTAAGCGAAGAGCTGATTCATAGCGTTTACGTAGTTGCTGTTGATTTATGGATCCATGGTGGGGTCCAAAGCCGAGCAGAGCTGTGACCCATACGCAGTCGTGCATGGGGCAAGACCCCGACATGTTCAGAGAAGCACATCAACGCTGTTTGTGATGGAGATGGAGGAGATGGAGGAGCGTCAACCCCTCAAAGCCACAAATGGTTTGACACACTGAGAGGCAAGCCTGTAGGGAGAGAGAATATGTTTCAATACCCCATCTGACAGCATTGAAGATAAATGGGCAAACCTTGGTGTTTAGCAAGCCTTTAGCACCGGTATGGTTCAAGAAATCCTGTCTCTGGGCAGTCTGCGATTGCCTTTGATCCCAGGACTGACCTCTCCAGGTACATTGCAAATATCCCTAGCAGAGGCAGCAGTGGTTAGGTTTCACCTTCTTGGCTTGGTTTTGGTGGCTTGGGCTGGGCTGCCTTTGGGGTCTGCCCGTTGGGCTGGAGCTCAGGCAAATAGCACTGCCAGAATCGTCTGGCAACTGGAAACGGTTATAATCCACCTGGAGTTAATACTAAAATACCCTTAAAAATCTTGCTAACGAGAAGGCCTCCACGTGTTCCTCCAATTCTTAACTTTTTTGCTGGGGCCCTTCCAAGAGGCCCTGATGGAAGTGGCTTCTGGGGGTCTGCCTCTGGCTATTGCACCAGATTTTGGTTGCCAGGTTTTGGTCTGATTTGCTCTTTTATCATTTGGACTTCCGTTTTATTCCAAATTTGGGTTTCTGAGCTTAGATGGGCTTTAGTGCCCAGGACTGCTCTGTTTATATAAATATCTGTATGATTTTTACATCCAGGCTATATAGGTGTTTAGAAAGTGCCTTATTATGTTGTATCATATACACATAAAAGAATATAAATGCATAAACAATACTATGTTTCTGAGACATGTGGGAAAAGATACTCTTGAAGGGTATTTTAAATAACTAAGATACCATTCTGGAATAAAATTAACCACATTAATAATCCTGATAAAATGTAAAGTCAACATCAAAAGATATAAGGGATTATTACTGTATACGATGTAAAGAAACCATTAAAGAGCATGTTTAGTGTCTTGAGTCACACGTAGCTTTGGCCTTGTGTTTTAGGAATTTTATTGTATGGTTTTCTTTTCTTTTAAAGCTAGTGGTAAAAACACATCTCAGGTCAAAATAGTAAATAATGAATCACCCACAAATTCAGCTCATTTCCTATCTCTCACTGAAAAAATGTTGATTCCAGGCATGGGAGCAGAACTTTGAGCCAAACAGTAATTTCTTTATGGTGTGCATGACTCATAGGAAAGAATGCCTCATGGGGATAGCAGGAGAAAAAAACTAAATAAAGAAAGCCCCATAAGTAAATTCGCTTTAAAGAAACAGGCCATCAAGTAAAGGGCAAAAGGTCAGAAAAGGCCCTCAGCTGTTTTTGCGTTGCTCCTGTGGTCTTCGCAGTGTCCTCTAGCTCTTCTGCCTTGAAATGCCGTAGCTCTTCCCTAGCAGCCCCCCAGGCAGCTGCCAAGGCAGGGTGGGTATCGGAGGGGGCAGCACCCCGGAGAGGAAAGGTGTGTGGCACCGTGGGACAGCTCAAGGGCCAGCTTAAGCCCATCAACTGGTTAAAGAAGCCAAAATCAGAATTATGAATTAATTTCACACCGTCTTACAAGACACTGGGAATAGATGTTTTCTTTTCAATGCATGCCCATAGGTTGCCCCTGGTGTGAATGAAGCCTCTGCATCCCCTGTCCTGCGAGCAGACCCTGCAAGTTATGTGGCAGTGATCCATGGTAGGAGGTGCAGTACAGCATCAGCAGGTACCCTCTATTCTTTTTTTTTTTAATGTCCAATACCTTATTAGTAACTTTACTTAAGTGTCTCTTTTGCGTTCCTCTTTCCTTATTCACAAATGTGAATAAAAGCAGTTCACCCTCCTCCATAAGTTGCTTTGAGATCTCTTGATGAGCCTTTAATTATTACAAATATTACCTGCCCTCTGAAAAGTGTCTCCTCCCTCAGGCAGATTTGTTCAGCGGGGTAAATCGATATTCATCAAGCCGATTTCATGAGCGCTGATTGTGAAATGAATCAGAATTTCAACTCAGCCTTCAGCAGCAATCTCATCTGATTTCCATTTCTTTTTTCTTCCAGAGTGCTAATGGATGATTAATTTCAACAAGCATTACTATGTACATTTCCATAATTATTTATGAGTAATTAAAACATCTTGCCTCCTGTTCCAGAGTCAATATCACATGGCAAGGAATGCAAAACGAGCCAATGATGCAAAATTAAAATGTAGGGTAGCTTATTCCTGTGGGGTAACTATGTGCTTCTTTAATGTCACACATTTAAAGCCGTGCTCAGGACCGATTAATTCAGTCTGTGAAGACTAAGAAATTATTTGTATTATCTCAGTACAGATCATTACTGTCGCCCACGCATTTTGGGAGCTTCCAAAAAAATGCAATTCAGGTTCCAGCAAGATATAATTTGGGGCCTGAGGGTAATTTCCTGTTCAGCAGCTTTCCTTCATAGGGATGCTACAGCAAATGAACTATACATTTATATACCACGATTGCTGTAATAAATAAAACCGATTTCTCTGGTTCTCCATGAACACTTAAAAGATGAAATAAAAATGTGTACTTTGGAACAGTTTCTTATTTAAGAGTTAATTCCTGATTGTGTATCAAAGGGAGTGTGGCCAGCAGGTTGAGGGAGGTTATCCTCCCCCTCGACTCGGCCCTAGTGAGGCCACATCTGGAGTATTGTGTCCAGTTCTGGGCTCCCCAGTCCCAGAAGGACAGGAAACTGCTGGAGCAAGTCCAGCGGAGAGCCACAAAGATGATCAGGGGAGTGGAGCACCTCTCTTATGAGGAAAGGCTGAGACACCTGGGTCTGTTCAGCCTGGAGAAGGGAAGACTGAGGGGGGACCTTGTCACTGCTTACACATATCTGAAGGGTGGGTGTCAAGAGGATGGGGCCAGACTCTTCTCAGCGGTGCCCGATGACAGGACAAGGGCCAATGGGCACAAATTGGAACACAGGAAGTTCCACCTGAACACGAGAAGAAGCTTCTTTACTGTGAGGGTGACAGAGTATTGGAACAGGCTGCCCAGAGAGGCTGTGTAGTCTCCTTCTCTGGAAATATTCAAAACCCTCCTGGATGCGGTCCTGTGCACCCTGCTCTAGGTGAACCTGCTCAAGCAGGGGGGTTGGACAAGATGATCTCCGGACGTCCCTTCCAACCCCAACCATTCTGTGGTTCTGTGATGTAGGAAAACTCATTACAAAATTAAAATTTGTATTTCAAAAAAAGCCTGAATTAGAATTGAATTAATGTCTTTCCACTCAAATTCACGTCTTTACCTGCTATTTCACGAGCTGGAATTATCTGGACAGTTGGATTTATCCACAGGAAGATCCACCAGAGAGTTGTTTTCAGTAGGTGAAATTCACAGAGTGTAAATAACCTGTAGGAAGAAAAGATTTGATAATAGCAGATTGGCGTAAGTTATTTATTCCATATTACCATGCCAGGGAGAGATCAGCCCTAGGCCGCTGTTTCCAACCATGATACGTTCGGAAGCACTAGGAGGGGAGTCATAGACTGGACTTCTACAGATATTTGGGAAATCGTAAGACTGTGTATCCAGAGTGACTTTTGCTCTGGAAGATGTCATACAGATGAAAGGAGTGATCTCTCATGGCATGTCTGCCGGTGAAGGTTCCAGGGTAAGGGCTAAACCGTCTAAAATTCACTTGCTGTGGGACACAAAGCTCTCCAGCCCCGAGTAACTTCTTGCAGACCAGAGGTGAGAGCAAAGTGCTTTCCTGGTTTTGGGTTGTCTTGTTTTTACTTGGCTTCAGGGGTGAAAATGCCTTCTAGAAGACACTGAAAAAGCAAGGATAACGAACCTTTCATTTCAGAAAACACTGCAGCAGTGTCACTCGTACCACCCCCTTGGTGCCCACGGCAGCACTGGCAACTCACTGACCGCTCTCCTGCATTAGAGCTTATATAGGGTAAAATACTTGAGTCCAGAAGCCTATTTCATCAAATGTCCTCATCAAAATGATAAATACAATAGATTTCTACTGTAGCCTTGCGACTGCTAGAGTTGTACTGGCCTTCCTAGCTTATTAAATTGTGTTTTCCTTCGACATTATAAATAATTTCTATTTCATATAGTGGCCACCTGATAAATAGGGGGAAGAAGAGTGGCAGATGATTTATGTGTTAGAAGGCAAAGGAAAACGGTTGGAGTAGTGAGACCTACACTGTGACTTGCCGTAGGGCGTGAGGATTTCAGATCAGCCGGGGAGCACCAACAGCCTGGAGGAAGAGTGCAGGCTACGGGTGATGCGTTTTGGCATCAGAGGGATACAGGGAACTGGAGAAAAGAGGTTCTGAAACAAGCTCAGTCTGCAGGAGGTGAAACGCTGGGAGCCATATCCAGCACTACCGCGAGAGGCAGAAACCAGGGAACTCATCTGAGTCCGAGCGAGCAGACTTTCTGAGCGGGCAGTTTCAAGCCAGAAGAAGACAGAAAGCGTCCCTGGCTGACCGTAAGGAAACCAAACCTTGCCAGAGAAAACGTACGTGTCAAGGAGACTGCTCGAAAGGTGAGTGCATGTGTGGAGGAATCCAGTGGCCACAGGTGTTTGTGATGACAGCTGGTGTAAAGGAAAAAGTACTGATTTTCCAGTGGAAAAGGCGACGTCAGGATGAGTTGCATCAGAAGTCGGAAAAGCACGCTTTGTAGTGGAAGAGCCTAACAGGAACAGTCATGTATTTCTGGTTTTGCTTAACACTTGACATTAAAATTGGAAAATTTGGTTTGGGAAGGAAAAGACAATTAGTATAACTGGTAACTAACACCTTAAAAGTCTGAAAGAAATGGTAACCTCTGGAAAGGAAGGATCGGGTGGTGCACAGCAAATTGTAGACAGCAATACAGACCTTGGGTCCTTCTGAATTAAACACCTGTACTGTATTTGCCTGCAGTTACAGTAACCCACGCTTGATGCCTCCGGTGGAGCGCAGGACTGCAGGAGACCCACACCCCTAATTACAGCGAAGAAACGCAGCGACTGGTAAATGACAAATGTGAATGTGTAAAGGAGCTTTAGCATCAGTCTTCGCTCAGGTATCACTGAGCCATCAGCAAGGATGCTGTATTACATTTTTGATAAAATTTTACAGCCTCCTCTTTCATTTCAAGTCAATTAACATTAATGAGAATTTTACATGGATTAGGGGGCGGCTCTTGTTTACCAGAGCGTCGGCTATGTTTAACTATCAAGACTATTCTCATTTTACTGACTTTCAGATCCTCATTAGATATTAAAACCAGGAACCTGGAGGGAAAAAGCCCTTCATCACTTTTATCCTAAGTCAGTGTTTGTGATGAGTAGGTTATGGCACTCTCTAATCATTGCTAACTAACTTTCATTAAATATGAGTTTCTTTCTTATTAGAATAATATTAACCAGATGGCATTTTGTTAGAGAGAAACTGCACTTAACACCGAAAATCAGCACTCCAGTTGAAGGTGGAAGAGCTTAGAAACAAAAGCCGGCAGGGTTAGACTGTCAATATTTTGAACGTTCTTACAAATCTACAGACTGTTTCATTTTAAAAGGGCAGCAACAACAAATCTTCCAGAAAATTTGCTGTCATGTTTTCATGCCCATCGTAATTTCTTTGCTGTTTGTTTGTTTTAAAATGCTTCACTCCACTGGTGGCCATGGTATGCTATGTTACAACACAGTGTTTCCAGACATGGAAGAATGTTTATAAATCTGTGGGGAAAGATTTAGCTATCTTTTAAAAATAAGCTATTTTTGTATCTAGGTGTAAAAGACTGATGTTCAGTCTGGAGCCTCATCCCATCAGCCTTCCCTCTGCTCTGGGTCACTGTGATCATGTTTGCAGGGTAGACCTGGAACTATTTTTTTTTATGGTTGCCCCTGTAGCTGGAAGACATGATCATGAACTTCAGAGCCTTCATAACAAGTAAACACTTAACGATTCCCCAAGAAACTAGCGATAGGATGAGAGGAAATGGCTTCAAGTTGCGTCAGGGGAGGTTTAGATTGGACATTAGGAAGAATTTCTTTACTGAAAGAGTGGTTAGGCATTGGAACAGGCTGCCCAGGGAGGTGGTGGAGTCGTCACCCCTGGAGGCGTTCAAAAAAGGTGTAGATGTGGCACTCCAGGGGCTAGTTTAGGAGTCATGGTGGTGTTAGTTGATGGTTGGACTTGATGATCTTAGAGGTCTTTTCCAACCTTAATGATTCTATGATTCTATGATTCTATGATGCCAATATCACATAGAATAGTTGCAGACGTTTGAAATAGGTCTGGATAAAATAGTTAACCAGAAAGAGGTTTTTAATATTTTTTTTTAGGTAAGATATTACAATCAGTGCCGTGTAAGAGTTCTTACTTTAAGCACAATCCATTACACCTGTCTTACAGACTGATCTTTTTTTTGGCCATTCAACGGTGTATTTGCCTAATTCCACTTTACTGCATTGGCATAAAGAAGAAGTCATTCTGCATAAGTGAAAAAGTACAGCATAACCGGTTCAGACACCAGCCTGGGGTCTCTGCAGAAAGCAGAAATTCTGAAAAGGAGCAGGACAAAGCTGACAAGCCAGTAGTCGCCCCACGGGGAAAGGCTGGTGTAGATTTGCAGCACTGCTCCAGCGCTCCCCGACTGCATCCCCAGAGAAATGCCATCCTTTCTGTCCTAGGGCAGGGAGCTGAAGTGGGAAAGAATGTCTAGCAGATCTAGTATTTGCACACAGGGAGATTTGGCAAGGGCCAGGTAATAAAAACAAACCTGCAGGCATCTGGTTTGGGAAGCAGGTCTTCTGAGAGAGTGCTTGCAAGGTCACCCAGGGACAGAAAGAAATTGGTCAGTTTGTGATGTAGCAGGTTATCACCATCCTCCTAAAAAAGCGTGGACACCTACAAATGTATTTTAGGATTTTTGTGTAGAAATGCAACTCGTGGGGAACTAGCTCCTGAGTTCATCCCAGGTTCATACTGGAGACTCAGCCCCGTCTGTTACATTTGCACCGCACCAAGCACATCAAGGCTTGGCTGTGCCTGGCTCCTCTCAGGCTCACGATGGCTACGGTCATCGCAAGGTGAGATGTGTGTTCGGCAGATGATTGCTTTTGCAGGATGCAGTAGAAATGGCCAGTGCATGAGGTATTTAGCAGGAATCACTACTTTTGAGGACAGTAAAATAATGTCACGCCTAAAGAAGGGGGACCTACGCGCCAGTCTGACCTGGGGGATGGAGCACGCAAGGCACTGAATATCGGGGCAGTTTCTCCAGTCGGGTCTGGCAGGGGAGCTGAGGAACAAGGTTCATTTTAAGTCGTCTTTCGAGATCTGCTGTGTTTGCTGGTTAAATAATTAGCGAAGAGCCCAAGCCCCTGGGGAGACATTTATTTGTGGGCCCCGGGTACCACCTGCCGGTGGCTGCCAGCATCGCTCCTGTCGGGAAGGACAAGTTTAAGGAATATCATTCTCTTGTCGAGTCGATTTCATCACATCGTCCATGCTCATAAAATTCAAACTCTGCAGAAAAGAAATTGGGCGACTGAAAAGATCTCACCCCAGACAGACATAAATTGACGGGTGATTTATTCAGCATCTTAAATTTGGGTCGATGCCATAGTTAGATTTCAAGCCCAATTTTTGTCAAGTAACATAATACAAAGACGCGTACAGTGATGTTATACGGAAGTCAATGCGTGTGAAAGGATTTCCCCGAGAGCTTCGAGGTGTCTAACAGCGGTTCGAAGGTTCCCGAGCCGCTCCCCAGTTTTGTCACCCTGAGAGCTCCCACCCCAAGCAGCATTCCCAGACCCCAGCAGTGTCTCTGTCTCACCTGGTCGGCAGCTACAGACATAGCTGAGCAAACTCTACACTTCGTGATGGACTGACACCTGCGATACAGAGGGAAAAAAATATTTTTAAAGCTTTATATAAAAAGGACGGTTTTTATTTTGTAATCAGAAATCAAGAGATGTCAGTTAAAAAAGTGATTTTAATAGTTAAATTGGAATGGGGTGAGGACTCTGGTTACTAACAGCTGTTTGCCAATAAAACATTCTCTGGCATTTTCTTTGAGGAAACCTCAAAAGATCTTTTCACGTTAACGGTCTCCAGAATGGGTGTTAAGTTTCCTATTATTGTAAGCAAAGCATGGGAAGCCTGAAACCCTGCGTGGGAGCGAGATGCCAGGCCAAGCGCGGCCAGCAGCTGAGCAACAGTTGAGAAGTGACCAAGCACTGTTGCCAGTTGGAAGAAAGAAGGAATTCCTGAGAAAAAGGAGTTTTCAGAAGGAATCTGAAGATAATTTGGGGTGACAAGAGCGTGAATAAGTGGTGGCCCAATTATTTTAGTACATGGAGGAAAAAGAAAAGGGAAAAAAATGTTTTGGTGCTTCTGAAGAGACCAGCGTGACCAGGGGCAGCAAGAGAGGACCTGAGATACAGCGCTCCAGAACAAGGCGGCTGCTAAAACCCTCCCTAATTCTACGGAAAAGAGAGAAAGAGGGAAAAGGGGTTCTTTGAGAAGATCTAAGCTGTAAGTGAGGTGCTTGTCTGAAGGGTTCCTGAATTCTCAGATGAAAGGCGCTTTAGCTGTTGTATAACCTCATTTCTAAAATAGAATATTACATTCCCAGGACCAAATATCTGACCCTTTGTAAAAAAATATGATTTCCATACAGTCAGAATTTGTTTCATCAATTTAATTTTCATCAGGATGAAAAGGTAATGCATATATTTCGGTTCTTCACCCTGTTAGGTGATATCAGTGAATATCCGTATTCATATATATATTCCTTGCCATTTATATATGTTTGTCCAGAAGGACTAATTTCTTTTTACTTGACTTGAGCATGAAAGCTCCTCTAATACTCCTCCTGTTTGGAGAATATCAGGCAGCTGTGAAGTAATTTAATGAACCAAAAAGAAGTGATTGCTGATGATCCTAATCAGTCAGTTCTCTATTGCTGTTTGGTATCTTGCTCCATCAAAGGAACAAATCATGAATGCGCAAATTAAGTGTGATTTAAGGACACTTAAATATTAGCAGAATGGGACTGCAGATGAAATTGTAGCAGCTTTGATTCTTGATTTTCAAAATTCCTGTCAATCATTGTCATTGCTGTCATTATTTTGGATGTGCAAAAATGAGGTTTCCAAACCAGACAGCTGAATAAATCAAATAAGGCAAATACAGATATATGAAAGAGAGACACTGACAATCTCTGTCTGTAAAAGAAGTTTATCTGGTTGCTGCTTGCCAAGAGGTTTTTGTACTCCCATAATTCAAGAAAAATACTAAAATTTTAAATATTTATGTGTTACTTCTAGTTTAAATACCAAACCAAGAGGACTTGTTTCATGCTTGTGATCAATATTTGTTTTCATGTGCTGCAGCAAGGTGATAGAGACAATAATTTTTTGCCTTTCTCTCACTCTGGAGATGCTGTGGGTGAGGCTCTCCTGCCCAGAGACACAGAAAATAAACCCCTGAAAAGGAAAGTAAAGTAAAATCTGGGCTACGGGTCAAAATGCCATTAGGTCATTGAGGTCACTACTGCGAGTAAACAGCAGTACGGAGGTGCTAGCACAATTCAAGAAGCAGCAGCCTAATGTCCGTCTTCGGGACAGCAATGTCTAAAAAGTATCATGTACCTGATGGCGACCAAATTTGCAGCCTTCTGGCTGCATTTCAGTTGGAAGAACCATGTCAACTCAAATATTATATAAATACCGTTCATACTCACTTGGATTTAGCTGGTTATGTTGAAGAGCGCTCCCAGGGAGAAGAATGCCCGCACACGTGTGACAGACACCTCCTTCCTCAACAGTAGCGCCGTAAAATGGCCTAACTGTTCTTCAGGCCAGCAAGAAGTTTTGCAGATACTCTAATGCTAAGCTGTGCAAAAATAGGCTCATTCTCCAACTAATTCAGGCATTATGATAAGCTGAAATTCTGAAGCTTTATCTGAATCTGATCACTGGATTCATGGCACACAGGACCATTTCCACTGATACTTTCACACTATAGATCACATCATCCTCTTCCTTATAGCGAGATAATTACTGTGGACTGAGAGTGTTTGACAATATGCAGATTTTCCTTCTGCTGCGGCTTATTATTTTTTTTTTTTTCAGTTCAAAAATTTTTTAATTCAAAAGTTCCCCAGTTTTCAGAAACAAGACATTGCACCCCTACTATTCAGGGTATGAGATGCTGCGAGGAACACATGATATGGCAGGGATTACTTTTCCTGCCTGGGATATAGTTTTGTAGACTGCTTTCATTCCTGGTCTAGTTTTACGTAACAGAGCTATACTATATCGTTGCATATATAAAATGATACGCCTCAGCTATCTTGAGAGAACACCTTGGCTGCAGAATCAGAGCTATTGCTAGGGAACCAGCCCAGCAAAAAGCGTTTCACGGATGCTGAGCAGCAAATGAATGGCTAGCACAGCTCCTGCTGCCTGCCAGCCCTGTCACAGTGATGGGCAAGTGAAAACTGGTTATTACTGCCATAAATGTCCCTCTGTGGTATTTTTTGTGTGTGTGTGCTGTTCCCTTGCCATCAATGAGATCATTTGACTTTTCATGGGTTAACACATTGCTTTGCGTATACTGCTATTTTTAAAAGCAATTAAAAAGCTGACCGATATTGCACAGCACGCTCCTGTGAGTCTCTACTAATCTAGGTGGTTACCTTCAGCTGACTGTAGCATTTGCAGTTCCACTGAGATATGCAATTCTAGTTCAAGTAAGCGTATTTGAACTATATTTTACGGTAAAAAAAGTACTACAAAGCAAATAGCTCTTCCTGAGAACTACCGCAATTCACCAGAGCCAGCGTGGCTGGAAGCTGTTTTCATTTTGTCCTGTCTTGAAGCCCTGATCATGGTCTGTAAGGGCTGCAGGTTCTGTACCACCCCCCTCCTTCCCAGCCCTATTTCTCCTGGCTTTTATCACAGCCCAGTGTTGAGGATTAGCAAATCAAACATGCAGCTAACACCTCTGGAGGTTTTTTTAATGTACCCTGTCCTTCTGTAGGTGTGAGAAGCAGGGCTGCTCCCGTTTCACTTGAAGATAATGCAGTACGGTGGGCAACAGCAGGTCTTTGACATGACTTGCAGCCAATGTTCCACGATAAGATGCATCACGACCCTCCACAGCCAAACCGCCACCAAAACCATGCTTGAATGGACCTTCCCAGACCACGGTGAGCTTTGTTAGACAAAACACATGGCGATTCCTTGGTACAGACATCTGTGTTCACAGTGCCAATAAAATACTGTAGGAAAGCCTATGGAGGTATGGCTTTTATGGACGGTCCTTCTCTCTCTGTCTTGTCCCAGCCCTGCTTTAGTCCCCCTTGAACTGCTTCAAGAAGTTAAGCTGCCAGATTTTTTTCCGCTTTTGAGGAGTTAGTCTTCTGATGTGTTCTCGCCCTGCTGCAGAAGAGCAGAAATGCAGCAGCAGCAGCAGGGTTAAGGCTGGTGGCAGAGGGAGGTTGGCAGCGGCCAGCCATTAGGTCACTTGGTCTGCAGTGACCCATGTTCTCCGTCCACTCCCGTCGCTGCCCTAAGAAGCTGAGACTGAGATCAAGCTTTCAGGAGCCCGTTTACAAGCAATGCAAAAAGCTCCGTGAGTTTCTGGATTTAAATAAATAGATCCGATGAGGATCCCACAGGAAGCTCAACACTTCAAGAACACTTACAAGAAAAAAGGAAAAACTTGCGTTAAAGTCCTGCTGCACAGATCAGGGAAAATAAAGTGCAATTTCCAAGGAACCTCTTCCCTCAGGTCACTGTTTCTGACTTGGACCAGCATCTTCTGTGGTCTTCTGCGTGTGGGCAAAAAGAGTTCCTTTGGATGGGGTTTCTGGGTATATAACGTTAGAGAAGAAAAAAAGAGGAGGCAAACTTAAACATTAAGAGTTTTCAGATCCACAGAAGGACTTATGTGCCTGTTTCTTTTTCCAGTTTTCTTAGCTGGCCTCAGCAAAGACTCCCACCTCCCCCCAAACCTTCCCTCACCTCTGCCTTCAGTCTGTCACTGCTGCAAGAGCATTATCCAAAGCTAAACATATTTGTACCATTTTTTTTCCTATTGTAAATTTCTATTGTTTCTACGTAATTTTTCTATTTTCACACAAATGGCAAAACCATAAGATGTGTTTGTGTTACCTGCTGAGCGTGCCACCCTTTTTTGGAGGCCACGGTGGTACGTACATCTGAGGAGCTCATCCTGTACGTCCCAGCCCAGATGCCAGACCTGATCTACTGCCTGGAGACACCTCAGCTAAGGGGGTGAAGACAAGTTTTCTGTTGACTCAGTGGAAGTACATTGATTAGGTGACACCCTAAGGAGTTTCTCTTGTAAATTATGCAGCAAAGCAATGAAGGTGATTTTACCACAGAAAGAATAAAGAATGAGCGCACTGGCGCTCAACAAAAACTCCATAAACGAGCCCCTGATTTGGCACTGCAGCCTCTTTAGACTTTTCATGCAGAACTAGCAGAGTCTAATCTGATTTAAAATGCATCCAAATTCCCAGCAGCAACCAGCAGGAAAGCGGGACAAAGCTGACATCCAGACGGCCAGCTTGGAGAGGGGACCTGGAGCTGAGACAGAGCTGAGACACCTGAGGGTCGGTGTCTGTCTGCAGGCACCTCACTTCAACCAGGGCAAACTTCCAACGGCAGCAACATCACTAACCCTTGTCCTAATTTCAGCCATCGGCTCCAATCCCATTTCTTCTGCCTGACTGGGGCTTGTGGCCACCTTGACCTCAGTTTCCCAGTTATGAAAATAGCATGAATGAAAACGCTTCTGTAGTTGCTGGGCAAATCTAGAGCAAAATTGTTTAAGGAAAAAAAAAAGGAAAAAAAAAAAGAAAAAAAAAGAGAGAACTATTTTAAGAACTCTTTTAAGCGCTGCGGCTGACTGTATTTCTTGAGACCAAAGCAGCCCACAGGCCATCTGTCTCCTGGAGAACTGGTCTCTGAGACTGGGCACAGAAAGATCCTCAAGCACACCATGACTTAGAAATCAGCTCCAAGACGGGGAGGACTGTTTTATTTGCTGGCTCAGGACACCCAGTCCATGGGCTAGTAATCCTCTGTTCATCCTCCTGATGAGAGCAAGCAGAAAGAGAGGTCACCAGGATTTGCCCCAAATAGCTCGGGTTTGCAGTGTGGTCTGGAGCCAAAGTTTGGATAAGCATAAAAAGCTTTGGATAAGCCATGTCAAAGTAAAGGTCAGATGAGATCACTAGACTGCTGATCTTTCATGAGCAAAGTATTATTTTCAGTTTCCACAAGGGATCCTGATTTTTGAGCGGGCAGAAGAGGGCTTTTTCAGGGACTGCTTCTCTCTAACGTTAACAGGAGGTGTCAAATCAAAGTTTTCTTTTTTTTCCCTACCTGTCATCATCCTCAGAAGAGTCTCATCGAGGCCAGCTCTGAAAGCCTTATTGCCTTGCACTGCTCCTAAAATATCACAGCTGAAATTGCCAGCAATTGGTGAAACCCGCTCGACTGCAAAACCGCCCTCATTTCAAGAGCACTGCACCCTGAACACACACAGACGCTTTTCATGCACACATCCATCTCGGGGCTGGGGTTTTGACCCCGCGGCTGTGCTGGGATTCAGAGGGAAGATCTACTAAATCTAGAAAAAATCGACAGAGCAGAGCTGCGTCGGGAAGATGCTTTAGCAGAAGCTCCTCCCTGTCCTAAACCTTGGGGAGAGCTAACCAAACCAACCCAGGGACAAATCATTTGTTTTCATCTGCTGCACAAACATCACCAAATGCAAAGCAGCCTGGTAGATCTCTCCTCTCCATGAGCTCCTCCTATGCTCGATTACAGGAATGCTAATAGACCCGCTGCCAATGCCCCACGGGCACAGCCCTGCTCGGATGACTTCCCAATGAACATTTTTCCTGGCTCAGTTTACTGCCCCACTCATGGATTTGCTTCATCCTGGTAACTGATTTGCTCTTTCCAGAGTCATATTCATTGAAACTGAATATTTAACAAAACCAGACATGTTTATCCAATACGAGGAGTCATAGCTGGCTGGGAGAATGTGGAAACTGAATTGATGGAGACTGCCAAATACTCATAAGCATTGTTAATGGTACAGTGCAAGAGAAATGTCCAAAAAGACGTCTCCCAAAAGTAAAGCTTAACCCTTACAAGGACTAAACGAGGGGAGAGATGAAGGCAGGGATTGTCACAAACTGCTCTTACCTGCCCACGTACAGCTGGTGGTGGCAGCTTTCACAGATGCAGTGAAACACAGAGGTGAGACCGAAAAAAGACCAAAAAAGGCCATTTAATACTGCAAAGGTGCTTATTTCTCTTCTATGACAGTGGATTGCTTTAAATGTGTGTCTTAACCCCCGGCTCTGCGGCCCCAGCAAGGCTCAGTGCTCGCAACTGACTGTGATTTAAATGGATCCTGCTTTCAATGTAGCTTCTGGGTTTCGGGCATGCCTGCCTGCCAGTGGGGCAGGAGTTTTTCTCCAGAGCTGGCTTATATAGCCCTTAGTCATTAAGTCTTCATACACTCAGCATAAAATAAAATAGAGCGAAACCTATCGTGCTGATAAAGACTGAAACTAGTAATCATCATAGTTGGGAGACGCGATTTAGAGATTAGTATGCCCTTAGAAATTTAATTCCATTGATACATATGTATGAGAACTTGAAATTAATAAATGCATACTTTTGGATATTTTCTTTTCATTTGATAAAAGTTCTCCAAAAGCTGCAAAGGGGGATAAGATCAAGCTGCTGAAGGGAGACAAAGAACATCCTCAAGATGGCAAAAGCTCTGTGAAGGTTGGGAGAGCACAGGAACAAAACCATGCATCAAAAATTTGTCTTGGAGCAAAATCAGGCTCTGACCTGGCTGAAGAGATGCCAGCCAGTCTGTCGGAGCTCCAGGCCTGCAGACACTGACCTTTTTGCACTGAAAATCAGAAACTGAGGGTGACCGGCATTGCTTAAAGTAAGATCACAGACGTCTCAAATGAAGGCGGTAGGAATCAGTGACTGCATTTGAACACCAGCCTTAATTTTTTGGCCAAGTCTCTGCTGATGTTCAAACACCTCCCCCCTTGAGTGTTTAAAGCAAAAAAATGAAAAACATTTTGATGAGGCTGAAGGGCAGGAAGTCTTCAGAAAAGGGAAATGACTTCAAGTGAGAAATTCCCCTTCACCTTTCAAACACTATCTCATACTTACAGGCCTTTTGAGCTAGCAGCTAAAAGGGTGGTTTTTGAAAGAAATATTGCCTGAGGGGCTAAATCAGGCTGCTAGAAAAGGTGTAAGCAATTTTAGTAATAGTATGCTTCACAGATTACTGGTGCTAAGTGCAGAGCAGAGGAGGGTTGGCTGGCTACAAAATGCTCAGCATCTCCTCCCACTCGCATTCTTCTGCTTTATTTTCGTTCCAGAAAAGCGCATTACCTGTCTCCCTTGGCAACCTGTCCCTATGGCAACATATAGGACTATCTTGATGCAGACGTGCTAGTACTTTGACAGCCCCTTCTTTTTGTGACACTTCTTATGGTAACATCCTGAGATTGTCAGAAAGATGATGTGAGATCGCCTGTGTCCAAGACACCATTTGGATGGCTTTCTACCGAGAACTTGTTTTTGCAGTCTTTCACTCTTCCAGCTCTTGAACTCTCAGTCTGTATATCACGACTGCAATTTTATCTGAAACGTGTTGCAAAATCGATGTATTTGCCTTCATCAACAAAAATCCGTCACCTCAAATGAGGTGTTTTTGACAAGACCTACTTTCCAAAAGCCACGCTGCGAAGTATCACATGCTGCTTCTGTGGTTCTTTCTGAACTGAAGCCCACATTGGCTTTTCCCTTGTTTTGTTCAGATGCTAACGAAGTTTACTTGTACCTACGCCACTGACAGGATGAATTTCTAGCTATGCTCTTTATACGCAGTTACTTGGATCAACACTGTTATCATTTTTTTCCACTCTGTTGTAAGTAAATATGCTACATCTAAGCACGTCATAAATTCACCAATTAAAAATACCCCGTGCACTGCTGGCTTTGGATGATAAGAGGGAGCGTATGTGTATGCAGGGTGATAACCTTGAGCTCCATGAATTGCAGTCCGGAATTCTGATTTCAAAAGCGTGAAACTCCTGCCCAAGGGCAGTCACCAGCCACAGCCAACAGCTCCGGGCTACATCCTAAAGATCTATAGGATCCAGAAAGGTTGAGACCCTTTGGAGCGATGCTCACAATGAAATCTGTCACAGTTGGGCTTTCGTTGCACACACAGACATGACAGCACAAGGTGCAAGGGTGTTCTTTCTTTTAATCCCTACTGAACTAGGCGACTAACATTTCACATGAAAAAAAGGTGGTCTGTGACATCAAGATGTACTTAAAACTTCTTTCATTAAATAGCCCAACCGGTACTGAGGCAGTCTTCTCTGATCTAGATTTTAAAGCTCACAAGCTTCCAGAATTGCTTATTCCTTACCAAGAACAAGAGATAGCTTGGAACCTTGCTCTCACTGCGGGAAAATTCAGGTGTGGATGAATATTGACACAAATTAAATTGTACATTTGCATGTGCAGGGCACTTTGCTCAGGTGTGCCCTCCTGGTAGGTCCCAGAGGCTCCCATTGTCTTTGAGAAGACTGGGAAAATAAGGAAACGCTGTCTGTACTGCCAAAACCAAGAGGTTATAAGGAAATCATGGAAATTATGATTTGGGGCTATCTGTAAGTCCTACAAGTTATAGTTATAATTGAGAGTTTCTCTCACTTATAAATCAGAAATTACAAATATCTTGCTTTGGAGATCCTTTCTTGAAGGTGAGAGGCTAGCATTAAACTCAAACCCAGTACTTACCCAACTGATCCACAACTAAGACAACAGACAAAAAAGAAGTCCTATCAGTTTTAGCTGCAGCAGAAGGCATTTCATTATCAGTTTCTGCTCCTTTTATCCCAGCTGTCTGTCAACATTAAGGACGACAGAAAGAGCACGCCACTGTGCCGGGAATGATTTCACTTCAGAACAACCAAGCTAAAGACAATTACTTTCTATTTTATATATCACTGGGAACAGCTCTGCACAGTCATGGCAATGGAAACTTAAAAATATTTTCTGTATTTTTAACGGAGTTTAAAAAATATTCCTTCTGTTTTGTTCCATTTTTTCTGCCCTTGCCTTCCTGTTAATGTGTAAGGCAAGAACCACTGTGAAACCCCTCTGATATCATCAATCCATAAATACAGTTTATCATTTCTAGATATATACATGCATGCACACTTCAGGTTCATAATTAGGCAGGAAAAATGTCAGACCCGTAAAAAGCAAAACACAGCTCATTACGTGCTGGGTGGCAGAATCAAACGGAGGCGGTGGGAGGCTGTAGGCTGCCTGAAGATCCGAGTCCTGGCTGTAGTCAGGAATGACAGATGGTGTTTGTCAAGAGGATAGAGCCTTACCTTCTTATTTTATCATGGAAATATCACAGGAAGAAAACTATCAACATTCACTATTTTATCTAACAGATTTCAGAAATACATCCCACAGAAAAAAAGCCAGAATTCCTGCTGGAAAACAGACTGCCAGATGCAACTGGAAATCCCAATTAAAAGTTGCAGTTTTGTTTAGCAAGAAACATTGTCAGCCATGGCATGTATTTTATTTTCTCATTAAGGAAATGCACTGAGCATATACAGAGATTGCATTCAATACAGATTTATCATTGCAGAACAATCAGAAAATAAAGATACAATCAATACATATTTCCTGTAGCAGAACAGATTGAAGGAACTGATTCAAGCTGAGAATGAAATGAAAAATACTTAAACCAACTTCAGTGATTTTTACACAGATGAGATATTTAAGTCTAAATTAACATTCTCAGCCAATATCTGTTGCATTGTTGCAATCTTTATATTCAGCAGCTTTATCAGATTTGTGCCTAGCAACTAAGCGTAGACCAGAACCGCCTTGTCTGAGAGCCCTTTCGAACAAAACCCCAGAAGAATAGTCCCAGCCTGAAGCCACAATCTACGTGAGATCCTGAAAGGGTCCATACAGAGTAGAGTACAATAACACAAGGAGACAGTTTGGTCCATGCGACAGGCAACAGCTACAAGGCAGGCTAGGGTTATACTCTACATGGAGGTTTCACTGATTTCACTTGAAGAAGCTCTCTAGAGTTTGCAACCTTAATAGATTTTTTGTGAATGTGCAGAATTCTATGACACACTGCCTGTAATTGATTTTTCAAAGAATTATACTGAAAAAAAGTCACAACACAAAGCTAGTGGAAAAACTACTTTGCCACGTATTTTGTGAGTTCCATAAACTTGATGAGCAAATCTTTTTCCAAACGGGCAACTAAAACTAGAACTCGAAAGACCACCTCTACTTCAGTTACACCAGCTGGACTTTAAGCCAGTCCTATGCATGTTGTGTGCCAGAGATTAGACCAGATCATCACAGTTGGACATTAAAATCTACAAATATCACTCATCTGCTTGTCTGTCCCTCTGAGTTTTGAATCAAAGGAGATACCACCCTGCTCTCCAATATCATAGACCCAAGACCCTGCTTAGTGCTATCACATCATGTGTTATGTCACTTCTCATCCTGCCTAGTTTCAACATAACCGCCAAAGGACCGTCTGCCTACTAACTAGTGATGCACAACGCCTTCTACGATGTGGCCCATTCCGGATCATTTACTTGGTAAGACTGCAATGGATGGGATTATTAAAAATGTTGATTTAGTTCCTTACATCTCTAAAGATCTCCAGGGAATTTCATTCACTTTGCAAAATGAAAAGGGTATATAAACCACCACAGATCAACTCAGTCACGTCATTGAAGGGGAGATATATACTCTTACTCTCCAAGAATGAAGTTTAGGACAGTGAAGAATTAACTACATAGTTGAAACCACAAGAAGAATTTGGATAAACAAAAATGTTATTTCTCAAGCTATAATTTGCCTACAAGACAGGGATTAACCACTTGTTATCAAAACCAGCAGTAGAGATAGAACAAGCTGATCTTTGGAGGGAGCTTACCAGTTCAAAACAACTTCCAAGCTCTTTTTTTTTCTTTTTCTTCCAATGTTGTGGTAAAATTCTCAAAGGATCAGAAAAGAGAAGACTGGAAGGTTTTTGTTTCCAGGAAATATACATAATACAACATACCTCGATGCATTGTTCTCTTAATGACCTTCTTCTACCAGTTTGTACTAACACTAAATCATCTTTATTTCAAGTTTTCTGGCCTTGTCCAGTCTGCAAATATTCTCTGAAAGACTAATTTGCTTGCTAGAATTTTCAGTCACTTTGTGCTTGAAAATCTTAGCTTGCTTTTGAATGTCTGCCATCACTAAACCGCATTTGGAAGATATTGGTCCTTTACCCTACTGCAAGGCTACTTGCAGCTAAGATTTCTCCTTCTCTTTATACATACTATCTAAATTGTAGGAAAATGTTACATATTTGCACAATCAACCCCTTACGATAAACAAGAAGAGGGCAGCGTTTCTTACATATAGGTCAAGACGTATTTAGCAGATGGAACAATTTTTATCTGAACATCTGTCAGGTCTAGCCTACTGCTTTTTGCCTACCGAGGAATATGGTACATGGAGTAACGTGATTAGGAAATATAATCATCCCTTTCTAAGAAGGCAGACTTGTTGCTTCAGGATCCTCTTCCCCCGCCCCCCTCATGTCAGCTTCAACAATGGGTGCAAGAGCAATGTAAAGACGAGGAGAGAGAAGTAGCTGGCGGAGGTGGTGACTCTTGAAGCCAGGCTTTTTGCATTGCAGTTGTTTGAGTAGCAGCAGTGAACGCTCACTCCAGGCGCCCTGGATCCGTCCCTCCTTGCCCGCTCGCAGAAGGACCTGAACGAACAGGACTTCATAACGCCACCTAGAACAGAGCCACATTGAACCCAAACGGACCTGCATGTTCATGGTCACCCGCTCCTGTCTGCATCCCCTCAGCATGAACCTGACCATCCAATATTGAGCAACAACATTAGGTTTGGCCGTTCCTTACAAATAAATGAATGCCATTTCATTGGATTACAGCACACTGACAAGCTCCCACTTAAGTTAAATAATTGTAATTTATCTTAGATGCTACTGATGCAGCTTAAATATCTCTGAATGTGCTCAAGTGCAGTGCCTCATTAGCTTCTTTTCCTTCCTAATTTCCAGGTAAGTCATTTAACTTAAAAATGACAGATTTAAGTAAGAAGTGGGCAATACTTAAAATGCTTTTTTACAGCTTTCACATAGTGTGGATAGGGCTCATCATGGCATACTGACAAATCATACTCGGTGAGATTTTGTATCAAGTTGCTGCTAAACCAATAAAATTAGGGATTGAGATTTATTAATAGGGTTTATTCTGAGAGGAAACATTCACCTTTCTCTTTCTCCTTAGCTTACTATATTCTCTTCTCTTTCCAACACTGCTTATCTATTTCTACTATTAAAAATGTAGTGAGTCTGAACTGTTTGTGACTACTTACTTGCTTGTCCTCTAATGACCGCACATGCATCTGAATGCCCTGGACATTGCTGAGTTCCTTGTCTGTTACAGTCTTCATCACTAGAACCTACACAGGTGTAACACTGCAGTGCTTCACCTGGCATTAAGGAAAAAAAGACCACTTATAACAATAGTGTTTAGAGTTTACAAAAAATATTAAAAAATATCTGCTACACTCTTTCCAATTTTGTTTGAAGCACATGCAAAAATTGCAAAAAGGTTTAAAAAAAATCTAGAGATTCTGCAAATCCTATCAATTTTTCTTTTTTAGAAGTGGTCCAGATACTACTGACTTTAAAGATATTAAAAAAGCCATTTGTTATTATGTTGTTACAATTTGCCCTTAAAATAATCCAAGAATATCTGATGTTCTGTAATTGCATCCACACCTTCCTCTAACATTTTCAGAGCAAAGTCCACTGTAACAAGTTGGAGTATCGTGGGTTTTTTCCCCCTCCGTCATGATCTTTGGTCCACAGTACCATGAAAAAGTACATTGTAAACACATAAAATCTTCCTACGATCCACATTTCATTTTCTCCTAAAGTATCAATTCAGCTGAAAGGCACAACAGCATATCTTAAGAGTTTCGCTTTTGTTTAAACATTACAACCGTAACTCAATCCTCTTTCTTTTCCTCAGTCCAAACTACATGGTATTTTCAAAGGCAAGCATGGATTTGAAATATACTTAAAACACCATACTTCAAACTTGCAGAGTAGAAGGCACACTTGCTGTCCACAGGGACACGTGCATTTAAATTTGTTAGCATGCATATTTATGTTTACATTGCACAGCAGAGGTGAAATTCTGTGCTGCTAAACGCATACACAGAATAATCCGAAACCAAACAAACCCAGGAGAGAAGCCCAGAACAGCAAAGAGGCTCAGCCATGCCTGACATAGGAAATGAAAAAGAAATTAAAAAGGAAACAAAAGGGAGTTGACTTACTTTTGAGTACAAAAAGGGAGCTGACAAGAACCAGGCTGAAGACTGTCCACATCATGGAGATACAAGAGATGCACCATTAGTCAAAGAAAGCAGTTTGTTTGCTATTAAAGCCTTAACGCTTATCTTACATACCTAATCCTCTGCAGAGGATAACTTATAGGATAAAGAGGTGTGCGAGAATGCTACTTATCTAGCTTATTCTGGTTGTACTTCTAATCACACGTACTTCATCTCCACAAACCCTGCAGGCAGTCTTCAGTAGCAGGAAGAAGAAAATGTATTCACCTTTCAGCAAGAGATATGCTTAAAACACACAGCCCATCATCACGTTACAGCCTCCAACTAAGGCAAACAGTCTCATTACATTTGTCTGTGTGATTTGCTGGATCGGGGTCAGAGTATTAAACATTTTTGAGGATTAAGCCTATGCTTGGGACATGAATGGTCCAAATCTAGCACATATACATATATATATATTTATAGAGAGAGCATACAGATATATATGCTACTAGATAAGTAGTATATTCTTGTGACCCATGGAGTGCCCCAAGCAGCGACCCATGAAGTGCTTTCTGTGGAGGAGTTCCTCAATAAGAGCTGCTGTACGTGGCGCCGCACATGAAGTGAGCAAGTGAAGTACATAAAACAGAGCCATGCTTATCTTCAACTTTCAACGAAAAAATTTATTTACAATAGAGAATTTCATTTAAGTGACATGCATTTTCATTTTTTTTTATTTTTAATTTTATTTTACAAATCAGCAAATGCAGATAAAGTTTACACTCCTTAAGGCAAGAGTCCCCATGCAAGTAATACGTGTTTATATTAAATCCAAAAGACATCCAACATGGGAACTCATGTACAAAGGGAAGGCTAGGATCAGCAATTTGTAATTTCTTAGAGAACTTGACAATCTCCCTGATACAGGAACTTTGAGATCAACTTGCTATGAATTATACTATGAAAATGCAAACAATAGCAAGAAATTCTGATAGTCATCTTAGTACTGCATACAATTAAATCAACTTTATTTAGAAAGAAAATACAGTAGTGCATACGAAAAAGTGAAAATATAACGTGTCCACATAAATGTATGGACATCAGTGTGCCAATGGTCATATTGCACTCAATATCGAAGTCCAGAAATTTGGTTTAAAAGTTAGCTTTTCCCCATTTTGGCAATCAGTTCATCACAGATCTTTGTTAATTCTTCTATCTCTTTATTCTGGAAAATAAAAGGCAATATTAAGTATTATGAAAAATATTGTTGCATTAAGATGAGTATTTTTTCTTAAATTATCCAACCTTTGGGAGAAGTGTGGGACAATTAAGTTTTCTCCAATACTGAGAACAGAATATCTATATATATAGAGAGAGATATATAGATATATATGCATACACAGTACAGCTACGTATAGTGCATTCAAACAATATGCTTAGTTATTTCCACATACAGCTCCTCCAACTTCAATAAATACAATTAAGCACTAAAGCAGACAGCCTTACAGCAGTCATTCCTAGCACACGATAGTAATACATATTGTAAATTTGTTTCTAGGCTGTACTTTTATAGCATTATTTTCACCCTGTTTTCCAGGGGCTCTAAGCAAGGACGAGCTCTATTACACTGAAAGCAAGCTCCTTTGCTGAGCTAGAGAACATGAAATATAAATAGGGATTTCCTACAGTCACTTTTGCCCTCAGCCGTACAGATCTGTATCTGATCATTTTGTCTACGTTAACAGTGGAGGCACGTATGCTAGCATTGGAATTACAGCTAAAACTAAAAATGGAAACAAAAAATGAAAGAAGAACTAAAACAAGAAGATCTTAAACCTGAGAACCAAAGCAAACCAAGGGCCCTGCTTGGTACACAGGTGCACACTGAGCTTTGACTGAGCCTGAATCAGCCCCGAGTGCTGGCCCGTGGCTGAGATCAAAGCCTGGCAGATGGGTCCATTTGCCCGAACTACCCAGTGCACACAGCTGATTTTGTTATAAGGTTTGGGCAATGCCGCTCTCCCCGGGGCCAGGGAGCTGCCGGGCCAACTGGACTTGAGGAGCAAGACAGGTCCTCGGGCAGACCTTGGCTGCAGTCCGAGCTCCAGAGGAGAGCTGGATGCAGCCACTCTGGGGAAGTTTCACTGAACTTTGGCCATCCCATTGACTTCTGCGTTAAAAGAGCTGAATTGCTATTTACCTTTTGTTCCAGTGTTCTTTCCAATGCGTCCACTTTCAGCTGCTCTTTACGAAGGCTGGCCTGATATGCTGCTTGCTCTTGCTGAGCCTTGCCTCTCACTTGTGCGATTTCAGCATTGGCTCTAGAAAAACACAGATTTTTGTCACGTCAGGTTCTCTACAGGAAAGGACAGCGGGTACCAAAGGATGGACTGCATCTTAACAGATGGGTAGTGAGGGCACAGCTACTTTCTGCATGCCTTTGAAAGTATTCTGAGACTTGTCCCTAGAGACTTTTCATGACTCCCTCTCTTGCTCAGCAGAGGCTGCAAAGTCTTTTCTTGATGTCTGTGTCATTCCCTTCATGCTTCTCTCAGATACCCGTGCTGGGGTCACAAATATCACTTAGGTAGGAGTGGTTTATGGTGGTTTCTCAATCTGATCTCCAGTTCTTACAGACTAGACTCACAGCTGGGACAACAGCTGGAAAGCAAATCCAAGTCTTACTTTGTTTTAGGCACTGATCAATCCTGGTGACATTTTGGAAACGTCTCTTGGGTCTAGGGGACTGTAATATGAGCCCTGAATGTAACCCCTAGAAATGCTTAATCGGTCATTACATGGAAGCATAGAAAAAAAAATTTTAAAAAATCATCCAGAGCTGCCTCTCTTAAGCCACAATCTGATGTTTGCTCCTTAACCGTGGCTTAAGGAGTTACTATCCGCGCACATCTGGCACGATCGTTTGTGCAACTATTCCTTGTCACCCTCCGCACAAGTTGGGCTGATCCAGCTTAGATAACTGGTGTTACTAGGGAGAGACTGCCTGGCTGATTCTGCACTGAAACAGCTGAGCAGCACTTACATGTTCTGTTCTGCTGACTGACGCAGGGGCAATAATACACCACAGGGGCAATAGCCAGTCTCTGGGGGCAGGAATACTGTCTGCAGGTGCAGATATCTGAGCACAGCCCTCCATAGCTGCATAAACCTAGCTAATGCTTCTTTCTTGATCTTCCCTGGAAAATACGTTAAAGAAACATGAAGACATTTGATAAAGATAGAAATCTAAGGTGTTCTATATGGTCAGGAGCTGGAAGAAACACCAGCACATTACAGAAATTCTCATGACGGCATTTCATTCCACCCTCCATCACCGAACAGCCTGTGCTCTGCATATTGAAGGAGCAGGTTTGGGATGCAAGGTCCAACCACAGGAATCCTCCTGCAGCATGAGCTCCTGAAGAGAGATGTGTACAATCAATTACCTGTCCAGTTTTTCCTCAGCGTGAATTTTGAGTGCTTGATACCTCTGCTCTTCCTTCTTTACTCGTGATAAATATTCCTGCGCACATTTCTTTAACACTTCTTCATTCTTAAATGAGAAGATTACATTAAATTTAATCCAAGAGGTTGAAGCATAGGACAGGCACCTATTTGCTGGAGTCACATTCAGATATTTTAAGGGCTGCAGTCTAATGCTGACACCCCCACACAGAGGCTATCTGAAGCAATATTACACAATGCAAAAAGCTTTACAATTCTTCTGTTTGCATTTGATATGTGGCTGCAATCCTTCCTCTGAGCATTATGTTATGTCATGCACTTTAGACATATCCTCTGACCTGAGGAATTCACGTCCCAGGTTTTAACAGAATGCTCAGTCCAGAAGCCAGCCCCGACATGTGCTCCAGTCCCGCAGTTATGTGACATCCATTGAAATCGCAGCGTCACAGATGGGAGCAAGTTACTCTTGTGCAAAACCTTCATTTTTTTAAAGCTATTGCAAAATGAAACCACAAATGGGCATTCATGTTCTCCCTGCCCCCAGCACACTGCAGTCTAATGTAGTACATCAGATCCGGCTGGAAACAAAGACGTGCCTTCTGTTAAGCAGCACTGGTATACAGGAGAACCTGCTCAGCTTTGCTCTTTAAAAGGAGGGGACTTTAACATGACTCACCTTCCGAAACCCCTCCAATACTTCTTTCATTTTTTCGTATCTCCTGAAAAGATCTGCCAGTGATTTCTCCACTGAGTTCAGATCTGCCAAAGCTTGTTCCTTCTCCACTATCAGCTGCTGAACAGTGTGATGGGAGACAGATTTCTCTCTCTGTTCATCCTCTGTTAGAAAGAAGAGAGGGGGAGGAAAAAAAGCGATTTTCAGAAGGGTAATAGTAGTAAGAACACCGATTTCACTATCATCTATAGTTTCTACTATACCGTGCTCTATGGTGTGTATTAGTAAGTTTGCAGGATCCAGAAAAGTCATTTTTATACAAAGACACAATCCTATTTTGGAAAAAGGTTGCTAAATACAGTGATATTTAAATATTTTGATGTCGGGGAAAAACGTGAATATATCTCTGCACTGATGATTTATTTCACTCTGAACTCAGCTGTTCCCATGAAAAAGGCAGGCGTTGGATTTCCCTTGTTCGCCTGAAGATGCAGTAGCTGAAGGGAAGGACATTTATGCACGTTACTAGCACTGGCAATAAATTATTTGCCATTTGCTGATATATGCTTGTCATCTCCTGGCGTCTCTTCTAATCCTGTACAAACAAGGCACTTTGTTTAATGGAATTAGACTCAAATTCTTCCCTTGGAAAAACAGTGTTTTGCAAACTCTCATTCTTGGGATTACTGTAGCAAGTGCCAGAAAGGAAATCTAACATTAGGCAGACTTTCTAAGTTCTGGTCTGCAGAAAACATCTTCCAAGCTTCTCCTGTGTACAGTTAAATTTGAGGCACGGATGGTGGGAAGAACACAACAGGAATCCAAATTCGTATGGAAATGAACTTTTCAAAGGAACTGACACAGTAATAAATTGGAATACCCGTATAACACTGGAAGAAAAGGTCTTCCAAAATGCTTCATTTTTTGCTTCATATCCTAAAATATGATTCTTGTGTCCATGTTTTAAGGGCTACCTTGAATGATACTGAAATGAAAACCAACCCGCAAAACATAGCAGTTTGATATTACCATTTTCCTTTGTCTACGATGGAAACTAAAATAAGGTAAGAAGTTCTCCCACGTAAAAAGCACGGGGAATTTCAGAATCTACAACTTCTCATTCAGGCCTTTATATATTGAAATATAAAGAACGAGAGTTTATTTTTTTATTTGAATAGAAGTCTTCATCTGAATTAAGCATTTCATAGTGCTGGTCAGCTCTGAAACATCAAAGTTGATACTGTCAATTCCCAAACTGAGATTAATCTCTTCCTTTTGCATACTCAATCCTTTTATACACTTTTTTGCTAGCCTAAGGCCAGAGCATCGACGATGCCACGCCGTGCGTCAGCTCACGTTGGCTATGTTCTGTGCTCCTCTGCACGCCCCCTGACAGCATCTTGCTGGGGCAGAGCCTGACCTGAGGTTATTTTGCTCTACCTGATGCAGAAGATTGAAAGAACCAGAGAAGCTCTCAGGACCTGCGCTGAGTTTGCAGCACTGGAAGTTGTAACACCTTTATTTTACTGGTGAACAAACACCTTTGATATGGCAGAACTGAGAAACCCCGAGCCCTGTAATGCCACATCAGTTTGATAACACTTAACATTTCATAAAAAATAAACATTCTTTTCTATTTTGCCTTCTTAAAGACACTCTGTGATCATCTGTAATGTCAAAACGAATGTATTCTCAAGTAAAATGAGAAAAACATTTGTCATCCTTCCTTTATTTTTCTAAATCTGAGAAGTTGTCACCTTGCGTTCCAGCACAAGATTTGTTTAATCACGCTGGAGATTACACACTGTCTAGCTTAATTCCAAAACACTTACTGGCAGGATCCTGTTCTTTGGCAAAACCTCTGTCGTCGCAACTCCGTGCAGGGGAAGGGATGCATCTGCATGATCGCGTAATGTACTTAAATGTATTTAATGTCATAACTTTACTTTTTCTGAGACTGCTGTCTGCGGTGTTTTAGCAATTTCCTTCTTATTTGTTTCTAGGGCAACCTAGAAAGTTAGTAATTCATGACTCACTCCCTCACAGCTACCGTGCTCTTCCTGTTCCTCCCAGTGCATCACGGTGCCCTCCTCTCTCCTCAGCCGGACCAGCTCCTCACACACTCATCCCCAGCCCCACCTGAACTGGCGCACGGCAATCAGGGACAAGTCATATCCAATGCTCCCTTCCTCCTCTCCCTTCCATGACACGCTAGAGGTGTCCATGGACTGGGGAGCGAGCTGAGGCCTCAGTAGACTCCAAGGGGAAACCAAGAATTTGTATTGGGGAAGGGAGTGACATATAAATGGGAAAGAGGGAAAGTTTCTGGTGAGCTTTGGGAAAGGGGCATCTGATAATCTCAGGTAACAGTTAAGATGATACATTTAAAACCAAAGTGGTTAAATACTACAGAAAACAGAAACTGGCATCTGGCTGGAGGGGAACTGGGAGATCTATGTGATATTGTCTAAATTTTCTAAAACTAGAAACTAGCTTTAATGAAAGAGCTGCTTAGTGGAATTGCGCTGATAATAGTCTGCCAGTCAAATCTTAGTTAAGCAGTTACAGATACTTATTTCTAAAGATATTTATGAGGTTATGCGATTAAAATATTTTAATTAAATGGCTTCCACGTCTGCAACACACACTGCCCATGGCTCACCAACAATAACAACAGTATGCTCAGGACTAACACTATCCAAATTGACAGAATCAGAGCACCACCACAGCAGATCCGCTTTCAGGCTCAGCTCAGTATTACTTACATTACTTAATGGGAATGCAGCAAACGGAGAACAAAAGCAAAAGAAACTAAAAATGCAAAATGCTGGTGTGAAAGTTGGTGAAAGGCTTTACTTACCAGGCTTGCCTGTTTTGTTTTTGCAAGCAAATAGCAAGAAGCAACAAAAACGGAAGCAAAATAGAAAATCAGGAATTGTTAGGAAAGCAGAAAATAAGTAATGCAACAACCTGTAATGCACAAAGCATAACATCTGTTTGTTTTCATAATGAGAATTTAATTATGTATTTAAACGTACAAGTATAAGGATACATTTTTAACAGAAAAAACCCCAACATTACAAATCCATCAATAAAAAGGAAATCCACGACAGGGGTTTTGGAAGGGAACTGTGGATGGCTGTGATCGAGGTGTGTGTAGGGTGGGGTGCAGTGAACACCGGGGTTACGCAGGCTCTGTTCCATACAGCTGTCAGTGCCACGCAGTCGTAAGCTGCAAAACTTGGGCAACAGTCAGCAAAGCAGTAGCACAAGCAGCAGGCTAGCCTGGAAAGCCTGTTCAGTTTTCTCCCCCCTCCTCAATATAAACAAGAATGTGTTAGGGGCTGAGGCAAGTGTAAGAAAAAAGGAAAAAAAGCACCAGTAAAAAAATATGCAGACACTAACAGGGATCTATACACTGACAGCTTGCAAGCTCTGGCTGTACAGAGTGTGGCATGAAACTAACTGCATAAGCTAAGTCGGGTAATATTGGGCTCTATATGTGTATGACAGCAAATACTAAACATTCTGCAGCCCTTGAAATCAAAGGCAATTACTGTTTGCAATGCACGTTTTCAGTGCCTTTATAGGCAAACGTACACAATCCTCTATTGTTAATACAGAATATTTTCAATATTTATTATACATACACATAACAACCTATAAAAAGCTGAGCAGGACCTATCAACCACACTGAATATTCATTAAAGGGATTTGTGAAATTGGTTCACTTGTAATGCCCTTCTAACAGGGCTGTATAAATAGCTCAGAAGCATTAAATCATAAATAGAAACAGCACAGGCACTTCTTTTGTTAAAATGCATATTTTGCTTTAGCAGTAAGGCATTATTGCGATAATAGTTCAGTGAAGTATACACAAATAGCACACAGACAATAATTTTCCTCCACAACATGGCATTTGGATGAGTGAATTCCTTTATCAAAAGGGACAGTAATTTACAACAAATGACAGGAGAAAGTGGGACAATTAGATCAAAAATTTACATTAAATGCAGGGAGAGGAAGCCTCGCATTTAGCATATTACCATGCTGTAGAATTTGCATACTGCTCTAATTAACGCATGCTTTCTGTGTCACTGTTATTGTTTCAGTTCCTTTGCAAATGGACAGCAAATTACATTATTAATAGCCATAGCTCTTAAAAATTTGCCATAGATCGTTTGAAAGACTCTGACTGATACTCTGAATTTGAAATTTAAAGATCTTTCTATTTCATCAACGGCCAATGGCCCGATGCTTTAATTATCCTTGATTTCTTTGCAACAAGAGGAAATGGCAATTGTAGAATTTACTATGTACGCCATGGCTGTGCCTTTGCCTTAGGACCCCTATTCTATACCTTCCTGTTGCACTGCAGTCTCACGATATGAGGGTTTTTTTTAAAAATCTGTTTCTCAAAAACAGAATTTGAATTTGTTATCAAAAAGAAACTTCTATTGCTAACTATATACATATGCTTGGGAAAAAAGGACAGGTCCTTTGTTTGTCCGTATGAATGGCCAGGTTCAGAAGCCATACCAGAGTCTGTTTAGTGTAAACCAATACGAATTAAGTTATTTGCATACTCTGGTCACTCCTGTTTTAACACTTGCATGATGAGAATGACAGACATTATGTCAGAAGGCAGGCAAATTTGCTCAGTCATACGTACAAAAGGCAACAGAGGCATAACAGCATAGAGAAAGAAGCCAGGCATATTATTAGTATTATATACTATTCATTATTATTTATTATTATTATTATTATTATTATTAGTAGTAGTAGTAGTAGTACTAGTAGTAATATTTATTTATTTATTTATTTATAGGCCCTTTTTTCCTTTCACTTGAAAGGAGGCTGGGGTGTCTCCCAACGGCTAAGAAAGGCAGGAAGGCAGCAAAAGCACCAGAAATGGAACTACTTCCCCCTACTCTCTTCGGGCAAAAATAAGCAAATTTGCTACAAACGTATGTAAACACAACTCAAGCATTAATTAAAAAAGAAAAAAGAACCATTTAAAAGAAACCAAAAATTTGGGGGTCACACAATACTGACTGTATATGAGGGAACCGCCAATTTTAAAAGGGGCAAACCAATATGGTATGTTGATAGCTGCAATAAAAATCCTTCCCTGTTAAAAACCTGTTAGAAAGATGCAGGTACGCCTGTTGTGCTCCTGGTACACTGTACTCTCTGTGACAGTTCTCTCAGGGGGAGTAAGAGGAATAATTTCTTTCTTTTCATTTTTCAATAAACACAGTGCAAACAGCCTGGATTTGTAACACTCCCTGCTTGCAGATATTAGCTAGGCTAGCCTTTCTCCTGCATGTCACAGCCCAGATTTAACTCTGAGGCCACTCCTAATGGCTTTTAACAATATTTCACAGTTCTCTGCTGCTTTACTTGAGCTTGTCCAGATAAGCTTGGTCCTGCTCTCTCATCAGCCACTGCTTCTTTTCCTGCTTTTCCCAGCAATTTTGGCCATAGAGAACCCACGACCTAACTCAGCCGCTCACCTTTCTGGGAGACAGCTCGAGCTGAAGCAGTACAGGGCAGCACAAGCCACTGGCGCTTTCTATAGCTAGACTAAGAAAAAGAGCTTTGGAAATCTTATGAGGAGGCTGTAAAATCACCTCCGAGGGGCCAGACCTCCCGCGCCAAGGAAGCACACGCATCCTGCAACCTTTGATTTTGAAATGCTACTGCACGTAGCGTTTTTTGTTTGTGGGGCATGCTGTTAACAAAGGCATTTTCTAATTATTGTGAGGCAAAAGATGCCATAATTTAGACCTTAAAGGAGACCCCTATGTCAGTAAATAACTGGGGAGGTGGATTGGCCACTCATAATCACTCAGCTGGGATTGGAGTTAATCTAGCTTTTGGTCTGACCAATGCACTTAGCACAGATAATCCCTGTTGTTGTAAAGAGCTAAGTTTGGTATCCCCCATTAAACAGTTGGGAGTGGTTGACTAAAGGGTTTTTAGGTCATTGAAAGTCTCTCATGGAGATACCCATGAATTCTGGGCAAAGCATTTGAACGTGTTTCCTACGGGACAGTTTGCTTTGATGCAGAAGAAAAAGCCCTGACCTTTCTGTATTACCTGGACTGCCTTGGGGGCTACTTTCTGTAAAATGAAGCCCTAGCTTTTCATCACAACCTGGCAGCACACGCTGGTGTCCTCAGATGCATTCACAATTCCCAGCAGCATCAGCAGATGTAGCTAGCATCAAAACGAAGCCCACAGACTTCAACCATGTTGCTAGGATCTCTTCAGAAAATCAGAGTGGAGGATAGCATCTTTCAGAGTAGAAACACCTACCTATCATCTGAGCAATCGTCTTCTCATATTCTGAAACTATTTTCCTATAAGAGGGAAAAAAAAGAAAAGCTTTTGGCAAACATCGTAATTGCTAATGCTTACTTAGAAAATAATGCTACTGAATAACTGAACTACAGTATTTTAAAAGATACAGAACCCCTTCACACTTTTATATGCTCCTTATTACCCGAGTAACAAATAAAACTGACATTTTAAACAATGCACCTGATTTTTCATTTTCTGTGTAAATCCCTTTAGGTGGGGGGAGGGGAAAGGGTTTGCTTTGAAACAAATTCTGTTATTTGAAACATGTCCAAAGTACATTACCAATCACGATTTAATATGAACATAATCACATTGGTTTAATTCAAGAGTTACAAAGAGTCTGATTTTTCCATTACTTTCTCCCCTCTTCTCCATGTTTCTGTTTGCTTATTTTTAATGTAAACGTTAAGTAAAGTTATAATTGGTAGCAAGTAAACCTAACAGGAGTATAGTTGGCCCTCATCCAAAATATATCTAATCTTCCACTCTCCAAATGTGATTAAATGATCCATTAGCACTTAAGAGCACAAGACCAAAATATTCAATTACGTAGCACAAAATCCATTGTCTCCTATTTCCCAAATCTGTTTTTGAAACAGAGGTGGCAAAATATTACTTTTAAGACTATTTTATTTCATATACTCACGGTAGGCTTTGAATCTCCTTCTTGAAAAGAGGTTAGCCAAAATAAGCAGATTAAATGTGATTTAGAAAGATGATCCATCCCTTCCCAGAGCCAAATAAAGCTAATGAAATGAGACTAGCTTGATCTGTGCTTTGATTCATGAGCCACGTAGGACTGTCTACGAAAAACAAAATTACCCCACACTTCATCTGAAGCGGATATTCAAAACAGCTCACTGGTATTTGAATATGTCTCTTTTGAAGTCTTAGCTTGCTTTCACTTGTTCCATTTTAGAGAAGTCTGCTGCAGTTGGTGAGGTTACAGAAAGGATGTGGGAAAATCCTGAGACAAAAGTCAGTAAGTAGAGGAGAAACTTGCAGAGCTCCCAAGAAACTAATGCAGTAACCCCAGTACCGCCTGTCCCAAATCTGAATTGCAAAGAGAACCCACAAACCCTTGAGAAGGCCACTTGCCCCAAAGGTCAGTAGCGTCTCACTTGCCCTGGTCCTGCAGAGCACTCAGCAGAGCAGGGGGTTTACAGCTGGGCTCCGCGCTGACCTCGCTCAGGCTTCAGGTAGAAACAATTTTCAGTACTGGGGCCAGAGCCCATCTCTGCACAGCTCGCCGTGCTTCCAGCTGCTGCCTCCACTGGGAGCTGCTCGGATGCTGCTTTCCCTGCTGTCAGTCCTGTTGTTTTCATTGGCTTTTTTCTTTTCTTTTATTTACCATAAATGACACTTTTGAGAGCAAAGATAGCCACAAGGATTTTCCCTTAAAAGGAAGGGATTGGTTTCATGTCCAAAGAAGATTACCTCAAAAGCCTGCTGTAAGCAATAAGGATTTTAAAGCCATGTCATATCCTTGTAACACCAGGCACCTTTAGGAAGTTTTATCATCCTAGAAAATGAAGCCAAGGATTCAGGGTAACAAACAGGACATTAAACGCTGTTACAACACTACACCACTTCCCAGCCTAGGCTGCATCAAGGAAGTTAGCAGCAAAGTGAAAAAGTGAAACAACCTAATTTATTTCTTATTTTTACCAGCTTAGACTAGTTCAAGTAGGTACCACATTCTCTGAATTATCCAGCCTTATGAATCATGTGGCAGCTGTTCAATAGAAGTGGATACTGCAATGGCACATTGATTTTAATAATATTCGGTTTGGAAAGCAAAGTAGTCAAGTGAAGTCTTGTTCCAGATTCATGTCTAAGGCCTCTTTCAGTCAAGCAGCCTAAATAATGGTCATTATGGCTGGGGAACCACAGGATGCTGGCCACATCATTCCCCCCTGTGACGGCACATCTTAACCCTAGCCTGACATGCTGCATAGGCTTAACTTTTGGTATTTTAGACATTCAGTCTATTTACTGACTTCCTGCAATTTCATAAGTCATAAACCCAACAAAATCCAGGGCTAAAAAGCCCTGTACTTGGCACTGGTGAGGCCGCACCTCGAATACTGTATTCAGTTTTGGGCCCCTCAGTACAAGAAGGACACTGAGGTGCTGGAGCGTGTCCAGAGAAGGGCAACGAAGCTGGTGAAAAGTCTGGAGAACAAGTCTTATGAGGAGCGGCTGAGGGATCTGGGATTGTTTAGTCTGGAGGAGGCTGCGGGGAGACCTTATTGCTCTCTACAAGTACCTGAAAGGAGGTTGTAGTGAAGTGGGTGTTGGACTCTTCTCCCAAGTAACCAGTGATAGGACGAGAGGAAACGGCCTCAAGTTGCATCAGGGAAGGTTTAGGTTGGACATTAGGAAGAATTTCTTTACTGAAAGAGTGGTCAAGCATTGGAACAGGCTGCCCAGAGAGGTGGTGGAGTCACCATCCCTGGAGGTGTTCAAAAAACCTGTAGACGTGGCACTTCAGGACCTGGTTTACGAGGCATGGTGGTGTTGGGTTGACGGTTGGACTTGATGATCTTAGAGGTCTTTTCCAACCTTAATGATTCTATGATTCTATGAAAGGATCTCAGAGGTCATCTGCTTGACAACCCTTACTGAGGCATAATCAATTAGACCTCCAAATAACCATATTTAAATATTTCTTACCCGCCTCTGGTTGTACCCTTAGATTACGGTATAGCCCACCCTGGTTTAGCTCTTTGATAGTTATTACATTATTACAACTTCTCATCTTGGCTACTGTTCTCTGGAGTGGAATTTCCTCCAGTCTGATGTTTTTCTGGAAACTTCGCTGAACTCAGGATATTCCAGGTAGAGTATGCAGGACTTAGGTAAAGGAGCATTGCTTCTCCTTCTGTGGAAAGTGATGCTTTTGTGCTTGCAACTCTAGATAATCCCTTCACTCCTTGCTTATCATTATGTCATATCTAATTGCTGCATCTCTAATTTACCACACATCGACTGTTTCAACATTTAATCTTCCAAGAGAAATCTTTCTTTGTGCACACATGCATATTTTATCATTTTGTGACGATATTAGACTTTTCTTCACCCATGTGAAAAATCCCACAGGGATGTGCCTGTGGGAAATTTTATTGCAGGTGTAGACACACAAGCAAATTATTGTGAGGAAGATGAAGGTACAGATCTACAGTGCACCAGCTGTTCTGTGTCACCCCCTGCTCTCCTTTCATTAAGGAAAAAGCAAGCTCTGTCAGTGCCCCTTTGCAGCTGGCAGGCGCGTGCATCCAGGCAGTTTCTAGAGAATAGACCAAGTACTGCACTTGAGCATGTGCTGAACGCTGAGACATTCGTTACACAATTCCTAATGTTGTTCATTCCTTGTTTTGCTTCCTCAGTTTGACTGCTTCCAGCAGCTCCTTTCCGTTTTGCCTCATTGTGCATTTGAGGGCTATGCCAGGGTTTTGTTTCCTTTCCCAAGCAGAGCGCAAGAGAGGTGAGAGAACTCAGCTGGGCACTGGGAGATGGTTTCCTGAAAGAAATAAAGTGGTTGCCCTTGCCTTTTACAGATGCTGCTCCTAAGATGCTTTGGCTCAAAGCCCTGTGCTGCCGCTATTCAGATCTGCAATGTGCGACTCCTGGCATCCATGCTAGCGTCTGCCGAGTTCTGCACCGCAGTCCCCTTTTACCCTTACTCCCTAAGTACAGTTTTCCTGGATATAAGCAGGAATGGCATATGCAGGTCATCATTTGATACAGCTCATTGGCTTTAGCTTTAAACCACGGAGACATTTAATGTTGGGAAGAAGCTGGTGCTAGAACAGAAGTGATTTTGAAGAAAATTCAGTCTCAGCAGTGACTGCAGAAATTATTACTTAAAAGAAGGATGCTGAAATAATCTGACAGTTTCCTTTTATTTATGAGTTAAGGGAGGGATGGTTTTTCTGTCTGTTTGAAGGTAGAAAACAATAGGCTTTAAAGACTCCATGAAATATTTTTATACATTCTCTTTTGCAATTGATGACTTTCTCGGATTCAGATCGATGAGCAGGTCAAGCTCATTGGGATGTCGTTCTTACAGTATTACCACTGTAAAAAAAGAAAGGCTGAAACTTTCAACTGACTAAACGGGAAGCAATAGTGATTCTTTGAGCGACACTGCTCACCTCATCCACTACAGTGATTTTGTTGTCAGCCTTGCAAGTGGTAGGACCTGGGCTGGGAAGGAAGGTCAAACCAGTTATTTTCCAGTATACAGATATTTAATGCAATAGAGGCAGGTTTGCAAGGAGAAATAAAATAGAACAGGCACAACTAGAATAAACTGAAAAGCTCAGGGTCCTTCTGTCAGCTCTCAAACGGAGCAGCAAAATCCAAGATAACTATTGCTTAACTAAAATAAAGCTTAGTCTGTGCAGTAATTAAAAAATCAGCTCAGTTCAAAGAAAAGGGTGTAGAATGTCCTTGAAAGTCAGCACTCAGAGGCCAGAGTGGTTCCTTTGCAAGAAATGTTTTCCTACTGGCAACCGGGTTTTTGTTTTCTATTGTTAAAGAAACTTTCTACAATAATGTCCTGGAGGGAGTCTGTACTACTCATACCTATCTGCAAACCTTCACGTTCTTTCTTCTGTTGGCAAAACTGTTTGTGGAGAGTGAATTTTAAATTAGCACGTGCATACCTCTGCCAGCTCTGCAGGCAGACTCATTCAGTCAGGCAACAGAAACATCACTATGCAATCCACGTGAGAATTCACAGCACAAACTGGAGGAAATCCTTCCCTTGCATTAACCTAGAGTAAGACCTCTCTTATCTCAGCATTTTGAGGATGTAAACAAGATTAGCAACATAGAAGTTTTCAACGATTACTGTGAACAGGGGTGCCCACCATGCAGAGCAAAGACAAAGTATCAGTTTAGGATCAATCCAAAGCCTGCAGTTAAATGAAACAAATTCAGCTAACCAAAACAGTTGTACAATCATGGTACTCTTGTGTACTATCCACAGGCTGAAATGAGACTCTGTCAGTGTGATTAGTGACAAGTTAATAACCCACCTCATTTCCATCACTTCCCTTCTGCTTTCTTCATATTTCTCTTTCCACTCAGATACTTCTCTTTCCTTGGCCACAATCTGAAACAAAGAAAGCAAGGGAAAAAAAAAAACCAGTAAAACCAAGTGATCCATTAAAGAGGCAATTAAATAACTGTACAATATTTGATTTAATATCAAATCCTAATTAACAGAGGTATAGTTGTCAAGAGCATAATGGGTTCAAATATAATCATCCCCAGTGATTGTTTTCTTTTTCAGACTGCAAGGTGCAATTAAAAAAGTTCGGGTGTGAAATACTCAAGTTTTGAAAAACTAACTTAGGAAAGTAGATGCAATGTTCTTGTTTCATGTTTCATTCCTGATTATAACAAGGACACTTTTCAAGAAATACTATATTACACTACACTGTGTCTGATTTGACCTGGTGCCAAACCTCAAATACTTCTGTACATGGGTTTGGAACATGGTCCCCTGGTTTGTCCTCTAAGGGGGTTCTAGTGCTTCTGCATGGATATTTAGGGCTGACTGTCCATGAAATTTTATACCCAAAGGACTGTGTTCCTTTGTACTCCTTTCGTTCACACATCTATCATAAAGTTTGGAATACTCTAACACTAGATCATACCCATTTCTTAATTGTTATTAGCCAGACTAATCTTATATGTAGCTTTGTAAAATACATAATTTTATTCCTATTTCTAGCATCTTACAATTTTTATATAATTATACAGCAATGTCAAGATGCACAGAGTACACTTCAGGTTAAAAGCAATAAAGATTTATTTTCATATAATATCTGCTTTTCACTTATGTCAAAAAAAGTAAAACTTACAGTGCAGTGCCTTTTGCTTTGGTAGCCTCTAGCGTGGCTTTAGCATGGCTGAGGGTGGTTTCAAGAATAGAACAAGTGTTCATAATACGAATCATTTGGGAGACAACAGGAAAGAAGGAAACCACAAGGGGCACATATTTCCCTTTCCAAATTCTGAAGAAAATTACCTCTGCTCTGGCGAGTCGTAGTGCAGAGTCTAAGTCTTGCTGGGGGTAGAGAAGACCTGTGGTGCTTTCTGCATCCGAGGTGCCGATCCGGGAGTACAGTGCACTTTTAGAGATGGAAACATCTGCTGGGATAGCAGGTTCTCTCTGTGTGTTTGTTTTTTTAAATACAAAGAAACGAACCATTAAATATGTGTTTAGCTCATATGTTTTCTGGGTGTAGTGCCAGGCACCAGGGTCCTGAGCTAGGACTAGAATCCTGTGCACTACTAAATTGTAACAGCAATAACACTGACAAGGAACTTTGAATTTAGCAATCATAAAATATACATTTAAGATCCGTAGTAAGCACCAAGAAAGCCATATTACCCTTACAGAGAGAAAATAAAGACAGCACTTTGCTACCAATATTTTAAGGTCCTATATTAGAAAATTTACTACTTTCTGATGCAGAAATTTCATCAAAACATCCACAAGAAATGCATGTCAGCAGAGGAAATTAGAACTGGAGGCAGAGAGCTTGTTAAGGGGAATTCTGCTTCCACAAAAATAGATCAAGAAACCAGAAGCAAGAGGACAGCTCACTTTCTTAGGTCTGACCTGCCAATATACTATATCTATCATAAACGGTATTACATAAAAAGTGTGAATATACAAGTGACGTTGCTGCCCTACTGGTATTTAGCATGCGATTAGTAAGTTAAATGAGGTTTTATTTGCAGCTGCCAATTTTGCTCATGTCAGCGGCCCAGATTAACGCAGGAGAGCAGCATGTGAAATGAGGAAGAGAGCAAAAAAGAGGTATGTGACACTGAGACGCATGAGATGTCTTGCAGACAACTCCAGACACAATCAATCCAAGTTACAGCACATTAAAACCAAGGAGATTATAAAAGACAGTTAGGNCCCCCCCCAGATTTTTAGACACCATCTGTAGCAACCCCCTGAGAGCAGACCCCTCTGCAGCAGACGCACCACCACAGCTATATGTCCCTGTGTCCCCTGCCTGTGCTTTGCATCTCGCTGTCAACCAGCTCACATGCACATGCTGACCACCTGGCTGGGTGTTGTCTCTGGCAGTCTGGGAAACAAAATGTTCTTTCTCTCAGCTGCTGGTGGGTCACAAAATACTTTCTGGGGTGGAAGTGACCATATCCAAATTGCGGGGGTTTAATGTCCCACTCCTCTGTTAAATGTGCATGAAACTGGCCAAAGGAATCAGGATTACTGGGGACGGGGAGGAGAGGGACAGGCACTACAGGCACCACGGCCATCACCAAAACACTGCTTCCTTACAACATTGGACTAAAACAGGCTGGAGAAGCAAAATGTCACAAAAAATTAAAATAAACTATTTCTTAAATGAGGAACCCCTCATAGAAACCAAACGAGGTAGCAAGTTAATGGTAAGAGGCATCTCTATGACCTCTGTTACATTTCCAGGCTCCAGAGCAGAGAAAGGGGATCGCCTCCGCCCATGCAGTGCTGGGACCCCCACGACTACACTGCACAGGCGCAGGCTACACTGTCCTGGGGATAATTCTGCGAGAGAGAGCCAGAGCATCTCCACTTCATGGGCTGAGGACCCGCTCTGGTCCCCACATTGCCCAGAGCAGCCCCAGGGGAGCCCCACTGTGGGGGAAGATGGGCTTAGCCCTGGCCAGGGGTGTGCTCTTGCACTTATTAAGTATTTTCCTTTCTCTTTCTCTTAGTATGAAATCCTTCCACCAAAAGAAGTTTCATAGGAAAGATCTTGTATCTGAGTATGGCTGAAATTCCTTGACTTTCTGTGACCTAAGAAGATACTTCATGTGGCACAGAACATTCCAACACACTGACTTCAGCGAGGAGGACACAAATGCCCAGAAATCCCTCTCTCACTGTGTACGCGTACACATGTCACTTGCTAAACCAGTGTGAAAACTGCATTTTAAACTATGGAATGACTTTTTTTTAAAATTTAACCTGCAGATTCAGTAGCAGAATTTTTCAGTGGGCTCTCATGACAATTAAAATTGTCTCTGTGACGATGCTACATGTAGCCACAGAGAGGGCTGGACCACGGCCCACAGTTTGTGCGGGTGGGGAGGGAAGCCAGGTTGATCAATGCCTTTTTCCACCCAGTGATGGAAATGGATATTCACGTAGAGCTTTTCTGGTACAGCACTTCCTTGCTGCTGAAAAGGGGATAACACATTTTTCCAGTTTACTTGTTACCTTTGTGCATAAAGCAATATATTCTGTTCCTTCAAGTTCACTAATGCAGTACCTTAGGCTTTAGGCTTTATCTGCAATAATTAAGAGTAGTAAACAAGATTTTTTAAATGAGATTTTTACACAAAAGAGAGAAAAAGATTTTACTTTATTGTAAAAGAGGGTTTGGTTTTTTTAGTAGTTTTTGTTGGGTTTTTTTTAAATAAAATAGCAGAGTCACATTCTACTGCTTGAAGCACAGGAATGTGAAAGTGAGTAGATAATGTCTGAATCAAGGTTCAGTCCTCCTCTCCACAACATGCACGCAAATAGACCTCATTAATTTCAACACCACATGCTCTTGTTTCAACACAGTTAAAGGAAATTTTGTCAGGTGCTATTCCATAAATCGTTCACTTGCTCACAGTTCTCGCATAGCCTAGAATAATAGAAACGATCCAAACACACTGTTAATTTTGTTGCAATCCCTTCTGAGTTCTCACATCACTCCTTATTGAAGAAGCTATATTAAAAATTACAATGCTCACTCGAGATAAACACAGGACTAGATGTTCTGAATATCACATCTCTAGACAACACGAAGAAACCACACCAGCAACTTCAAAAGACTAGGCAAGAAAATTTAATTAGAGCAAGAATAAGCTGGACAGTACTTACAAAACACCATACTGCATCTTCATATAGGAGACTCTCACTGATTTGCTCTGTATTTTTTGCTAATTTTTAAACATGGAGTCAATTGACTATTACTTCTAGCATTTATGGAGCAGGCCATCCCTTCTCTTTTTTGTTACATTTAACCACAAACACACAAAATAATGATCAATTCCAACGTAATTAGGAGGTGCAACCTCAAATCCAGTAGATTCTCCTACCTGAGCAGAAAGCATCACAAGATCTATCAAAATTACACAGCCTGTATTCTTGAAAGTATCTCCCAATATACAACAACTAAGCAGGAAAAAATACATCTGGGACACAAGCTCAGACATCTATGTAAATGCATAAAGAGAAAAACACATGGTGCTGTCCACAGATCTGAGTAAAGGTAAAACAGCCAATAAATAAGACTACTGCTGGCTCAACTCAGTATCCTAACTTCAAAGATTCAAACCTTAGTTCCTCCTCAAACACAAGGCAAGAAAAACTGACAGAGAAAAAAGAGCCATTAGATCATCAAAGCTGCCCTCAAAAGAAAGGTCATCCTGAGGATCAATCTGTTGAAGTGTATGTATCATATTTCAAAAGCCTCCTGCAGCTTAATTTGCTGGATCTCATAAAGAGATTGCTGGAAAATATTAATTGTGGTGAAAGAAACGCAAATTTCCTCAAGCTCATATAAAAGCGTGTCAAAGTAACTGCTAGGATGATGAAAATTTTTAAAGAAAAAAGAACATGTAAAGCATTTAATAGATACTTATGCATATTTTTATATAGTGCTCAACACCTCACTAATATAGTTATGTTTTCTCTAGTTCTCTCTTGCATTTGAGTAAATTGTACTAAAGAATAGTAATAATGACATGCAAAACAACTTAAAATTTCCAGAATAATTTGTAAAAACTCTTGGAATTTAACCATTAAGCAGAAGTGCTTGCAGTAGCGGTCCGACCGGTATTGTCCTAACTCTGGGAACATTTCACATGAGTCACAACCAGGCTGCTGGGTTCTCTCTTTGGCAGGAGTAACCAGTAAAAGTCCTCGTGCTTTTATTTCAAAGGCCAATTTTACACAGCTCCAAACTGATGTACAATTCAGTAACTGTTATTTGCTGCCTCTAAATACTCCTATCCTGAGAAAATAATATAACCTGACCAACAGGATGATGGTATTACCCAAAATAACTCTGTCAGTGCTTTAAGTTCAATACCTAACTGCTGCAAAGGTAAGCAGTTAATTGGGGTAATAATAAGTGTAAGGATTTATAAGTCACTGAACCTCGCACAGAAGGATTAGAGTCTGCAGGGGAATTACTACTAAATGTAGGTCACTGCAATCTTAGTGTAAATATTTGAGAGCCCAAGGCAATTCCTCTTCTCCTCCCAGCATCTTTCACAGAAACCAGATATCTGACCAGAAAGGAAATAAATGCACATTGATTAACCAGCTGCAGTTATCTCGCTTCAAGGTCAAAGTGAAAGAAAATAGAGAAAGGCACTGCAATGAAAATGAAAACTAGTTTTTATCATACTGTTTAGAGGAATATGTATTTAGCCCTGCTGAAAATTAGCTTGCCCTTTACAAGCGTTCCAATACTACTTGGGAGTATATCAAATGATCTACTCTTTTAACTAGTTGATGTGTGTGCAGACAGGTCAATGGAGGCAAAATGAGACCTATTTGTGCTTGCAAATATATTGAAAAGCAAGTAAAAACCAAGCATAAGTTCTCTGCTTGTAAAGTTTTACTAGAAAAAATGGTATCCCTGCTTGAAGGAAATATTCCTCCTTCACTACCATGAGAGCCCCTCAAAGCCGTGATGCACTGATCACATTTGTGTCGATGCCTTTCCTTTCAGTTTCTCTCCTTTCCCTGGATCTTATTTCAACACCCAACTCTACATCGCCTCAGCATCTGTAGGGCAGTGGACACAAACCTTATTGGCTTTCTGTTCAAGTTGCACCTATAAAAAAATGGCCACAGGACATCATAACGGAGACTGTTTAATAGCGAAGCGTTAATTCACCTCAACGCTGGAAGACAGAAATCTTTGGCAATGTAAAAATAGACGACTAGTCCTGCTGTTGTTGAAGTCTGTGACAAGAAGTTTGGGAGTGGCCAAATAACTTCCCTCTGTCTGAGAACAACAAACTGCACATCCTTATTCTCAGCCCTAGTGATAGCAAAAAATGCCTGTATTTAATCTTTATTTTAGGTGACCTAACTTGCCATAACAAGTGTTTGTCTTTATTTAGCATCCTATTCTTGCCACCCCATCCTGTAATGGTTTAGCAAATGTTAAATGTAATTATACAACATTAAGAACTGAGGCCAGCCAACCAGAAGGGAATTCTGCCAGTTAGCATCCAAATTTAAGTCACTGCAGTCATCTGGTGGATCCTATTATACTTAATCCAGGCCATCAGTCACTGTAGGTCACAAGGGTTGTCATCACAGGCCACTTTAACATTAGCAGCCTCCCACTGAAATAGTAAAGTTATGCAAGGACGAAAGTCCTTCCCAGCCTAACATGACACCCACAGTATTCAGCTAAAAGCATTCCTATGACCGGACTAACATGGGGCTTTGTGAACGTCAAAATGCTACTGACTCTCTGTTAGAGGGTAGAGTTTTGCTTATTTATCTCTCCTCATTTCTGCTTATCATTTTTGCGATCTTTGTTATACAGATTAATGGCATTTTCTAAAAATTCCCATGAAATCCATGCCCTGTTTCTAAGTTTTAAGGAGTTCATAAACTTGCTCTACATAAAAGAAAATGCTGTAATGATGCTAAAAAGCATCTTTAAAATATAACTCTACATAATCAAACACATACGATAACATTTTTGCAGCTCAGAATCTTCCCTGGGTAACACACAAGAATTCACAAACGTACAAACCTATTCTCTTCAGTCTAAAATAGTACAATTTGTGAGTGTCTGAATTGCTGGCTGGTAGCAAAAATGCAGATGCCTAACAGAAGTTTTTTGTATAACCTGTGAAGAGCATCTAGGTATTATTACCTGTTTCATCTTGAGCGTTTCCTGGTGCTGGAGAGCCTGACTGCTGCATGTTACAGCAAAGTGCTGGGAGGACAAGGAGGTAGAGAGAGAATAAGGAGGTAGAGAGGATCTAGAGAGGCCCCCACCTCACCCTCTCCTGACACCCGCCACTCAGGGCTACGGAGCAAGGGGACACAGTCACCCATAGGCTAGTACTCAAACAGGAAAATGGTATTTATTTTTTCACTCCTTTAATTAGAAGGTTAATCTTGGTTTCTGATGAAGACAACCACATGTTTTTCTTGATTAAATAAAAGATTATAGCCACATACTTTAAAATGCCCGTAAATCTGCACGGAATGAGTTTACTTGGGTAAGTCTATGCGCACCATGGAAACAGCTGGCTCGTGGGCTATTTAAGGTAAGCAAAATAAATCAAATATGATGATTATTTTTTCATAAAAGTATAGCTAATCTAAAAAAACCTTTACTTTTATGAACTAGCTACTTTATGACTGACCTGTAGAGCACCAAGAAATTCTACCCTATAACCAGCTCAAATGTTGTTATGATGCAATGAACTCAAGATGATATAGAATCAGGCAAAAGACTTCCCACTGACTTATTAACGGACAGTATAAGAAGAGAAAGATCACTGGAGAAGAACATGTCAGAAGCACATTCTCCTCATTCGGAATAAAATGTCTCACTGCAGCAAGACACTGCCATCCCATCAGCATCCCGTTCAGCTGATACCACCTCCCAAGAAAGCCACTGACATTTTTGGCTTGACTTTTTTGTTAAAAGCACCACGAAGGGCATCATAAACTGGCTGCACAACTGGCTAACCACCAAACCCAGCGCATCAGAGTGAGCTTTTCTATCCCATTCCAAACACAGCCAGGACAACGTGCATCCCTAGAGCAGTGCAAAGCATCACTCTGAGAAGGCATTAGCCAGCACAACATGAAAGTAGCAATAAAAAAAAAGCTTTAGATCTTCATGAATAAAGACACATTGTGTTAGGAGGCTTTTTTTCCTTGGGGACTCTACAGCCCTTCCAAGCCTGCTGTAGTCCCTTTCCTCAGAAGCCTCAAGGCAGGGTTGATTGAACTTCTCACTTCTGAACTCTGAGGGTCAAGGTGTCTGATTTCAAGCTGAAAATACCAACAAAGGGCAAAATGCCCCTACAGCCAAAATCTATAGCATCTTTATAAGAAGTAGGTTTGGTGTTGTTTTGCCACCAAATATTTTAGGACAAATCTTGCTGTAGGCAGAAAACAAACGGCCACCTGATTGCAGAATCTGTCTCCTGTGAAAGGCATGTGCCTGCTTCTTGCCTTCAAATTTGCCTTTTGTTAATTTGGATGTAGCAGTACTCTGTAAGTGGAGCAGGTGACAGCATTTCCATGTGCAGTACTGCCTTCAGCACGCTCTTCCATGTCACACTGAGGTGCGCACAGCTTAGCACTGCACTCTGAGAGCCTTAGTTACCTTGTTAAAGAAAAAAGCAGCACTCGGTTTCTTAGTCTGTGCACACTCACACACACATGGCAGGCACAAAACAGATACCTCGGAGCAGAAAGAAGATAGGGTAATCTGCCTGGCTAACTTCAGTGCTTCTATCCTCATTGCAGCAAACTCTAACTCCTCCTGTCAAGTGTTTGGTTGTGAGCAATCCACAGGAAAAAATGTATTAATAACATAGCAAAAATGTTTAACGCATTCAAAAACGGAATGTTATATTTTAATGTATAATTCTGACAATTCCTGGGTGACAAACACATCCCATATTCCTTTCATGACCAGAACATTGGTACAGAACTCCAGTTTTTGGTTAGTTTTGAGGTAGCTGTATAGATAAGGAACTTTTATTAGGGGGTAAGTATGAACAACATTTTGGGTAAAATAAATGTTTTCTGAAGCTAAAGCTGTTTTCACAGACTCCTCTCCTTTTGCTTTCATTTTATGCGAATTTATGCCAGCTGCCGCTCTCACTTCAACCTTTGCTGTTTTAAAGTTTCACTATAAATATTCTAGAAAATATGCCCTGACATACAGAACTGCTCTGCAGATAAATTTGCTTTTCCTGGAAGAAGCCACGCCAAATTCTTCATTAGATAGATTACCAGAAAAAAAAGCCTAATTTTCATTTCAGCAGAATTAGGGCCTAAATCTCTGAAAATGAATCTATGCATACAGACCTATTAAGGCCAGGTGTCAAGACAACTCTCCACACATCAAGTCCTGTGGTCAAGCTTAAAAGATTTGGTTTATAAAGACTTCTGCAAAGTATATACATCAGTGGTATAGGATAGCTGAAAGTGTTGATGAAATTTAAGCTTAACTTTATGTATTGTATGAATTAAATTAAAATATCTGTGTTCCTTAAGTGCCTGAAAGGCCAAAGTTACTTTGGAAAGAATCAAATCATTATTTTGCTTCTTTCCCACCTCCCCTCCAAGCCTCCCCCCACCCCTTTCAGATGAGGCAAAGCATTCCTCTACCTGTGTATAGACAAACTTAAAGAAAAGTGACATTTATATTTCTGCTACAAACCTGAAGTTTCTGAGCAAATACTGGGGGATTCTTTTCTGCTAAGTCAGGATCCAGATATTCAGGCTGATCACATATTGAGGTTTTCTTTGATATCCTATTGAGAAGAGCATCAGCAGAGACAAAGGAGTCTTCAGGAGATGTCTGAAGGGTAAGGAGGATATAGAATAAGCAACAGAGATTTTGCCCAAGTAGTTCAGGCCAAAAGCAACATACCTGTCTGCCAGTCTTTGATTCCTAATAATTTCATGCCCCACTGAAGATTACTTTTGCGTACGTGATTCATAGGTGTAACAGACAAACATCAAGAACAATTCCTCCTAATTTAAAAGCTGAGTAAATTTTCCAAGACTAACGTGAAGTAAGTAATATTAGGACCTCTAAAGCAATGGCTCTCAAACCATGGACCACAACCCACTCTCGATACTTCTACAATAGTTTTCAAACAGTTACCATAGGTTTTGTTCATACAATAGCTTATGTTCAGTTCAGGCATCTCTAAGGCAGTCCAAAAACTTTGAAGACCGCCAAAACTGAGGGGAACCTCAGCAAGACTCTTTTTGCAGTCTTTTCAAAGTCTTTTGCTGCTTACTGGGGACAAACTAAGTGATACTCACAATTATAACATGATCAGGATTAATACGCAATATGAAGGTGGACAGAATTAGAATGACAAAACCAAGACCTCTGGGATTTGAGTACTCAAGACTCCCTGCAGTGAGAAAAGTATTCAAGCTCATAAAAAATGTTTTGTGAGATGATATCAACAGCATCTTTAATATAAATTAAGCACAGTATTAAAGTCAGCTGCTTCTTATTTTGACTCCTTAGTAAATATATTGTCATATAGCTTAGCATGCCTGGTGCTGTAGGCATTTGTGAAACAAGTTTGCCTGGAAAAGTGGAGGCCTCGAGGGAACCTTCATGAATTTGAGAACCAATGCTCTAAAATCTGTATGCAGTGCAGGTTGGAAGCAAGGAAGGGCTCACCACTAATTCAAATCCAACCCAGAGAAGCCACTGAAAAAAGTGATTTAACTGGAAGCTGGAATGAGTTCTAATGATCAAAAAAGTGAATTTTACGTTATCAGTATGAGATGACAACACCACAGTTAACAGTTTATACACAAATGTGAAAGGGCACCTGTTCTTTACCAACAAAATGTTGACATTTCACAGTACATGCAACAGAACAAATCATGTCTCTATGTTTATATAAACCCCCTTATTTTATATATAAAATATTTCTTCAAGCATTGGGTTCAAGCACAGTGTAAAAAGGCCTGTATGAGAAAAAAAGCACTTCAAAGTATCAACTTGGAGTAAGTTATCACAAGAACATGTTAAGCTACGGTAAGAATTCAGAAAATTCTTCTGAATTCCATCAGTTCCATCAGCCTAGCTCCCTCATTTGGGTCCCGCCACATGCTGCTACCAAGATCTTTAAGCATCAGGTTGAGTTTCACTCTACTTTCGAGATCCACCTTTGCTAGGTATGACATGAGAAATTTCTGCAGGAAAATGATTCCCAAACTCTTATCATAGATTACTTACTATTTCAATAGCCTCTGGAGTTGTTCCTAGGGTCATGGGCTCTAGGTCTTTCTGTTTTGACTTGTCAGGTGACTGTAAGTGTGCCTCTTGGCTGGCAGCTAGGACTCGGGAAGCTGGATGTTGTATTTTCATGCCAGAGGACTGCTGGGCTTCAGGGTCTTCAAAACTTGACCTGGAAAAAGATTGTGTACATGCTTTCAGGGTGGAGAACAAGGCCCTTACAATTCTGCTTCTGGTAACAGCTAAGGAATTCCTCTTCATTACTTTCACGTTTAAAAACACACACACAGACACACACACACTTTCAACTCAACTTTATATCATTATATCTCATAACACTTTGCAATATCCTTTCAAAGCAATGCACCAGAGTCATCTAAATAAAGCCAGTTCTATCAGAAATGTTATGCACATTCCTTAAATATTTCTCACTTGCCTTTTCACCCCTTTCTCATTGTGACCTACACCTCTCCCAACAAACAACTTTTACTAACAAGAACAGATGTCCTTAAAAAGCAAAATTTTTGGAAGTAAATACAACCCCCACATCCTGCTTTTACGAACTAGACTCCTTGTTCAGAAAATATATCTAGGAAAGGCCAAGCGAAAAGTTGCAGTTAGGAGATTTCTAGATGGACATGAAAATTACCTTAGTGTGTGAGAAAAAAACTGTAAGTAGGAAGCCACAGTCTAGTGAAACAGTTGCCGCTGTGACTCTATTTAGTAAGAATACGAAGGAGAAATATATGTCCTTCTTCCTTCCCATTATAAAACTTCTGTATCTTTGCCCTCTGTTCTCTATCATATATGTACACAGATGGGAATCTATTTTTAAACAAACAACTCTGCAACACAGAGGCAGAGAGACGAAGAATTGCCTGTGTACATGCTATGATGGTAACCCATTTCCCTGACATCCTTTTCCATTGCTGAATTTGCTTGCAGTGACATACCCTGAGCACGGTGTTGTGGAATCAGACAGTCTGATGGGAGGTGATTTGACTGGGCTGTCATGCTGTGCATCAAACATTAGGTATAAAGATTGTTTCTTCGGGGTGCTATCATCCTGCTGGCAACGGGAAAAGAAAGACTCATTAAGCAACTCAACCATTCTCCATTAAAGCTAATTCAGGTCACTAAAGCTTTAAGTGACCAAATGACTTGACAGACAACTAATAATGTAGGACTGTAATATAGTCTACACTGAGACTGAGATGATCCCTTTAAGGAAGAAACCATTAAAGAACAAAACCTAAACAGTTCACTTTTTGTAATGGCTCTTCTTCTCCCACTTTGGGGTTAACCAGATTTCTGGTCCTGTCAGGCAGGAGGCACCCCTTGACTGAAAGTGTTACTAAAATATTCATTCAAACCAATGTTATTCTCATCAGTTTAAGCACCTGACCTACACGCTTGATTTTTCTAGCTTCCCCTGTGGATACACCCCCACTGGATTTGGTCAAGCTATCAAGTCCATGAATTAAATAGAAGTAAGGCGAAACAACTGATAATGTATAGTACAGCATTCCATATTTCACATCCATTCTGTATTCTCTCCTGATTCCCTCCACCTTCTTAAAAGTTTTACTCTCAGTTTCTTAAAATAGTTCAATAGTGGATGTAGACAGTTTTCTTCTCTACACTGCTGGAAATACTGATTTGCTTTCAATCTCCAGAAAGAACTACTATGATGCTAGCTTAAAAATAAAACAATTAAAATGGAACGAGCTCTACAGGATATAAGAAAACAAAGCACATGCAATTTACCCCAGTTATGCCAATTTAAAGGAACTGGTCTTGCAAATCTGCTGCAGGTACATTATAATTAATTTAAGGGGTAGTGAGGCTGATGGCATTATCAGGATAGTATATTATGACAAGGGAATGCAAATGAATGGAAATGGAAGTGAGAACTTACAGGCACAGAGGAGCCTATTTTCTCCATATATTCTATTTCATATGAGTTGCCATATTCCAATTCTGCAACAGAAACAAAAAAAAGCCATTAAATACATGCCATGAAATAATTTTTGCATAAGTAAATGAGATCTCTTCTCATCTACAAGGGCCACTCCCATTCTGCTCAATACTTTTCTATGAGGTGTTAACAGAATATACGGAGAGAAAGCAGAAGGTGCACTGATTTTCACTGATTTTCCACAATGAACCTATGACACATTTCAGGCAAATTAATGTGCCTGAAAAATTTCAGCTTTATCAATTTGCTGAAGATTCTGCCCCAGGGGCCAGAATATTAACAAAGTTTCAGAGCGCTTTCAGAGCACAGATAACTTTCCTCTATCATGTTATCTTATCACAGAAAACACATTTTTTAATAATCGGTAATGCTGATACCAGTTTCCTTTAATGTATGCAAAAAGACTTTAAAAGCTGTTGAGAAATGAAGTAATTTCTATTTCTTAATGCTTATCACACAGTTCTTAATTAAGAAGGACTATTGTGGTATCACTTAAGATAAAAAGATACATAAAATACCCGTATTTTCGTCATTATTTGATACATAAAATACCTGCTCATCCAACAAGAGGTGACACAACAGCCCAGCTTACTGGGCTGCTTTTACATTTTAGTTACAGAGGAAAAGCCTAAGGCGGGAAGATTTATGAAGAACCCTAAATCTAAACCCTAATAAAAATGCAAATCTTTACTGCTTCTCTACTTCTAATCTCCTAATTACACTGGAGGGAATAACCAGTATTTCTTTCCAATCCACCGTCACCCAGTAGTGAGCTGATACAGAGGCAGACAGATAAAACACAGCAAAATGGAAAAGAGAGCATACCTTCCTGCACCCAAATAAAAGCAAAGACTTTGTTCAATGACACCTTAATTTAAAAATTAAAGACATAATTAATTTGTCCTAATGCTGCATTTTACTCTGTTTCCATGAGTGAGTTCAATAAACCACTTGTATAATTTCGTTTCCATTATAGCTAAGTTCTAATGAATGGCACACTAGCATTTACATTACGATAAAAGTATGTGCTAAAATCCTTCTAGATTTGGGCAGCTTTTGAAAAGTAGGGCTTGTATCAGGAAGGCGGTAACCATCATTAAAATGTTTGTTCTTTAAAAATAAACCAACCCTAAGGATAATCTCTTACCTGTTTTGTTAAAAAAAAAAAAAAAAAAGTTTGAAAGGGGGCAATGTGAGTTTACAATGCTCAAAATTTTTTTATAATAAAAAACATGGTAGAGTACAAGCACTGTAATTCCACAAGTCTATGTATTTTGTCAAACAACCGCTGAAGAGGAGCAGCCACAAACTCTCAGCACCTGACATGTGGGAGATATTAATAGTAAAACGTCTAAGTGAAGAGAATGCTATAATAGCAGGCTCCTCACATTTAAATTCCTAGCACCATATGTTTTAATGGTAACAGGGAGCCAGGCAAGATGGGACAACCTCCTGGTATCAGATAGAAGCTTCTTCCTAGTGAAAGCAGAAACAAAACTGAAATGACCAGATTCAAACCACCTCCTGGATGCAGCATTGCAGGAAAAAGCATGAAATACCAGATAACAGCATCCAGTATTTAGTAACTGCCTTTCTGTATTGCATTTATCTACACATAGTCCAGTGAGGTGCATCACGAAAGTTTATGGGGCAGCTTTACGACCCCAGAGAGCAATCACTGAGTGAGCGTACAAGCACGCTCTTGGGCAGGGGACGTACCAACACTGTCCTCTGCTGGCACCGCTGGCAGTGATCTTCCATCTGCCTTGCAGGGCTAGTAGCGGCTTTGCAATTGCAATCCAAACTGACTTTTGGGGCAACCCATATTTAACTTTACTGATTTAAAAAGGCAGAACACAGATGGAAATACTTCAACCAGAAGCAAAAAGAATAACATGACTCGCTAAACGCAGTTTGTTTCGTCTCATTGCTCTCAGAAGTCTCCAGCATAATTAGACACCATCTCCTCTCCTAGGTATCTTCTCTAAGACATCATCTCCCCTCCAAAATCTTAGGCTCTGGTTATCTCTATACATTCAAAATTACAAATGCCCAGGATATCCCATGAAGTAAGATAATTATCTTTTACAAATACATACAACAGACTTACTAAGTGATGTCCTCCAACTCCTCCTACAAACAGCTGGAAGATTACATCAGAATTTTCTGCTAATAATTACTGCTTATTTCTGGTCTGTGCAACACGAAAATGGCAGCAGTTGTAAGCAGCGCATGCAACAGATGAGAGCTGGATGTATTGGCTGACTCAGTAGCTGGGCTGTATCTGTACAAAAGCAGTGTTAGGTTACAGGATAACACTCATACCAGTATCTGGGAGGGGTAAAAATATTCGCACTGAGAAACAGCCCTGGAATTGCTCAAAAATTTCTCAATGCCGCAGGAGCAAGACTGCCAAGGGAAAAAAATTATTATTTTTAAGAGACCTGAAAAGCGGAAGCATTGTTGATTATAATTAGCATGTCATCTGAAACTCCGACTATACCATGCAGCACACGAGACAAGACAATTAGCATTTAATTAGGAGCTTTGCTCACTTTCTTCTACCCACTTTGATAGCTAAAATGATTGCCTTAGAGTATCTCTCGCTATTCTTTTGTTCATTTCCTTCTGTATAATTTCCATTTTCCCAGATTCGGGGGGCTTATTTTCTAAAAAATATTTATTTACATTATTTTTTTTTTTAATACAAATGAAGTGAAGCCAATGCCTAAAATCTATAATTTGACAATAAAGCCAAATGGATTTACCCAGAGTGAAATATTTATCTGAACGGAAGACTCAACAGATATCCAAAGAGCCCAGGCCACGCAAACATATAAGCACGTGCATATGAACATGTGCAGTCCCATTAAAACCACTGTGATTATTCATGCCTTTTAATGTCAAACACATTTGACCTAAAAGCTTAGCAGTTCTCAATTAGGCAAAAACTCCTCAGCTCCAGTCTAAAATGGCATAAAGTAGCTTTAATGGTAGACTGGGACATGGTTTGAAAGGTTAGGGAAAAAAAAAAATTCTGATCAAGAAGAAGTTTAAGCCAAGTTAAACTCACACATTTTTCCCACCCACAAAGCTGAAAATTTGCCCTTGGAGCAGATGTTGCAAAGCAGTATTCCCTCTGGTAACCCCAAGGAAGGCCACACACAAATTTTCTAAATTCTGTCTCTTTCATGTTTCACAGACCTGGAATGACAGTTCTCTTAACAGAAACTTCCAGCTTTAGCTCACAACTGCTTATAGGAAGGTACGACAGGAAAAATCTTAATAAGCTTAACTAGAAGGAAATTTTATCTGGCAGGTGAATGGTAACTATCTTACGCAGGAAGTATCTGGGACATTTTTATCCATAAAGATACCTGGATCCTAGGAACCTGGAGGAGAGATGGCATGTTAAGGGTCTTAATGCAATACACAAACTTTGAGCGGAATTTTAACCTGGGACCTTCTCATTCAGGTTAGAGGAACAGGCTCAGGCAAAATCAGTAGTTCAGTGACTCTGGATCCAAGAGCACTAACCCAGCACGGTATCAGACCCCAGTCTCCCGTGAAGGCACAGAGAGAACAGGTAGCATGCGCAGAAGAACAGGGCATGTTTACAATTAACCATACAAAGGAAGCAAAAGCCTTTCTCTGAAGGCCTCTTTCATTTTCCTTTAAGCTTCCTCTCTACTCTTTCTTGAAAACTCAAGGTGGGACTATGGGGGTCATACATTCAGCTCCCCATAATTGCCAAGTTCTCCAGAGTGGTCCAAAGAGCATAATTTTTTAGGGTTCCCAAATAATACAGTTCACATTCAGCAAAGTATATGCCAATATCCTCGAACGAACCAAAACCCCTCTCAATATATATAACATAACGCAGACAGTCCTTTGTACAGCATACCCTCTGTAGGAGAGCTGAATTTAGTCTCATTAACAAATGTAGACAGATCAGAGGGTTGCGGGTAATCCTGTTTATCCGTGTTCAGGTCCACAGTCATGCAGGTCCATTTCTGACTGGTCACCGAAGACGCCAGTTTCTCCTCATCTGTCGCATGAACCACCGTGGATATGACGGGAGGTGTTTCTGGAGTAGGCAGTGGAGTGGGATCCTGCGGAAAACAAGTGCCCATTAATTCTATTATCTTTCATTAACACGTTGAATAGTCAACTCCCTAAATTCCTCTGCATGACTACAGTCATCTTTTTAATTCCGTACTCTTCACTGCAGCTCCGTATAAAATATCTAATGAAAGATATTAAAGTACTTCATTCAGAACTCTACTGGCAGCAAGTTTTCCTAGTATAACTAAACTCTTTGATGATAAACACTCGCATTGCAAAGCTGCCTTGATAACAAGGAAGAAAGAACATCCAGAGCCGTTTAAATCTGTTAGGCACTTGACATAAGTGGCACACATCACCCACGACTGAAGTCTTTGACTACCAAAACTGACTTTTTAGGCTTCCCTCATGGGAACAAGCCTTTGTGGGTCTGCGAGGTCATGAACCCTTTCTTCACTTCTAGGCTGTCAAGCAGCATAAATAAAAGGGTAGGATGGATAACAGGAAGACGAACAGCAGCATGGAAGGAGCTGTACCGCATCAAAGCACTTAGGCCTTTGTAGGCAGAACAGCTTTTGTTAACTTCTCTTCCAAGAAAACCACCTGCCGGCAGTTTACAACAAGGAATAAAACTATCCAAGCACATGTTCCTGGTAGATCAGCCCACTTGTTTTATTTCTATTTCCCTTCCAGCCCACCAGTTGGATGCATTTAGTTTCTTACTTTCTAATCTAAAAATTCCAGGGTGGATAGTTATGTCTAGGTTTTCAGACAACTGATTGAAGATATTTATTCATATTGTCGCTCCGTCGTAACATCGGACTTTCCAAAGTACACGCACTAATAGTCTAACTGGAATTCCCGGAGCAAATACTGGATCTAATATACATTATATACACAATTCTAGAGACCAAAGGTTTAACACCTTAAGATTATAGCCCAGTGTGCTATACTTGTACACCAATATGCTTATATTCTTTACAAAAGCCTCTTCTATTATTAAATGTACAATTCTACAATTAAATAAATCAAATTTCCCTTTTTTGCCCCTATAAGAACACAAATTACATGCATCAAAATAAGGCAGTACTTTACCTGAGAAGGAGGATCAGATAGTGGGGATCTTTTTGGTGACTTTTTCACCCTAAATGTATCACTGAAAATAAAGTTAAAACAGTTAATATGGTAACACCAGCAAGAATCGGGTCAGTTCACACTTAGCAAGAGGCAGCCACAGACAATGCAACCTCTGTAAGCCCTTCTGCTTGAAAATCCCATCCATTAGGCAGCAGCACCACAGAGAAACATGCCATACGTACATATTCTTGTCATGCACTTGGAACAGGCCTCAATTCCCCAAAAGCTGAGAAAAGCAGGATTGCCATATTTTTCATGCCAACTACTGACACATTCACAGAATGGAGTTGCTGCTTGATTGCAATTCAAATCCCTGCTCCACCACAGACATCCTCAGTGGCCTTAAGCAAATTATTTAGCTTCTGTCTGCTTCAGTTTCCCATCTGAAAATTAGGTCTAAAACACATCTTTAAATGAGAATTAAAACGGTGATAAACTTGGGCAGTAAGCTCCAATGACCCCATAAATCACTAAGAAAAAAACTGGTGTGCTTTGGATGAACTGCATAAAAACAGCTGAGGCAGATGCTGTTCCCAAGGTGCCAGAACAAAGCTCTGTCATTACGAATGTGCACAACAGACCCCTCCTCCCCACTTTAAAACAAATACAACAGCAAATATGGCAATTCTGCTTCCAGTTCCCCTGACAGCTCACAGTGCAGACTGGGAACACGGACACTGTAGCCCTTCAAAATCCCATAGGTTTCAATCAGGCAAAAGGAATGAAGAATAAACTTTATGTCTTGGTGTATAATTAGGAATGTTGTCTTTACGTTTATTCACAGTTGGTTAAAAATATTTTCTAAGAAGGAAATAACCAATTATCCACCTGTTCTCTTGATGGATATTGCCGTAGTTATTCAAACACATTTTTGCTACTAAGTAGAAGAAGGAGAAGAATATCATACTAAACTTGCCAATAAAGACTTAATGTTTGAACTGAGATGCAGTAGCAAAAATTACTGCCCACCAGCTCATCCCTGATCAATGAATGGCAAGATCAACACTAGAAACTATAATGGTGGGTTTCAGTTGGTAGTGGGTAAATCAAAACCACATCTAGAGGGGAAAATATATTGGACAGCTGAATATCGGTGTGTTCAATGCTACTAATTATCTAGTTATAATGCTAGAAGTAATTAGGATAACTTATTCCTTTAAGAAGGAGAAACACTTTACGTGGTATTTATAAAAAACCGATTGTACAATGTTGTTGTACAATGGTAGAAATAATATGTTCATATTTTAGCTCAAGGATACAAAATCTATATAGTTTTTAAAAGAGAGTCTTCTTTGATAGGCAAACAGATAATGAGGCAATAGGTTCCTCAAACTCATTCACAGCAAGGCATCTTACTTAAAATAGCTTTCATATGCGCCAGTGAAGTGAAATAGGTAACATAAAAGCTTCATGCTGAATAATAAGTGATCATGCTGCAAAATAAATGAGTAAAATTAAAAAGCCCATAAATCAAAGAGGAAACTTGAATTGTTAGCTTAGAATTACTTACAACAGAGAACATACAGACATCACATCTTCTACCATCCTAAGACAAAGAAGACAAAGAAAAGAGAGACAGACAGAAGGAACTGACAAAAAAGATAAACCTACAAATATTCTGTTAATGTTAATGTGTTAAGGCAATCTGATCATGCATATTTTTTCTACCTGTATAATCTTAACACCTACTTTTTATTGAGAAATACATGGGGAGACAAAAACTATTCATGATGTCCTTTAATGTTTTCAAATTCAATGTTATACTTTTACCATGCTTTCATCTTACAAAACACATTTTTCTAAGCTGAGGCCTCTGAGTTAAGTTCCTATCAACATACTAAGCGTCCTTGCCTTCCCTGATGGTAGCCACCTGCTTTCTTTTCAAAACACGGTATTTGTTATTATATGGGATGTAAAAGTGTTCTTGAATGGCAGCTAAGCTTAAGGGAAGAGCACGGTTATGCAAGGTTTTTTCACGTCTGCTGATTTGTTACAACAGTAGAGAAAAAGCTACTGGACCATTTCAAATCATTTACCTAAGTCAAGAAAGAAAATGACATTTCTTTAAATCTCATCTATTTTGGCTCTCACTGAAACCTAACTTTGTGTTCTGATAGAACGAATTGATTGCCCCAAAACCAGAAGCAAACCTTGCCAAACAATTAAGGCTAAGGAAAATTTTCGTCTATTTATAAGCTTGGCAGCTTCTGCTCGACTCTTCTCACGTGCAATGCTCTTGAAAGCTGGCACCTTGCATTTCTAAACACAGCCTCCAATCATCTAACAGTTTCGAGAGCAATGTCTATACAAGCCACCTATTTTTATTCATCACTATAAGCAGGCACTCGGGAGGCATCAGCCGCTCTTTGCTCAGTATCATCTAAGCGAGATGATCTATCCCAAAACAGCTCAGCACTTGGGTATACGACCAGAGAGTAATTTGCATTGAGCTGACATCTCTTCTAAAAATCTCATCTCTTCATGCGGAGGTCAGCGCTTAGACTGCTGCAGGTTTCATTCCAGAATAAAAACTGATTATTTTTATTGATTTAACACAGGTAAGACCTAGCATATGGCACAGATTCAAAGCAGTACAGGCTTAGCAATGGCTTAAACTCATGCCTGGCTTCTTCACCTCCCATAGTTCTAATCTAGAAATCTCTGTCTTTCCGTATAAGGAACACATTGTCAAACTGGTCCATACAGTTCTATTTCTGCACCCCTCAAGAGTGCTAATAAAAACCCTGGCTTCACAAAATTACCCATTATTTGGGATTTACAAGTCCTGGTATATTACAGTATCATTTCCTAACTGAAACACCCCCCTTTCTACCCCTTGCAGCTGAAGCATCTTGCAGTGGCTTCTCTCTCCCATCCCACCGAGACAGCAGCACCAAGAAGGGTTACACCCCATCTCCCTGCCTGGCCAGGGGTTCTCCTGCACTGGACCCCACGAAGGAGTCATGCCAAGAGCCCTTTTTGGGGACAGGAGAGACCAGAGACAGGCAGAGACAAATAGAGCCACTGCTTCCCCTGGCATCCCCCAATAAGCCTTAGGCTCATTTTCTTCTAGAAAGTATTATGGCTCCAGGCTGCACTGTGTATTAATATGCAGATTTTCTTCTTTGTTAGAAACCACTAGCAGAAGTAGGTTCCGGGGCTGCAGCAAGCAGACACATAACACAAGGCAGTGAAAGCAGTCCCAGGCAAGGGCTGGGAGTTCCTGCAAACCTCCTGACTTAAGAACCTGTAAGCCCTGCTCTCGGGTAGCTTCACTTCTTCCACCATGATAAAGAGCAGCAGTGAACTTCGTGACTGTAGGACAGGGTCTTCCCGCGACGAATTTTCCCAAGGATGAATGTCGTTTAGCAAACCCTTTGTAAACTCATGCTGCCCCTAAATTGACAATTTTTTAATTGATTCTAATATTCATAGTAGATGGCTGGACCCAAGAGGATTATACTGGGGGTCTGTCAACTCCACTGCAGCTACTGGAAGACACAAGGAGACGCTGGCTGGCTGCAAACATCAGACTTAAGGATCTGGTGATATTAAAATACCCCTCTCTCCCTCTGCACTTCCCCAGTAAGATTCAAATTGTTCCTCTCTCACAGTCAGACTTTTAAGTCTTCTTGTTTTGGACAAAACCAGTTTGGAGTATAGGCTTGGAAAATGTGTCAACTTAGCGTGCATCTTAACTCCCACCTTAATTTCCCCAAAATTTCAAGCATACCTCAAAAAGAAGCAACATCAGAACAACTCAAACTCAACTCAACTATACAGTGGTCTATAATTTTTGTAAGTCAGAAATGCCCCTAAAAAGAAAAAAATGGCACAAGCTTCCTCAAATCTGGCAAGAGACGTGAATTAGATGTCTAGAGGGTAGCAGGCTGCTCAGAAAAAACTGAACAATCTCCACTCCATAAAGGAGGTCATTTTTTGTAGTGCTTTACATTAACCATGTTATCTTCAAATTGTCAGGCTTTTGTAATTTTAAGTCACATTTTCGTTAGTTAGCGGAAACATTTAAATCATAAAGGGACATGCAGTGAGATACTTACTTATAGATACACACAGGATATCAATTTCAGATAAATGGGATATAAACTTTCTGATTATCAACTCAAAATAACAATGTCTGAACAGGTAAGATAACATGCACATTGGCAAGTTAACCATGGAATCAATGCAACTAGCCATTGAAATCATTAACCAAATGTCTAGATACAACAAGCTAGAGCATTTATCCTGCAATTTGTCAACTGTGTCTAAAAGCTGGATATTTCCCTAACACGTAGCAGTCTAGGAGATCTTAACCCTTCTGCAGAACTGTAAGCTGTTTCACAGAACGCAAATTTTTCACATTTTTTAGTCTTGTATTTAAAAATACATATTTCAATACGGCACTCTTCTGTTTCAGGTTATTTTCTTTTAAATACTCTAAGTCACTAGATAAAACCATCTTCCTGCTGTGTGCAATAGGAGATTTGTCGCTGCCTTCCTATTTCATGTCCCACTCTCAAAACCAATGATTCACAAAATAGTCTTTACTGGTGTGAATACTTCGATCAGCTTAAACAGTGTCAAATTTCTAAGATGAGGTCACAGAAAATTTGGCACAAAATTGACAAAATTCGGACTTAATCAGATTCAAAGCTACACTGAGCCCCAAAACTTCAAATATCCAGTTGCCAGTCCAGTGGCCTAAGCTGGCTTGATTTAGCCCTGGTTCTCCCCTTCAGTCTGGAAACATCAAGCTATTGAGGAAACAGGATGAGGGACAGCACGTAGAGACCCCCGGCATGAGTCCAGTTGTGTGGCTACCAACACTCAACAGCATCTTCCTTTCTCTATTCAAATATAACCCAGGAGTAACTGTGCTAAGCGGTAGGAATGCGCTTCTAATCTAGAAACATGTGCCCTTTAACTTACGTTTTCAGTGGCGTCTTCTTCTTTTTTGCAGGTTTATTCAAGTTGTCTCCTTCAGTTCCGTTTGTTTCATTGGCACTGGCTGGTATCTCAAAGGAAGCTGGAGATTTGGACGGTGAGCTGGCTATCTTAGATGAAGACTTGAAAGGGTCAATAGAGTCCTCACACATGTCCGGCTCAAAACTGTATGTTTGTTGAGGCAGTTTGGGCGATTCTTGCATTTTTGTACTAGATGAGAACGGGTTAAAATTGGGATCATCCCACTTGTCAATATCAAAAGTGTAAGAGCCTTTTGTGATAGGGATTTCGTTTGGATCAGTGGGTGACTTGGTCGGTGTGGTTGGAACATTGTCAAGCTTTTCCACTGACTTTTTAGTCTTTGGCCTCCGTAGTGGCATTTTAGCACCAGGCTTTTTACCTGCTTTTTTGGGAGGAGGAGTACTCTCCTGCTGGTCTTCGCTCACTCCTTTTTCTTCAGAATAATCAAACTCCAGCCTCACCGCAATGCCTTTGACCGGAGGGTCTTCTTGTCCTCCAGTGTCAGGCGGAGTCACCTCCACAGCCTCTGGTGCCGTTATAAGAGGTAGTGTTTTCTTATTGGCGGGGGGTGAGTTTTGTACTTTGCTGCCTCCAGTGCTAAATGCACTAATCCCTTCAAAACTGTCTGGATCCAAAGGGTAGGATCCTTCAGGCACAGGTGGGGCCTCCTGTTTCTCAGCAGAGATTTTAGAAGGTTCAGTACATTCGGGCTTTACTGAGTCAGCCTTTGCTTCAGATACTGATTTATCCTCACCTGGGGCACAAGCTGCTCGGCCAAGATCAGACGGTTCTTGTGGTGTTTCCTTCACCGGTGGAGCATCCAGAGATTTTTTTGCTGACTGCTTCTTTTTTAAGGAAGCTGGTCTGGATTTCTTTGTTCTCTTAAGGGTACTAGAAGCACTACTTGAACCAGTACCGTACACATCTGCTGCCGGTGTTAATGTCTCACTATTGCCAAGATAAGATGCTCCATCAAAATCACTTGCTTGCAAGCTAAGAGATCGAGACAATGTCGATTTGGAAACTGGGACTGAATCGGTAGATTTTCTTCGAACATTCGCTTTGGGATCACGATTCTTCGATTCTGGAGAGCTCGGTCCTAAGGCATGGAGAGAATCAACCAACTCAATGTTATCAAAGTCCAAGTTGTAAGTTCCACTGCTGGCTATTGGCTTGTCCTCATCGAAGACGGTGGAAAAAGAATGGGAAGGGGGACGGAAAGGGCTTTCTTCAACTGAGTCACTGTGTGACACATCAGTTATGGCTACAGTTTCTGAACATAATCCTGTGGGAACAAACAGAAAACTCTGTGAATTTTAAATATATTTTTAAAACTGGAGCTTAACAATTTTTACTAAAACCTAATATTACTACAATTAAAAAAAATGAAGGGCTAAAATCATACAAATGGAGTAAGCAATGATTAAAGGACATACAAACCAAAGTGACGTTTCCAATATAAGAACTAGATTATGGGAAGAAAATAGTTTTGTTCTCCTCAGAAAAGAATTCAAGGCAAGTTTCATGAAAACACAAAATATGCATTTGCAATAGCCTCTAGAGCATCTCTTCTAAACTAATTACCACTTAGTTAAAGAGATGGTGTGGAATAATTGCTGGAGGTGACCTAGAAATTAAACTTATATTCATATTTTAAAGAAAGGTACAGCATTGAAGAAGCTTCCAGGGTGGAGTGAGGCTGACATGCAAGGAATCCATTCCGTGGAAGTCCCCTAGGCCTGCAACCTTAGATGTTAGCTACCCTAAGGGAACTTGGTGTGCTGACTCTAAGAGCAGCTGCACGGAGGGTGGAGCGGAGTGGAGACACCGCAGCCAGGCTCTGTGACATTAGAGGAACTTGAAAGTACCATGGAACAATGATAAGCTGCATAGTTACTACCCTGGGCCAACGGCCTGTCATGCTTTTGACAAAATGCTGTCCTTTTGGTGAACTTTGCTCATTATAATATCATCATAATACCAAAACACACCTCCATCCCAAAAGCTACCCGCCTCTCATTTAGGCGGTAGCTGGGCAACAAGATTCAAGCTATTCAGTTACTAGTAGTAGATGCATTTTGAAACTCGTAACTATAGAACCCTCACCAGGTAATTATTGTTTTGTATTAGGAAACTAATAGAAACTGGATGAAACAATGAAGAATCGAATAGAGAAGTTTTGTTTGAGTCTTGTAACTATAGAAATGTTGCTTGGATATCTCCTTACCATCTTGATTTGAATAATCAATAGATATCAGTAGAAGTGACCAATGATTATTTTGGGACATGAAGATTGAATCAAAGAAACCAATCATAACAAAGATATGTATGACTAGAGTCACTCAAGCTCCACCTGAAAGGTAAAAATAGTATAAATATAGCTTAAGAGAGAGAGGATGTTAGGGAAGACACCATCGTCGTGTACCACTCTGACTTCTGGGATCAGTCGACGGGCTGAGCCTCTCTTCCCCCCCATCGGGACGCCTTTGGGTAAGATTCGAACACTTGGTCATACCAAGTGCCTCCCCGGGAAACTTAGAAATCTCTATAGAGTCGCTTTACATCTTTTTAACGCGTTTGTTGCCAAGTAGTATTACTCATAGTCTTGGTATTTGCACGTGCTTTGCAGTGATTTTATCCCCGGCAATCCAAAGAACCTGTGTATCTGTTGCTTTAATAAACTGCACTATTCATTGATCTAGCCGTGATAGTTCTTACTGAACGCGACCAAACTCTTTAAGGGTGGCCGTGGTAGTTCATGGAACACGACTAGACTGAATCACATTATTTGTGCATCCGTAATCGTGATAGTTCAGTGCACCGAACGACGCATATATAATCCTTTAGACATAAACCGTTGACCAAGTCTGGGACTAGGATTGGATCTAGCCACCCCTAGACTCCTCTCTGAGAAGGAGTTTAGAAAGCAAGGGGATCCTTTCTGAACCTCATCACTCGACGGGAGGGTCTCCCTGACAGTTTTGTATAGTTCCATGCACTGAGCGTGACCGGACTTATAACAACAACTTGGGCTACTTTAGCCTTTAACGCAACAGATGGATATTACCATAACATGCTAACTATGCCAAATACCAGAAAAACTGAACATCGAGCACTTTATTACTCCCGATTTCTACTGTTATAAAGAGTTCACAGAATTGTGTCAGAGCACTTATGCGGTAAATTCCCTGTAAATTAACTGGTGCTTCAGCAATTACACGTTGATCTTAAGTTTTGTTGCCCATGTGCTATTTTTACCAATTTCCCAGAGGAACACAGCTTCCTCTCCACAACCCATCAATGCCGCTCCTCTCTCTGCCCCAAGCAGTCAATACGTGCCACTTTGACCTTGTAATTCCAAGTTTATAATGAGACATGATTCACTGAGTATTTCATATGAAAAAAATTATGGTAAAGGTAAGAAAATTAGTCAATTAGAGTACTGTACAAATATTCTCAGTTGAAAATCTTCCTTAAAAAAGGCTGCTAGAAGCTCCCTACAAATTATTTAAAAGAGATTTCTCAAAGTGTAGTTCTAACTCATCGATGAAAAGAAAATTTATAGAGAGAATTATATGCTAAAACTGTTAGACCGAGCAGCTTTTCATTGTAATTAAAGATTTGCCTATTGAACGGAGTCCTAAAAAGATTTCTAGAAGTGTCTTGACTTGCAATATAACAACTATATTGGACAAAGTAGAAAAATATACAGTGCATATAAAAAAAATAGAAAATATATAGGTAGGAAAGGATTAAGATGATGGTCCTTTCTGCCTTCCAGTTCATAAAAGTTCACTATTAAAATGCTTTACAAATTCTGAATATGGTTTGTTCCTGCTGTCATTGTACTGCTCCCCATCTGAATGTACCATAGTCACCTCTGCCTATGTGTGCGTGTGCCAGTCAGGGTAGTGGAGACCTGGGAAATCTCTCTCCAGCTCACAGCTTAAGCGGGGGTAAGCCAGCTGCTCTGAGCTCTCGCTGATATGTACTGGAGGAAAACACCCCAGTGTTTCCTATTGAAGCAACGCAGCATTCTTCATGTTGTCATTTTTTAAAATTATGCAATTATAAAGAAAAACAGTCAAACAAAAATGAATGCTTTGCTCATCCTTAAGGAGAAATTTCTACACATCTTTTTCATTGCAATCCTGACATGTTTTGCAAAATAATTCCCATTTTGCCCAGCTACATTCATTAATGTTGTTCATAAAAGCAATACAGACAATCAATAATTACTTTTAGTCAGAAGCTATGAATGAATCAAGAACAGACAAAAAAATTGCCTTTGTTTCAGAGGAAATTATGTGCCTGCATAGAGATTACAAGAATTATTATTTATGGATGCAGAGGGTAGAAAGGATTTAAGGAAATTGGACACATTTCCCAAAGCAGTACCTCAGAGTGGCATCATGTATTTCCAGAGATTGTCAAAGGAATGACAGCTACACAGTTTCTCCTTTAAGACTGTGGAAGTTTACTAAGTTACATGAATTAAAATAATATTTTAATGTGTTTTTCTGCTAAATGAATGCTAATAACGTGGCAGTACTTCAGGACAGTTTATTCTTCGCCTTAGTCTCCACTGGGTTGGGCTTGGTTTCAGCCTGGTTGAGAGGTCATTAATTAGACTTGATTTGCCGGCTGAGCTGGTGCTCACTTCACACACACATCACTTTCTGGCGCTGATGGGACTTCTGTTTAGTGGACTCAGAGTGCCATAAAACTCCAGCATTAGCCTAATCTGTACGTTTTACACTGAAACGGGAATGGAAGACACGTAACAGGAATACATTACAATAAACACTGGTGCAGCTTTGACATGTCAGCGGAGTACAAATGTAGGTCAGCATGGAATAAAAGGGGGATCTGCACAAGAAATCATCTGCAATTATGCATTGTTTTCATTCCATGCATGCGCCAAAGGCCTCAACAGGATTGAGGCCCCTTGTTCAAAGTCAGTACAAACATGCATTTAAACAAAACAAAATAAAATAAACTAAACCAATGCCCTGCAGGGCTTGGACTGTAAATAACAGGCATGGTAGAGCTGAGGTTAGGGATGCATCACAGCAGCAAAGAGAGCGTACAAGGCTTTCCAGCTACTCAAAGCAAAACAGCATTCAAATTTGGTGTGCTCCACACAGTGCAGAGCTTTAATCTTCTTTAATTGCTTATTTCACAACTTCCTCCTAATCAAATCCTTTACTTAGAGTATAGATTTCTGCAGAGTGTCGCTCGACTCGCTACTGTGATATTTTTACTGTTTCTTTATGGAACAATATGTGAAACTGTCTCAGAAAACATAGCTTTTGGTAGAAGTGAAATGCTGCTGTTAGACTCTTCTGGCGTTACAACAGAATTGGCTCAGTACTAGCAACAACAGAAATGCTGGAGAGGAAGATATGAATGGTACTCACTATCGCAAAACAGCACGGCTTCATTACTACAAAAAGATATGAAGACCATTCTTTCCTGACATTAACGGACTATTCAGAGTGCAGTGCCATTTGTCCTTTTACATCACAGAATTAAGCAAATCGGTATTACTAATTACAGTATTTTATTAAAATGCAATTTGATCGCAAAGGAACATACTACAACACAAGCTATGAAAATTAAGGCAGGACTTGCCCTAGAAAAAGGCCAGTACAAGGTTTTAAATAAGGTTTACGCCTTTTATTGGCGCTGACAGTCACCCACAATTTATACTGGTAAGAGCTGCCCACAGGTAGATATTAAGTTTTATAAAGCATTCCAAGAACATAAGTGACAGCAGGGAAACTTAACTTGCCATAAAACCCAGGCAATCCCCCCAAAGACCCTCCCATTTCTTTCATTAAAAAAGAAGGTCCAAGTTCTGCTCCTTCCACAAGGAAGTTTCTCTGATTTCAGAGAAATTTTGCCTGGATCAGGTATGAAAAACAACAATCCCAAAACCAAAAACAACAACAAAACCCCCCAGACTTCTCATATCCAGGTGATGCGACCTCTAAACGAGAGCTCCATGACATGTTTAATGCTTGGCATTTTCACCTGTCACCTATTATGGCAGAAGCAAAAATTGCTAAAAAGATATTATAAGACTGTTCGCATTAATAAACAAAAGAAATTTCTGTTGTTAGTATCAACAAAAAGGAATCAAAAAAATCAAAAAACGTTTCTAGTCAACTACAGAAATCTTTTTTTGTACATTACAAAATACCAAGATTTTGATGGCACTTCAGATGCCAGTAAAGCTTCAGTGTCCCACAAGAACAGCGAGGTAGACACATACCTTGCTTAACTCAGCCTTCTTTAAATAAAGATTCATAAATGGTCTGAACAGTAACAAATCCCATGCATGTGCTCCGAACTGTCCACTGATGAGGATATAAAATTTTTTCTACACTGCTACCACTGCTTTATATCGACTCTGAAAGGATAGGAGGCATTCGTAGGTTTAGAGCAGGACCGGTATTAGGATTTACATCTGACAGCCTATCTTTTTACGGCCTTAGGAAAGAAATGCAGAAACTCAGTGGCAGTAGTTGCACAACGAGCTACAGAAATAGCCAAATCAAGGGCAGACTTGTTTCATTTTGCTGCAGTATCACTGTTCTCTTCCTCACCTGCGGAGCTCTCTGTGCTCCGTGCCTTCCCCGCTCTGAGCACTGCGGTACCAGCGGGACAGGATGTGGCATCCCGGGGCATCCCCTACCACAGCGCAGGTAGTACGCTCTCCCGGGACATGTTCACAAAAAGAAACATTTCCAAAAACTTTGGAACTTCAGATTTGTTTTAAATATATTTTAAAGAAGAAAATGAAATATCTGCACCAGCTATGAGCTTATTGAAGCTAACTCTGAACTATTTCTTTATGAATAATGAAAATATATTAAGGAATTAGAACATATAAAGTACTTCTAGGTGGTTTTAAATATTTTTCCCTTTAAATTACAACAAATTCTTCCAGAGGGGGAGCTGCACGGTGCGCTAGGACAGTTGAGCATTTTTTCTTTGTTGATGTACCTCTAAAATAGGGGGAAACCCAACAGGCTGAAAATAGAAGGCCTTAACACTGCTGAGCTGGAAACAAAATGGAACATATTTTGAAAGGCTTAGAAACAAAACTTAACCAGTTCTAATAAAGCAAATACAGAAGAAATTAAATTCTAGTTGTGTTTTCTAGAGAAAAACAGACAAAGAGAAACCCTTGGAAAATACACACAGCATGCACCCACATACTCCATTACAATGAAATAACTCCGGAGACAAGTACACTTTGCCTATAGCATATAGGAATTGGAATTACCTAATACTAGAAATTTTGAAACACAGTTTAGTTCAAGTTCCTGCTTGTTATGAGAAGCCTTTGAAGTTATGAAATCAATTAGTAATGCTATTTTTAAAATTACTGTAAAACCACTTTTGCCATTTATTCTGAGAGAAAACTTTGGATTTAAGTTGATTTTCAATTTTTCTGTGTTAGGCTTCAAGAGGAAAAACACTGAAGAAGCATGTTTTCCATCCCAAAAATTCAGTTTGTTTTTGTCTGGGTCATTATCTCTCTACTGGAAAGCCTGACCTCAATTTCCCTGGCACAAGGAGGACCTGAATATAGGTCTCCCATATCCTGATCGGCGGGCTGTAATGCATAGAGGGGACTCCGGCTCTCACATCTCGCCTGTGTATATAATCTGAATTCATTAATTAATTGGGGAAGGTGGCAGGGGGGCAGAAGAAATGCCCCTGCCCAGGCAGGAATTCCTGGCCAGAAACAGGGGGTATGTGGGAGAAAGGGCTTGGGGCACTTTCTGGTGCTCAGATGGCTGGAACAAGGGACAAGAGGATACTGCTATGAGACGCTGATGAGACAGGCATCCATAATTTAAAATACTACCAAGATAATAATAATAAAAACAAATAAAAAGCACCCTGAAAGTCATTTGCCTCGAGAGTATTACCCACGTTCCCCACAACAAAGTATTTAGGGAGGAATCGAAGGGCTCATTAGTGACATTTTCTGGGGTTCAGAGGTAGTTTCCATACGTGCTCTGTTACTCCTCTTCCCCTCCAGACTTGCCCGCAGACTGACTCCCCTCTTCTGCTGATGGACTGGAGCCATGCAGCAGGTTTTACCCCACCAGGAGCTGGCACAAACCCAGGATGAGTCTAGCTATATTTCACTTTCATCATATTTATTAAGCTAGCGTTGAAGTCAACCTAATTAAAAACTCTTCTCTTGGCTGTCCAACAGTGGGGTCCAGCTGTTGCGCTAATGATATCATGCAGCATAACTGCAACCATCTGTATAAGTAATTACTGTCAGATATAGATAAAATAATCCTTTAAAAAACTTCCTATGCTTCCTCCTTCCACCCAAGCACACGCTCTGTCACCATTCTCATGTAGAAGACAAAGACATGCAGCTGGTGAACCAGAAACCCAGCTGGACGTCGCTGCCTCTCCCTGTGTGTGTGCCAGGCTCTCCGGTTGCTCGTATTCCTTACTCCTCTTTTATTGAAACCTATTTATTTAGCTGTATGGTACCAACAAGGAACTTTGCTTCAACTGCCCATAACCCCCAAGGAAGGGACTCATTCTCTTTGTGTGCAGCCATGTGCATAACCTATGTGGTAAGTAAACTACAAGATAACTGTTACTCAAGTGGTTCATAAAGTACAAAACATTTAACTGTTTGCATTTCTGAAGAAGCATGCAAACACCTAAGCTATGGTCTTAGTATTACTAATTTCTTCTAAAGATTTCCAGAACAAATGAATGTTTTGCGTTGCCCTCCTACACTTGAATTTTTTCTGCATTACACATCTTCCTTCCCTCACGTAAATTAGCCTGTTGTGTAACTTCATTTTGCATAATTCTGGGATGCTGAACATAGCTCTGTTAGTTTGTGGTAACTTGCCTCCCATGGACAAATCTTATTTGCAAATGAAATGTTTTCACCTCTGCCATCCAATGGCCTTCAATATAGTTCATGCTGTGACTAGATATATTCAGTTTCCTACCTTTCTTCAGAAATATCTGAAAGAAAGGAGAGGGAGATCTGGGATGTAGGGAGAAAAGAATCACGTGTGCCAGGGAAGCACATGTGTAATCAAGGGTTTGAAGATAATCTACTGCAGTAATTAAAAACACACTCCAATCCTGTTTAGCATATGCGTTCTTTTGTTCTCTCAGCACTTATTTTGTAATCATTAGATTACAAAAGATTAGAAAAAGGAAAGAAGATGGAGAATGAGTAATGTTGTTCGCTACAATGAAGGGCGAACTCTAACAGCAGAAAAGAAAAATGGCAGGATGTGTCAGTATTTAATTTTTATTTTGTGGAATCAGTTTGTTGAACATCTTTCTAGCTTCTTATAAACTCGTATAATAAATCATGATCTTCAAGAGCATTCCTTAATACATAACTCCCAGAAACATGTTAGGTGGCTCAAGACATTTGCAAGACTTATTTGTCACTTTCCTGAAGGTTTAAATCAAAGCTGGACAGCCTTTATAATACACGCACCAGCCAAGGACATTGCTTTGCCCACTGCTAAACATAGCCACTTGTACAGCTGTTTACGAATAGAGAGGGACTGGTGGGAGATGTGGTGGTCGGAGGCCGTCTTGGGCTTAGCGACCATGACATGGTAGAGTTCTCGATTCTAGGTGAAGTTAAGAGGCGGGGCAGCAAAACCACCACCATGGACTTCCGGAGGGCAGACTTTGGCCTGTTCAGGACGCTGGTAGAGAGAGTCCCTTGGGAGGCGGTCCTGAAGGGCAAAGGGGTCCAGGAAGGCTGGGCACTCTTCAAGAGGGAGGTCTTAAAGGCGCAGGCGCAGGCTGTCCCCGTGTGCCGTAAGACGAACCGGCGGGGAAGACGACCGGCCTGGCTGAACAGGGAGCTTTTGCTGCGGCTCAGGAAAAAAAGGAGAGTCTATCACGCTTGGAAGAAGGGGCAGGCTACGCAAGAAGAGTACAGGGAGCTCGTTAGGTCATGTAGAGAGGAAATCAGGAAGGCAAAAGCCCAGCTAGAGCTCAATCTGGCCACTGCTGTACGAGATAATAAAAAATGTTTCTACAAGTACATTAACAGCAAAAAGAGAGCCAGGGAGAGTCTCCCTCCTCTGGTGGATGCCGGGGGGAACATTGTCACCAAGGACAATGAAAAGGCTGAGGTACTTAATGCCTTCTTTGCCTCAGTCTTTAATAGTCAGACCAGTTATCCCCAGGGTATTCAGCCCCCTGAGGTGGAAGACAGGGACCGTGAGCAGAAGAAACCCCCCACAGTCCGGGAGGAAGCGGTCAGCGACCTGCTGCGCCACCTGGACGCTCACAAGTCTATGGGGCCGGATGGGATCCACCCGAGAGTGCTGAGGGAGCTGGCGGAGGAGCTTGCCAAGCCGCTCTCCATCATTTATCAGCGGTCCTGGTCCACGGGGGAGATCCCGGATGACTGGAAGCTAGCCAATGTGACGCCCATCTACAAGAAGGGCCGGAAGGAGGAGCCGGGGAACTACAGGCCAGTCAGCCTGACCTCGGTGCCCGGGAAGATCATGGAGCGGCTCATCTTGAGTGAGCTCACCGGGCAGGTGCGGGACAACCAGGGGATCAGGCCCAGCCAGCATGGCTTCATGAAAGGCAGGTCCTGCCTGACCAACCTGATCTCCTTCTATGACCGGGTGACCCGCCTAGTAGATGAGGGCAAGGCTGTGGATGTTGTCTACCTGGACTTTAGTAAGGCCTTTGACACGGTCTCCCACGGCATTCTCCTGGAGAAGTTGGCAGCTCACGGCTTGGATGGGCATACACTTTGCTGGGTAAAAAACTGGCTGGATGGCCGAGCCCAGAGAGTGGTGGTGAATGGAGTGAAATCTAGTTGGCGGCCAGTCACGAGCGGTGTTCCCCAGGGCTCGGTTCTGGGGCCGGTTTTGTTCAATGTTTTCATCAATGATCTGGATGAGGGGATTGAGTGCACCCTCAGCAAGTTTGCAGATGACACCAAGCTGGGTGGGAGTGTCGATCTGCTCGAGGGAAGGAAGGCCCTGCAGAGGGATCTGGATAGGCTGGATCGATGGGCCGAGGCCAACTGTATGAGGTTCAACAAGGCCAAGTGCCGGGTCCTGCACTTTGGTCACAACAACCCCATGCAACGCTACAGGCTTGGGGAAGAGTGGCTGGAGAGCTGCCCGGCAGAAAAGGACCTGGGGGTGCTGGTCGACAGCCGGCTGAACATGAGCCGGCAGTGTGCCCAGGTGGCCAAGAAGGCCAACAGCATCCTGGCTTGTATCAGGAATAGTGTGACCAGCAGGAGTAGGGAAGTGATCGTGCCCCTGTACTCGGCACTGGTGAGGCCGCACCTCGAGTACTGTGTTCAGTTTTGGGCCCCTCAGTACAAGAAGGACACTGAGGTGCTGGAGCGTGTCCAGAGAAGGGCAACGAGGCTGGTGAAGGGTCTAGAAAACAAGTCTTATGAGGAGCGGCTGAGAGAACTGGGACTGTTTAGCTTGGAGAAGAGGAGGCTGAGGGGAGACCTTACAGCTCTCTACAACTACCTGAAGGGAGGTTGTCGTGAAGCGGGTGTTGGACTCTTCTCCCAAGAAACTAGTGACAGGACGAGAGGGAATGGCCTCAAGTTGCGTCAGGGGAGGTTTAGACTGGACATCAGGAAGAATTTCTTTACTGAAAGAGTGGTTAGGCATTGGAACAGGCTGCCCAGAGAGGTGGTGGAGTCGTCAACCCTGGAGGTGTTCAAAAAAGGTGTAGACGTGGCACTCCAGGGCCATTTCTATGAAATGGAAGCTTTAAAACGCTGCCTGGCAATGCTGTACATCCTTCCAAATGAAATAAATACACGTGAGCTTTAGTCTGCTTAGAGTAAAATTACCTTTATACAATTTAGCCAGGTGATCAAGATGACTTGACTTTCAGATGGGAGAGAAGACAACATAATGGGGAATTCAATCTTAAACTGTTGAGCTGTCATCTGACAGCCCAAACAAAGCTACTTTGGGCTAACAGAGTGCTTTCTACTCCCTCATATTCCATTACTCAATTTGGAGAACAAAGAACGCTTTTTCTGAGGCAAGGGTTTCTTTGGTTTTTTAAACAGAATATTCCCTTTTTAAAGGTTACTTTGCCAGTATCTACCAATATTTATGTATATTATATGTATGCATGTATATTATACTTACATTCACACATAGTCCCGTGTTCCTCCTATACTGTACCATAGAGTAATACTGTACCATAGAGCTAATTTAAATATTTCTTTTGTTCTGTGAGCTTTTTGTTTACCTTCTGTTTCGGTTGATAATACATTTGAAAATAACATTTAGTTAACTGTCACTGTTAATGGTGCTCACGCAGGTACCTGCATCTGTATCTCATACCTCAGTTTTTTTACTCACCTGACTCTAAAAATCCTACAATTCTGGCAGGAGGGAATGAAGTTTGTCTCAAAAGGAAGATAGGTTTTTCTAGAAAACTCCTCCTTTCTTTATTATTTGTCAAATGTTACAGACAGATTCTCTAACACTTTATTCCAGGAGGTGACAGGGTTTTTCCTCTCAGCATGGATAAGGCCCAGCATACACTAACTAATCTTCCAGGAAACATTTTATTAGCATCAATTCCTTGCCTGTGCTAACACAGACACCTCCCTGCAGCTTCACCTTCCCCAGTAACCTGTCCCACTCATTACATGCTCGTTACCTGTGTCTTCCAAGGGCAGCTGGGGTTTTATTTCTTGTTCTGCTATGTCTGCTACAACTGCTGCTGCTGCCGCCGCTTCAGGGGGTGGCTGCGGAGGTGAAGGTGGTGCCTTTACTGGTGTAGTGGACTCCGGGGTCTCAAACGCTTCTTCAGAGTCAGAGCTCCTGGTAAAAATCAAATGAGAGAGTAGTGAGCAGAGTGAAGATTCATGTTTGCAGGTCATACTTGGAAATGCACGGCTTTCTGAACTGATGGCATAGACCTCAGCTATCAGGCTACCTCTGCATTTCCCAACGGAGATTTTACACTGCAGTATGGTTTCCAGAGCAGAATATCATGGCTATAGTCTTCTCCATATATAAGTATTTATGTCACTTAAGCCTTCTTTGTGTTACAAAAGTGAATGCACACTGGAAACTTTCCAGTGTGAAGGTGGCTCAACCACACAGGGAACACCGCTGACACCCCTGTGTTAGTTTCTAAAACTCTCCTTGGCACAAGTGTACCTAAATGAACTAAAAAAAAAAAAATAAAATAAAAAGGATCTTCTCAAGAGATTTCATAGCTTCATCAAAAAACCCACCTAAATAGCATCAAATTTCTGTGTGTGCTCCTACAGGTGAGAAAGCAGACATGGAGATATCCGAGGTGCAGCAAATCCTTGTGCATCCTGCTCCCATGGAAATACTACATTCTATTTTTAGCAGAATTTTACCATAGCCCTTTTCAAACAGTAAGTGTATGGCTTTGTTACACAAGGTAAGATAACCTGTAAAATGCACGGAGTCCTGGTATTATCAATAATCTTTTTCTAACACCATGTGCTCACACAGACACAAAAACCCAGCAAGAAAACAGCAGCACCCAAGATGGAGCCAATCAACTGAAACACAAGCTTGAAAGGCAGCAACTGTACAAAATGACGGGTAACCTAAACATTAACTGAAGTTCTAAACCACACAAGGACACACAATTTGCTCTTACAGCAGTACAGCCATAGGAAACTGTCCTTCTAGATCTGAAAACTATAGATCTTATTTGTTCTTAAACCAAACGGAGACCAAATTTTAGTTTTTAAACATTTCTTCTTGAAGCCTTTTTTTGGGAGCCAGGAATGCAGTAACAATGGTGTCATATTCAATATGCACTGAACGTATGTTCAATACATGTTCAATAAGCATTTCTGTTGGTCAGATGCAGATTTTTACTGCTGATCTGTAATAAAGTGAATTGAATATGACAGTTTCCTAAAGGACAGGACTGATTTGCCTATTTCCTGTGATTCTTTGGGTGGCTGTAGTCTCCACTGCTCCTCACGGCTGTCCACACCCCATACGCTAGTGCAACAGGGACAGAATTTGCTATGAAATGAAAAGCCATTTCATTCCCCAAGAAGCACTCTACAAGCCGTCCTGAATCGAGGACTCTTCTCATTTTGTTCAAGTTAAAAGATAACTCTGAGCTGCCTGATTCTGTTTGGTTTCTCAAACCTCATGATTATTTTAAGCAGCTCGATGTCAGGACAAGTACAAGATTTGCATTCGATTACATTTGCCTAAATCTATCACAGCATGAAGCCTTCAGCGAGCTGGGGAAGAAAAGACCCCGATGTCACCCCAGACAGCTTGAGGAGCATAGCGGACCCAATTCTCCCTGGCTACCTCCGCAGAATCCCAATGAGGGCTCCCACCTCCTCGCTCGCTGTTGGGGCGCACGCCACGGCCCGGTGCTGACCCCTGTCTCCCCTGTCTGATCACCTCTACTCCTGTGCAAAGCAAAAGGATTTCTACTAGCTAATAGCTTTGGATGTTTGCATTACTCGGGGATTTTTGGAGATTTTTTTCCTCCCCAAACTTATGCCACTGCCTGGGGAAATAGTGTGCCTGGCTTTTGGTTATATCTATTGCTGCAGCTCCTCAAAATACCTTCTTTGCGTCATTGCTTAAACCATATTCATTCATCAGGCCACAGAACAGACAAATTGGAAGAGGTACGCTCAGCATTTTAAATTATATCCCTTCAAAGATGCACCAAGTTTTAAATTCAAAATATTTTAAGCTTAAGAACAGCTGCAAACAAAGAGCTTCTGTAAATAAAGAGGCACAATAGGTATTCAACAAAATAACGCTTTCTCTTCCTTCCACAGAGCTGGTTCAGGAAATTTTTATGTTGAAGAATCAAAGAGAAACAGAGTTGTGTGATATTTTCCCAGCAGAGAAATGTTTCTTGTGTCATAAAAATAAACTTAGAAAGTTATCATCTAAACCAACAAAATGAAAGGTAATTCATATCTCTCAGGCTTTCACATAATCCCGCATGGCGCTGCACTTAATTAATGCTTTACCCTCTTCATTTCGAACCCAAAGTGGTGCTCTGTAATACTGAAACAATAAGGGTTGCACATGTTCAGACCCCTTTTTTCCAAACTGTCTGTATAGCACATGTAACATGTAACATATGCAGTAAATATATAGACAAATGTAATATAACTGAAATTGTAAAAAGTCTCTGTTTTCATGTCCTACTCATATCTGTAGCTGCTTTGTTAAAAGTGGCTTGATCACGCAGTTCTGTGTCCTTCTTTTTTTAAATGACAGAAAGACTCTCTGCATGTTTATCTCTCTTTCAAACGAGCTACCTTTCTTTACTTGGTCTCTTCCTTGGATGAGGTGGGCATAAGCATCTGAAGTAAAGAGAAATGTCTGTTCTTTTTTGTTCACTGTATGAGCTTCCATGCTGGAGAACCTCCCAGTCTGTGGCCAGACAGTTGTGGTGCCTCAGCTCCAGCACGAGGCTTTGTTTTGCTAGTATTTAATAATCCCCAAAAGATTCTGATGCAATACTGCTAATTTTCAGCTGCACCCCTCCATAAGCAGCAGTGTAATCAAGTAAAAACTGTATTAACTGTAATCCAAATGCTGCTGAGTTTCTTATGAGAAGCAATCGTGCTGGCAAAATACGGTATTTAACAAAGGGAAACTGAATACCAGAAAAATGTTCTTTGTCATAGCCTGGGATCTGGGAGAGAGCATAAAGGCTGGAAGCACATACCAGGACTACGCTCCAAGGTCTACATTACATGTATCCTGGAAAAATTAGATCCTGTGTTTAGTTTTCCTTAGTGAAAATACGGATGGTCTCTCTTGCATAGGATATTTTTAAGACTACAGTCCTACTATCAAACTGTAAGAAAAGATTTTCCCAGAACAACAGGATTTCCTGTGAAAAGGAAATTACATATTTCAGCCAGTTCTATTCATAACGTCTTTTCTCTGAGAAATACATGGAATACACAGAAAGAAAATAATGCTGCCATGAAGTTCACAGTGTAAAACAGATTGCCAAATTGTGATATGCCATGAGACTCTGCACGAATTCAAAGCTGTGCAAGGAGCAGCCACCACGGACCCAGCTGTGGGCAGGCTCTCATGAAAGGAAGAGCCCTTCTATCATCTAGAATATTATTGTGAAGCTCCAGCCAAGGATGAAGCACGGTGAGATGGGACGCATGGGTTTTAGAGATAGAGAACTCATTCGCTGGCCCCAGCTCATAACGTTGTGGAGACAGGGCATGCATGTGCAGAGTCCAAGTGTGCAGGACTAGTTTTTGGGGCAGCAATAAAGTAAAAGCTACAGGAAAGAACATACATTCACGTGTCCTTTTAGCCAGCTTGGGAAATTAGCGGGAGCTTGCCTTGATAGCATATGTCATATATTTCCATCTGTATCCTTTGGTTTTTGTACATAATGGGCAAAAAAATATAGACTGTAGAAGCTACAAAATGATTAGATGATAGTAATAGAATACAAAATGACCAGAAATATTCTTCTAGTCCATCTCTTTCACCTCCCTTCTTGAAAGATACCAGTAAACATTATATGTAACACATAGAGGCGGGGGAGAGAAGCAGGGGAGAATTGAGAAATGCAAGAATCATACTAGACCAATACAACTCTGGCAACTCTGCATCAGCTTGTGGAGCAGGAGCACTCCCACTCTTATCTGGAAACTTTGAGGTCTTGCCCAGTCTGTTACATAAATCTCCGGAGGAAATACTGAAGGGAGTCACTAGGGTTGACTTTTCTTCACCTTTGGCCTTGCGGAAATCCAGCCTCATAAGTTACATTACCTTTTTTTGTAAACCACAGATGCTTATCATTTTAAGTCCTCCTCTATTTCAGAATGAAAGATTGCCTTTTTGTCACTGTAGCTGGAAAGCAGTCAGTAAGCAAGAATGAGATTTCTTTGTTCCACTGCCTCTCCTCACTGTTTGCCCTCTTCAGGCATGACAGCCACTGAAGTGAGGTCATCCTAGTTGTCACTTGGAAACTCGATTCATTAAAAAGTAGTTTGCAACAGAGCTGTGGCCTTCAGCCGCATCAGGAACCCTGCCATCTGTCTCAGGTTCTGCTCGTGTTTACACTACAGCAGCATAACCAATGCAAGTGTGCACTCTGGTTTTATTTCACAGGAATGAAAGGGATGTCTGATATATAAAAGAAACTTAAAAGCAGGGCTTGGACACAAAGACTGAGGTCAGCAGCATCACTTCCTTTGGAGGGGCACAAGGGAGCAAATCTGGAACTGGTATGTGCCGAGGGAGCTCCACGGGCTTTTGTAGGGTTACATCACTTAAAGTCAAATCTATATAGAATTTTTGTTTAGTGTATAGCGTGCGTCAGAAAAAAAGAAACCAAATCAAACCATGCCTAACTACTTTATGGAGCACTGATCTATTGGTGTGCAATGTGGACAGTCTGGAGAGGAATAGGTGTGTGACATTTTGAAGTTTTGAAGCTGGGAGCTGGAGTTGTATTTTCAAGAAGCGCTGCCTGTGCTGGGACTAGGGAGAGGGGGATGGAGCCAAAGGAGCTGCTCTCCACCAGCCGGGGTTGTGGAATCACAAATAACAACATCAAGCCCAGCTTCAGGGAGATCTGCTCCACCAGAGCCAAAGTGAACAGCCTCTGTCCACCTGTATTTAAATTTGTGTATTTTCTTCCAAACTTCGCACTTAGGAAAAAGTATGTTAAATTTGCCTTATTAGTGGAACACGTCCCAGATTAATTGAGGTCTCTCATACCTGTCAGCAATATCACTCCATCACACTCCATAAACTCATCCTTCTCGCTGGTACTCAAAAAACTCTCTCCTCTAATTGTTTTGTCTCTATGTACCTTTGTTTTACTGACATCAGACCAGAGGCGACAATTTCATTCTCATGGTGTATTTGGAAATATGACATATCGGGAGGAAAAAAGTCAGGTAATCTTACAACATGCACACAACAGCAGCAAAACCAAACTGTGCTCCGTTACCACCCAAGAGTGCTTGGAGGGTAATGAAACAAAAGCAAGGACTCCAAAGCTTTATTGGAGAGCTGTTGTTTACGGATTGCCCTCTAATTGTGGCGTGCGGGACATTTGGAAACGTACAGAGAAATTGAGGACTGTCTCAGACGATGAGCAATTCCTACCTCATCAGTTTAACTGGCAATAACTCCTAAAGTCTTTCCCTGAGATATAGCTGTACTCCCTGAGGGGGAGAAGACAGAAGTGGATATTTTGTCTTTTTTTCCATCTCATCTTTAGATCCACATGTTCTCTACAACTGGCTAGAGCTGCAGTTCAAGGGGAAAATAGCTGCCCGAGTACACCCATCACCTCTAGGCCACATAAAACCACACTAGACTTATCTGCGGATCTGGTTCCCTGGGCCTTAAGAATCCAATGACGAATAAGAGCGCAGAAGGCACATGCATCTGTCACCAGAAGGACATCACGCAGTGCTCAGTTCCCGTACTGAGCTTTCTGTGCACCAGAGGTACGCGCAGGGCTCTGAGACGAACAGGGAGTCCAACGCCATGCAATGGAAGGACCCAAATGAGCAAACACCGCAGTGCTGATACATAAGCACTACCTGTGGCAACGCCTAAAGGCAACGCACAGATTCCATCAGACCTGGCCCTCCAACGCATCTGTAGCTGTTATATCATAAAGTTAAGTTATAAATTTCACATGAGTATTTACTGAACAATTTATCATACGCCATGAGAGGAATCTGTATCAGGAAAAAAAAAGGGCAACTTCTTACAATGTTCAATTTAGTGCTGAAGATGAATTTTGGTTTTCATTCTTGTGAAACCCATTGGGAGATGAGCTGGAAATAAAAAGGAGGAATAAGTTCTGTAGTCTCACCTCTATCGATCATTTTCAGAGATGACCCTCATAAAACCTGCATGAATAATTCAGGTCTGGTTTACTAATGAGATCAGAACCAAGGATGCAGGACTGGCTGTATACTTCTGAGGTCAGTCTGGTTTGCATGTTAAGCAGGCACATATACTGCACTGGCAAGAGCCACACAGGCTGACAGATTTGAAAAGACACTCAGTAACTTTAAGCTTTAGAGTTTCTAAAGCCAGAGAGGCAAGGAACTCAGAGATGCACATTAATTTCAGTCAAAGCTCTTTTACTGTAAACAGTCTGATAAACGTTTACAGATTTCCTAGTGCCATTTTCAATGATTATACTGATTTTTCCATGCAGTTCTTAAAACAACCAAAACCAAATAAACAACAACAACAAAAAGAACACAGAGGCAGGATGTTTCAGCAATACATCTCTCCAGACGAAGACCAATCCCACTCTCAACTCTGTCACTGAACTGCTGCAAATACATGGTCTTGGTCAGTTCACTTTTGCATCCACCTCATGCCTGCCTTATCCACTCAGGCTGCGATTCTTAGTGGCATGAACAGCTTCTCGCTGTGGGTGTATGCAGAGTCCAGAGGGGGAAAAAGACTGCTCAGTACACATTACATTTGAGGGTTTTTTCCTTGTGTTTATACAAAATTCAATAACTGACAATCTCTTATAATTCATCTTGTGGTATCCCTCATGTTGCAGTTACACAACTCTGTAATAGAGATACATACAATCTTTCCTTTTTTTTTTTTTTTTTTCCTTTTTTCTGCAGAGTCTTACAAATATCATAATTCAAAATCACCAAGAGAGCTCAAATGGTAATTCCTTTCCTGGAGATCAAGTTACCAATTTAGGCCAGCAGCCATTAGCTGACCCCAGGGCCTACTCACAAGGACAAGGAATATTCGATAGCTACAACAAAAGGTCATTTTTTTCATCCCAGCACTAGGTTAGGATAATATCAAAGATGTGTCAACTTTGTATGCTATCACTTTTGTACAGTATTTGCCTACTCAGTGACTTCCAGCTAACATGACATTCCACAATAATTAGCGTCTTTTAACATGATGATTGTTAGCTATGTCATTGTTCACCTACATGTTTTGAATATGAAACATCCCTACAGATTTTAAATTTTAATATTAAATTTGTACAGCAACATACAGAAAACATGGATACAACTGTAGATTCATCTGGTTATTTTAGGTGTTAAATATTAATATTTGGTGTCTGAATTAGTCTACCTATCAAACCTAGCATCCAAGGATCTGCTAAATGCATGGTATTAAAAAACAACACAAATACAAATGATGATAGGCATAAACCTCACAAACGATATTTCCCTTCTCTTTAATAAAACACACCACTGAAATCATGGAACTTCTCAAAATAATTCAACAGTACAGATAGCTCTGAAAACATTTGGCCCAGAGAAGAGCAAAACCAGTAGCCTTAGCCTAGCCTACCAAAGCTCAAGGGTGGGTGACTTTTCAGGGCCCACTGAAAGCCATCTGCCTTGCTGCCTCTCCCCCCATGGGGAATGTTCTCAGCGCTGGATCTGATGCTTATATTGAGTCAGAAGCCGGGGGAGGCACTAACATGTCACTTACATGTCACCAGACTCCATTTACAAGTTCCTTTAGGGACACATTTCTGACCATTAACTATTAATGGACTTCTCTCACACTGTTGTAAGGGTGTTCAGTGACAAGATCATCCATCCTATGATTAAATAAATTCGCAACAAACCTAAACCGTGAGGAGACAAACCGCTAAACGGGTCACAAGAAGAGGTTGCTGAGAGGGAAAGAGTCAGATCACCAACCTTGCCTTCAGCTCACATCCTGCTCCTACTGGCATGGCACTGTTGTCCCAACTGGATCATTGCTACTGATTTGCGCACACAAGATGAGAATCAAGCCTTGCAAATAAAATAAAATAATGTTTGGTACCCCCAAGGTAGTCACAGGAAAACCAGAGTGTATTGGCCTCTAAGGGTCTGCTCCAGTGAAATGCAAAATGCCCCAGACTACACCAGAAGTCAGTGGGAATTCATAGCTTTCTAGTGCTGAGTCTGTACTAAGCAAGTAGGTCACCTTATGGGGGAATACTTTTGCCTGCTATCGGATATGTATGGCATATGTACAGAATATGCATCATACGTGTACCAGAAAAGGCAATTACGCCTTGTGCTACTTACCTGCATTGCAACATTGGTGCCATATTTTATAGGTTTCTGACTTGCAAAGTCTGGTCATCAAAACAAACCCATAATTTCATCACAGGATTATTTCAGCTTAAACAATAATGCTGGAGAATAATTTTAGTCTTACTTTATAACTCTTGTCATTGCTGGCCTATAGATCTTCTCTCTATTTTTACTTTAAAACTGGATATGGCTCAATGAAAAATAGGTACAACTAGCTTCTTTAATCACAGCAATTTAAAACAATTTTATAGAAGAAATCCCTGAACTGGGATGAAGTTAATTTCCTAGGTATCTTCATTCTTTATCCTGCTGTCTTTCTGATGCATTAAAAACGTAATAAAAACAATATTGTAGGACAGAGAAACAGATAGGAATTTTTTTTGAAAGGTTTTTGTGAAGGAACGTGTCCAATCAAAGTTGGGAGGTTTAAACAGGAATTATGTTTTGCATTCATGGGTTTCTGCAGCAAAAGTAATATTCCACAAAATCATCTGCAGTTTCTTCCTCGGCAGAGGTATTCTGCCCAACATAAGAGCAGGATAAGCGTCACGTGTTCATTTTATGGCCTGAGCTACGATGTGGCAGAGAAGCATCCTTTGCAGTTCTCACTTAAGAATAAAGCTTTTATCAAATAAATCCCATTCCACTGAAACGACAAAGAACTACTTTAGTGCAACGCAATTACACGAGAACTCATATTGACAATGATGTGTGCAGAAAGCAGGGCAGGCACTCCTCTCCAGAGAAGGATTTTAATATTATTTCAGCATAAATATTCCTACAAGACCCACGGAAAACATGGCTCCCCAGAAAAATAATAACTATCACATCAAAGGTGATACGTCCCGGCCCACAACTGATGTGTCATGACAGGCACATGGTTTAATTTAGGGACACAAGGGAGGAAGATCATTCTGCATCATGCTCAGAAGCAGCCAGAGTCGTTCCCCTGCTTTGTGCAGCTTTCTGCTTCTCCTCCATGCCGTGAGCCCAAGGGTTTAATGTCCTCTGCTGCCCCAGCACATCTCAGACAGTTCAGCTGAAGTGTTAATGATTTACACCAGTGTAAATTCGGTGTGAAAGAGTAAATATGGCTCAGTTACATACTGCTGCTGATGTAACTCTACTGAGCAACTTCAGTGCTCTTCTGATAACATTCGACCTCCAACGTCAAGTCCTTGGACAGCTTAGTGTCTGAGCTGAGATACAAGACTCTGATTTGAAATATTTAAAATAAAATGCTATGGCTTCCATTTTCAAATCATTATGTGGGACTTTAGCAATGGAAAATAACACCTTGCATGTTATCCAAACCACACAGGTCAGTTTGGAAATGTGTCTTCTAGAATACATTGCAAAAAGAAACTTAAGAATCCCTTAAACATTAATCACTTACTATAAAAAGGCCAATTTTTCCTCACAGGATGATTATATTTACAGAACAGGATTAGAACTGCAGTAGAGGAGAATTAAAAGGGCATAATCACCTTAAAAATAATGTTGATATTTGGTTTTTAACCTGTTGTATTGTAAGTAATCTTCCTACCATAACTGATATGGGAAGAAGGAATTATTTTTCCCTGGTTTTTCTGCTTGTTTGTTCAGTGATTTTGAGACCATTTTGTGCAGAAGCCAAATTCACACTCCCCCAACAAAAGCCATTTCCTGCTTTCACACAGCAACCAGAAAGAAATGTCTCAAGCTGTGGGAAGCCACATCTGAAGGAAAAAAGACTGAGGGATATAACATGGCATACTTACAGCAGCACTTCAAGCTACTTAAATCATTTTTCTAACTGATTAGCAAGAAGTTCCCCATATTGCTTTAAATCATGTTGAATTTTTCCTTTTTATTGCTTTTCTTGAGATCTAACAGGGTATGTTTTTCAACACTACTGATCTAAATGAATAATGAAATGAACCCCCATCCTTTCTGGCCAGCCTGGTTTCCCTTTTACTGGCTTCAGTCTGAATAAAGAAAACATCTACGTTACAGAAACAGGAGTCCAAACTGAAGATTTTTTTAATCCCTATGCTCTTTACAGGCAGCTGCTTCATTCTCAGAGGAACAACAGGAAAATACCATTTAATTCAAGGCACTCATCTTCAGATACCACAACAGCAAATATACTAATGTGTCCCTAAATCACCAGAGGCTGCTAAATATTCAAACACATAAATCTCTTAAGAGATGAGAAGAAACAGTAAAGATGCAGGATACCCCAATATCCAAGGTACAAAATACTTACCACATATACAGTTATAATCAGTCAATAGATAATAATCCCAGTCAGTGCTGCAGTTTGTTCACCCTACTAGGTTAGGGATTGGTGGATTGGTATTTCAATCAGTAGTTCATGTTTAAGTATTTAATACCCATGGCAAATACCTTTCCTCTACCTTTAGTACCAAGCTCTAAAGTTTTAATGCAGGAAATGACATCCTGTTAACTATCTTCTCAGAAAGCATCCATGTACCTGTGCTCACTGCTATATAGCGTCATGCCATGGCTTCAAGGGAAAACAATCAATAATTCATTGGGAGCCAGAGCCATAGGTTTGAAATTGCTTTGTTTATTGGAACTACCTTTTAAATGCAACAAGGCGTTCCAGAGCCACATCTCTGCTCAGCCACACCGCTCAAAAGTGGGACCCGGGGACAAAACAGCAACTGTGAAGTGCAAAGATGAATATATGACACCCATAATCCCTGGGGGACCAGCTTATCTTGAGAGGCACGGAGATTTGTGAAAATAGTGAGATGTGGAAATAAGACTGTGTTCCTGTAATGCTTATGGAGATAAAGACTACATGGAGGGTGGAGAAGAAGGGAGGCGGGGAGTCCCTTTGCTAAAAGGGAAGAGGGGAGAAAAGAGTCCCTCTGCCCCCAACCTGCTCCATATTCTGCCTATTTTACCCCTGCACAGCCTCCGTAAAGCTGTGCAGAGCTTCACACAGATCCTCACTAACCCTTATTCCTCTAATTTAACACGTGAAGTAGCTGCATGGATAGAAACACGGCCAGGAAGCAATAGGAGCAAAGGACAAAAACCATCTCAACCTCTTAACAGCAAAAAAAATCTCTCATCGGGCTATAATAATTTCATCTCCTGACTCGGGGGTGGGTGTGATCCTGCTGCTGCTCCAGCCCAGTGTAACTCTGGGAGATTTCTCATTGACTTCAGCTTTACCTCTCCCATGGGCACACTCTGTCTTGCTTCAGCTCTCAGCACAATGAAACCGCTCCTTTCAGTAGGTGCTGCGGGAACGCCAGGCTGAGGGAAGTGCCTACTCAGCACAACAGCATGCTGGAAAAAGCAATCCCTGATTTGCAGTGGCACCTCACCAGCTGGCACCCCAGCTGTACTGCCCACAGCTCTGCTAGGTGAGGAACAACAGCACTAAACCTTCTCTTCCCAGGTTCCCGCTTCAGAAGGGGACAGTCCTGCACTTGGGAAGTTAAACAAAGGGATTTAAATTCCTTGCTCATCCTCCCCCTCCTTTAGCAACCAAAGCCTTTTCCCAGCACAATACTGGGCTCATTTCTAATGAGAGCAATGAACTGTTATTAACAAGACCAATAAATGCAGGTTTCTATGCTGAAGGAAATCAAAACTCAAAAGCAGGAGCTTATTTGATTGTAACTACTATTAGGTTTCAGATACAATCTGGTCTACATTTAGCCTTAGAACAAGCTTCTTTTGTTTAGAAAAACCCTATCCTGTAAATTTGAACATAATTCTAGGGATCCTGTTTAATCGAAATCAAAGAAACTTGAAATGGAAAGCCCCAGATTTTCCCAAAGTTTACTTTTCATCCCAACAGAACCAACAGCCCCAGTTCTTTCGAAAGCAAGAGGTTTCCCAAGCATCCATTCTTCTCGCTAATCGGACCTCGTAGCGGAGGGAGAGGAGCTGTAGCAAACAGTACTGTGGGGATGCAACAAAACAATTAATGCAGCTCTACAACACCCTGAGGTCTGTCTCAGAGATATCTACACTTGCTTAAAGCAAAATTTTCCCAGTTCACATGCTATATTTTTAGACAATTTTATGCTGCAAACTTCACATTGGTTTCTAGAGCTTAGGAGGGATCTTACTATCTTGTCTAGTATCACCACCTATGAAGGCTCTCAGGCCAAAACATGCCTTGAAAGAAACCTTTGAAACCTCAGACTGTGATGGGAAAAGGAAAATAATTCATTTTTTTCCCATTAAGCTGGCTCTCTGGTGCTAACGGGAGTACAAAACATGATATCCATAGTCTGCTACTGAATTCAGATAGTTGCTTCAGAGCATTTAAGGATCTGATGAGAAATGACACCTTTATTTCTTAGAAGTTTTTCCACAGTAAAAAACAGAATTTTTTTGTTTGTTTCTTCCAAACACTCCCAGTTCCTCAAAGAAAATGCGAACTGCATTGAAATTCTAGCTATAATTAAAACTCTGCCTTTTGCCACTGAAAAGCCTGCTTACCTGGACTAAGTAAGAAGTTTGTTACATAGCTAAATCCTTACAATGCATTGTAGATGGATAAGGAAATGGTATCTAAGACATTAGCAAATACAAAAACTCTCTATAGGTGTAAGGTCTCAAAGCAAAGGAAATGTGTTTATAATAGACAGAACCACTTTTCTATGTACTATAATCATGTTAGAGAAACATTAAAAGCACGCAGACTATTACCTCTTGAAACACACAGGACTGAAGAGCATCTTTGCTTTAAATTTAACAAGCAGTTACTGTGACTGCTGGGTCAAGCAAAGCAAAAAGCAAAAGCAGACAGGGAAACAGTTCTGACTACAAGTGACAGCCACAATGCCTGTGCAGGAACGCCTTTTCATTCATGTTTTTGCTACCTCACATCAGTTTGTATTTTCCAATTTGCCTGTATGTCATAATACATAATAGATGACAGCAGCTCCATTATGCATGGCATAGGGCACACCATTCACTATAGAGAGCTTTATAATATACACGTATTTGCCAGATGTGTGGCATGACTTGCTAATAGAAGGGTGAGTGATTCTCGGGTCTTTTTATTTTGTTTTCAAGTCTCAACGTGACCTGCCTACTTCTAGTGACAGATGTAGCAGTTGATGTAATAACCTCGCATATCAAAGGAAGCGCTGTCATTGACTTCAGAGATGAGATCCTTTGGACTCAAATAAGGGAGGCTGGAGTAAAAGACGGGAGCTTGACAGAAGGATTTGCTTGTTACTTCTGGTCCATTCTCTCTTAAGTAAAACACCCCCACATCTTCCAGCAATTCACCCTATTTAGTAGACAAATCTAGTAGATAGAGTATGCTCTGCTTGTTGATGGGGATGCTTACCGATGACTGACAATAAGAGGAAGATGACAAATTTATGTGGAACGCTGACAACAGGCAGAACTCCCTGTCAAGGGACTAACCCAGACGAAATACCAATTCAGTAACAGAAGCTTCCCTTCTTCCCACGACCCAAACTCTTTTCAATACTTTCACTATATATGTATCCCACTCTTCCATGTATATATTCATTAAGACGATTTTCCTTTGCATGAGCGTATAAAACTGTGCAAATATTTTACCAGACTAATTTCTTTCAAACTTTTAAGAGCCATACAGTGGATTTTTTTAAGTTTGGGACACAGAAAAATAAAAACCAACAAACAAATGAAAAGACCACGCAGCAGAAAAAATACTGAAAAACAACGCACAAGGGCACCAACATCTTGGCCTGCTACCAATGACCAGTAACATTCAATTTCTTCCTTGGAGCCTGATCCAGCTCCCACTGAAGTCAGTGGGCATTTCACCATCGACTTTAGTGGGAGCTGGCTCAGACTTCAGTCATTTTCCTCTTGGATTGGCAAGGGATGAAAATGTTAGAGACGCAGCATGTAGAGCTCCTGACGGGAGGAAATAACACATCATCAGCCCTTTGGCTGATCACGAAATGGGCACTGAATGGAAATACTGCCCAGTTGCTGCAAGGACACCAACCATAGTGCTCCACAAAAGGAAGGCGTGGTTCGCACTCAGGAGAAAGGAACCCTTTCCATTGGAGAAAAAAAAAGATTCAGAGATGACAACTGGCTAAGAGCTACCAACGTTTAAAAACCTAGCAACATTTCCAGTTTTCTAATACTTAAAAAGTATTACCAAGAAATAGAAATATATTACTATTAAAAAGAAAACCACTGATATATAGGCGATAGCACTTGGCAGACTGAATTCTGTTCACATCCTCAGCAGGACAAAACTGGCGTCTCAGCGTAGCACAAACGGCGCACGCAAGGATACCGTCACAAGTGCACTAGATGTAAGTGTGTACGCACCTGAACAATTCATGCACACTAAACATCATCATACTGTCATTTGCGTTTATTTCAACTGAGTCCATTCCTATTATCTGATTGAAACGTGCCCTTGATTTAGCTAAATCTGTGACCGACCACCAGGGTGCCTGCTGCAATTTGCAAAGCACATGACAGTGCTTATAATGTCAATAGCGAGGTCTGAACCACACCACTTTTATCTGCAGTTAACTTTTATTGTCACAAGCTTCCCTTGGGCTTTCCCTTTTTTATCATTCAAAATTGACTTTTTTTTTTCTTTAAATAAAAGGACAATTGTCTACTGCCAGTGACTGAGTCCCTAACAATCCACAATGAACAACAGAATACCCCAAGCTGTCAGTATCAGTACTGGTTTTATTACAAATACTTTTATCCTGGCTGAAACAAATTTACATTAAAATTGGGAATTTGGCATACACATGCAAAAAGAGCACATGTAATCTTGGATACACTCTAAAATCTTAACCTAGACCCCTTTTCAGCATCGATTCTGCCATCAGTTTCTTTCTATGACTTTCCCTAGTGTTTAGCGAAGAAGTCCGTCATAGGACACTTTGGAGGAACTCCTAAACCAGCAGCTATTTAAGGAATATTTTTGTCTCTGTACTTTTTTGATGCTAACATAAATCTATTTCCATAATGATTTCTGATTTACACCCCTCTAATCTAATGAACTCAGGGCAGCCAAAGCCAACTCTGCTTTCCCTTTGTTAAGAAGCTGTCCCCGTTAAGCAGTCAGCCTCTGCTGATGGCTAAAATGATGACTTCGGGGATGCTGTAACTGCATGGGCAGTTACCCAACTTGCCTGGGACACAGCCAGATCTTTTTGCCTCTGAACTATCCCTGCCATTAAGGAATTTGCTTGTGTCTGCAAAGTAAGTTAAATGTAACCTCATTGAAAAAGCGTTGGTAAAAGTTATAGTTATTAGTGTACAAAGTCAAAACCTCAGACCAGAACTGATTACCATGACATCCTATGAGGAGGTTCTTGTTTTGGGAAAACAGGCTCATACTTTCTCAAGGATAAAGAAACATCTCCATACTTATCTTATTTTAAAGAGTATGTAGTTGGAGTGAAGAAAATGGCACACTCTCTTAGTGATTTATTTAATACAAGATGAGTAATATCTTTCACAAACTCTTCCCAAGGACATCAACAGTTATTGAATGACGCCTGTGCTAAAAGTATATCTGTTGATTATGTCGGGCTTTAAAAGATCATCCTGAAACCCCACAGGAATGACTAACTGCAAAAGATGAGTATATTTATATATAAAAGAAGTCATTGAAAGAGATGACAATATAATTTACTCATGTGCCTCCAACATATATACATATATATATATACACACACACCTTGATCAATACGTTCTTCAACAGAATGAATTCTTAAAAGGCTGCAAAAATTGTAGATAAAAAACACTGAACCCTGCTTTACCTACATCTCTTTTACTGCCCAGTCCTTGGATCACTGTTAAAAATCAGCACCAGTTTGTTCAGATGAAAATGTAATTTACAGTACTTTAAAGATAATGAGGCATCAGTTTATGCCACCATATCATTAAAATAGATGCTGTATATAGGAATGCCAGTACTATATAAGATGGAACCATACAGAAAAAAAATCTTAATTGGTAAAGCTATGCATCAAAGGAACAAAGGATGCAGAAATGCTGTTAGGCCTGTATCTTACAAATATAACAAGATGGTATCAAGGAAAGCTATCTGCTGATATACTGGAATATGACAATAGGGAGCATATACCTACTTGTAAGGCCTGTTATAGAGGCAAAACTATCAGTTACTGCTCTATCATTCCCCATTGACTCTGAAGCACTTATCTCAAGCACACAAATGATGTCTCAACTATAATCAGATCTACCTTAATAAGCAGACATAACATTAAAAAAAAAATTTAAGAAACCTACATGGGGCTGGTTTATAGACTAGCCCTAGCGAATACATACCTAAAACTTACCAAAATACATGATCAGAAATGAACTCAGTGTTCAGACATGTTAGATGATAAATGCGATTTATGTAACTGAAATGACAATAGGAGACAAGGCAATTCTTCTAAAATCCATTCAGGGGTAAGGTCCATGCTCTAGCATACCAGCTTAGTAGTTTGGGGTGGAGGGTTAGGGAGAAGAGACTGTTGGCTAAGTAAACTGATAAATCCTCAACCAATAAATGCCAAAATCCTACTTACAAATGGGAAATGACTCTGCTATTTCTGCATGCATATTCTACATGCACTTTCATATATGATTTAGCCATCTGAAAAAGTGATAACTTGTTCTGAATAACCACTAATTGTTTGCTTTTTCCTCCCTCCCCCCAAGGAATCTTTCAGAGTTGGCCTTCAGTGAGAAGAGATCTAAGGACCCCTTGCTTATGATTCATCAGAGGATATAATAACATGACAGGGACGGATGCTGACAGGGGTGATGTGACCTGAAAAACAGTATTGGTACAGAGAAAAGCAAAAAGAAGCTCTGAAAAACCTGTGAAATGCAGCTCCATGCTGTGCATTTTAAATAGAAAACACAGAGGTGGTGGGTTTGGAGGGGGGGGTTGGGGGGTTGGGGAAGGGGTGTGTTTTTGTTCACTGGAAATGGTCATTGTGTTTGATTGATTATGCATCCAAAACATAAAAAGACAAAACATATGGTACACAGCTATTGCTCGACACAAATGAATCGAGGCGGTCAGTCCAAGCAAGGTGCCTTCATACTAGGAAGACATTATGAGAGATAACTCGCAATATTCAGCAAAACCTTAACTATGTCTCCAGCTGAATGCAATTAGCATTAAACAAAGGCCTCAGACACAAAAGTCAGCTCCTTAACGCACCACACAGGTTAAGTGCAGAAAGGCTGCAGGCCCAACGGTACAGAGAAAAAAGAGGAGAGCAAAGGGAATCCACACTTACATGGCCTCTGACGGTTCCCGGTTCAGGCTACCTGTCTGTGCCTGCTGCAGAGACTGCGACCCTCCCATCCTCGGCGTGCCCTTGGGTTGAAGCTAGATGTGAGCAAGGCCAGCTTCCTCCGTAATTCCACCAGCAAGGAGCCCTGAGAGCTCTGACTGTGTAGAGGCTGCAATACTGCAGTGCAGATGGAAACAGCTGCTTGCATCAGTGGCAGCACAAGCAGAAACACTTCGGCAGCAGCTTCTCTTCTCTGAACTGTTGCCAATTTTTTTTTTTTTGTCCAGATGAACACTATTTATAAAATAAAATAAAATCCCAGCCACTGTGACAGGCTAATCATCTGCTAAACATCAGTGGTCCAAGCAGCTACGGTGCAAGCGCCTCTAACGCAGGACTATTGGCTATTGAAACTGGCTTAAAAAAAAAAAAAAAAAAAAAAAAAAAAGAAGAAGAAGAAGAAAAGCAGACCCTCCCTTTAAGCACACATTGTCAGCTACTGTGGCTCCCTAAGGACCTACAGGCAGGACCATTATATTGTGTTGACTCAGCTGATTTGAAATGCAAATGCACGTGTGCACTGGATGCCGTGCATACATTTCCCTTTAATAACAGGCAAGTTGTGCATATCGGGATGGTTGCAGAGAGGATTAATAAGCAGAACGGCTGGTTTTTTTTCATTTCAACAAATGAGTTCATCCCTCTTGCAAAAATGGAATCTGCCATGAGGAACGTAGGGAGAATATCATGAGCAGCCAAGGTAAACAAGCCAATGTGGGAGCGGACCCTACCCGGCGCAGCTCCATCCCACAGATCGGTGCACTTAACCATTTTGCTTCTGCCTGCACAGACCCCCTTGCTGGACGATGAGGTGGAGAGCGGTGGGGATGCTCATCATCTAAGACTGATGTGATGAGTGGTGAGGATCTTTAAGCCCAGAAAGTACAAGCCCAAGCAAACAGCATTCCAAACCCTATGAATAAGCTTATCCTTTTGCCACCGTGGAGATACCAGGGTACTGGGAATTCACGTGCATAACAAGCTGAAAGGGCTGGGCACCATCACTCTCCACATCACCGTCTTCAGCAAATAACAGATGCTCCACATACAAGTTACGTTTCGCATCACTAAAGGAGAAAAAAAAAAAAATCAGTTGCACTATCGTCTATAGTAGGAACTAAACTCTAGGGACACAAATGGCTTGAAGCTATGTAACAATTCCGGATATGTGACAGGGCAGAGAGGTCAAAAGGATCAGATAAATTGAACAGAAATACTAAAGCATACCCACTTCCAAGCACCTACCACAGCATGGCTTTTGTGTTTCAGTGGAGGCCTCACTAGGCTTACACCTTAAACAGCTTCTGGTTTTTTTCTCTGCTTGCAAAAAGGGAAATCCAGTAGGGTTTGCTTACTTTACAAAAATAAGGGTTGCTGTATACATGTGCAAGGTTCTGCCTCTCTGGGTGCACCCACAATACATTGTTCTTGGGATAAGAAGAAACAAAGATGCTTAGTGAACACAAAGCACATTTCATTTCCAGAGACTGCCTAAAATTAAATTCTGTGTTATGAACAGCATCAAAATAAATGTCCCTTTTTTTCTCTTTTTAACTAAGGGGAAAAGCTAGTGAGCCAACACTTTGTTTAGCCACAAACTTCCAAGCAAGTTACAATTTTGGGGTTGTTTCGTTTCTGGTGAAAGCCAAAGCCTCATTTCTAGTGTCTCGTTGCTCAACACTTGTCTCAAGTCCCCCAAAGAAGCAGTGGCACTGCCTCACTTAGGGACTGAGCTTCAGAATTTCTGGCGCCCAGCTGGGTGCCTGAGCCATGGTTAACCCTCAAGCTCTGCAGCAGAGCCCAGGTCTGATGCTCCCTTGTCAAGCTGGTGGCAGCTCACTATGCCTTCTGTATTTGCCAGCTCCCCAGGGAAGGCTCTCACTGCTTGGACAGCCCAAACTGCCCAAACAGCCATTTCCAGTCATCACCAGACAAGAGATGAGGAACCAGACTCGTCCCAGGCACCATCACAACTCTACGACTCTCACAGTAAGAGTTCAAAATACAGGACAGTGTCACTTCACAGGTCTGCACCTCTTCTGTGCTAGAGAATACAGGCTGGTTTTTAGCCCCTTTTACAGCAGTATTTACTTCACCAGACATTTACCAGGATAAGCACAAAATGCCATGAACTGGACAATTTTGTTAATGACAGCAAATCATCAGAGCCAAATAAAAACACAACTTTGTGCAAAATTTTAGTGTAATGTCAGGTAAACACTTGTCAGGAGCATTCCCAAAGTAAAGCACAGAATTTGCAGAAAGTGTATGAAAAGCCCCATGTACACTCTGGCAGTAGATTTTAAATGGTTAATAACTCCGGTGTTTCCATCTGATACGGGAAATGAATGGTACCAGCCAACAGACTAAAATTACACAGCTGTATGCAGAGACCCTATTAGGTTGAGGTTGCAGGTCAGCTTCAGTTTTGCACGTGGCAGCTGTACTGAACTACAGAGGACTGGTCTTTTGAATATCATAAGAGGTCCCTACTGGATTTCATTTGTTACAGAGAAAAGGAAGACATCGAGAAAAAAAATTTCCTTAGAAAGGCAAACACCATATTGAGAAAGTAAAGCCCTAGCAGGTACCTGGAAGCCAAGAAGGAGAACACAGGCACTGTTTGTCCTGCCAGTCGGGAAAACAGAAATATTGTGGCATCTTCATAACAGGTGTAAAGAATACACTTAAAATGCCTGGGTCAGCTCCCTCAAGTTTCACGCGTACATCTATTAAAAAAATAAAGGCCCAATAAAAAAAGGCTTAGATTGAATCCTCTTCTGAGGCAGCATGGTCCTTTCAGGAGCTGTAAAGAAATTTTTTATCCCATTCCCCAACACTTCTATGCAACAGACATTTGAATTCCGCTAGAAATTGCAGGTCGTGGCTAACTAGTTCACTGACAGTCTGCAGGATCAAGGGCTCCAGCCTTTCGAGGCCCAACTATGTCCCTGGTCTCTTTGCACGCACTGTCCAGGTTAGCAGGGGGCTCTGGTCTATCATGACGGGTGTCACAGACAAGGTATTGCCTCCTTCTCCCCTCCCTCTCACCCCAGTTCGCGTGCACAGCTCATGGCACGGCTCAGAGATTCACCACGAGGGCAGCTCACCACCTCTGTGCTGCTTCTGCTTATAAAGAAGACAGGATTTAGCTCTTCTCTTTGAAAAATAACCATCCAAGCAGCTCAATTACAGCAATGTGAACTGGAGCACTGGTAAAACAAGAACATGGGCTGTAACACTAGTGAAACCTTGGTGGATGTGCTTCTGTCAGTTTAGTGTCAATATTTCATTGACTGGCCAGAAGAGAGCTGCTTGGAGCCCTAGGAAAATGTTTCAGAACAAAAATAAATGATCTCAATCCATTGCACCCAAAGGCACCTGCACAAAGAGAAGTTACATGCTCGAAAGCAGTGGCGGCTCTGACCAAGTACTACATCAACAAGATTCAATGAGAAACTAAAATTAGGAAAACAAAATCAGATCAACTTTTACATGCAAATTCATAATAGCGAGTACAGTTACCTCATGGGGAGAGAACACATTTAATAATTTTAAAACTCCAGACTGCGATGGTCTTTCAAAAAAAGATGTGCTTTAACTGAGCCTTGGACGTGAAAATGTTGACTAAGGGATGCAAGTGTAACAAATAATAGACTGCAGCCTCTGGTCAACACTGTGCAAGAAGCCAGACTGTAGACTTACTTCTGATTTGGCCATAAAATGTGTTACACTACAAAGCTGTCTGTGGACCAACCCTAGGTTGAGGTTTGGAGAGGATCTGTCATTTTGCTTGTTGCTACATTCACCTAAACTCACCTATTCTTTAAACTACCCTAGATGCTCAGAGGATCATGTCACTCATTTCACTTGTTGCACTTCAGAGAGGGAGGACGTGTAATTAAGCATCATGCAACTACAGCAGTAAGCTTGCAAAGCTGGCTCTGCCCTTTGATTTCTCTCTGGGGCAGAAGCACTGAGTCTGATAGACCTCGAGTCTGAACACAAATGTGGTGTGATCAGCAGCACTGGAAGGTTTTCCCTGCAGCCCGCCCCGATCGGTAAGAAAGGCCTCGGATGAGAGGGGAGCTCTCCCTCTCCTGCCTGGCCCCAATCCATCCTCTGGGCCTGCCAAGAAGCATCAATTTAGTACTAAATTTAGTGCTGGCTTTTAAAAATATAAGAACTGTGTTGACACTGTAAGTACATTTTGTAAGAACTTCTCTGGAACCTGAAAAACACACAGATGTAGCTAAAAAAGAAAAAAAATTTTAAAAAAATCCCACTGTAGCTTCAAAGGATTTAAAGGTGCCCCAGGCATTTCAGCCTAGGGATGAACAGCCACATAACAACTTACTGTGATCCCCCTGCTGAAAAAGACTGTTTAAGTATTCAGTACCATCCTTTAAAATTTATCATTTTCTCTTCCTGCCTGCTTCATCCATTTAAGTGAGAGCCATATTTTGGCCTATACTAAATAAATGTTTTATTGAAACTTGATGTCTATTGGTTAGTTGTTTAAAATGCTGTACAGGCCCCTAAATATTTGGTCTTATTACATTTCATGTTTATATATAAATTCAGACTTCCGTCACTTGTACCCAATTTGAAATTTTTGGCTTCCATCAAAAAACAGTGCTGGGCAGGACTGTGATAAGGTTTATGATATCCTGAAATTTATGTTCTGTTTCTTTGCTCTTGGCTTCCTGGTCCATCCTGCTAGGCATTTACATTAGTTATAAACATGACCACGCATACACAGATGGGAACATCAAAGAGCCTACTGAAAGAAAACCCTCCCTCACACATCTATCCCCCTTGGGAAGGAGTGGGTGAATATTGAGCTGTACCTCCTAGCTGCAATGCATTATTGAGGTACTGTGCAGAAATGAGCACCATATAAAGCACACTGCACAGAACAGAGCAAACCCAAACATCCCAATAACAAAAAGGGGTTTCTCTAGTATCCTGAAAGCTGCTGCCAAAGCTCTGAGGAACAGTACTGTCTACAAAAAACAAACAAACAAACAAAAGGAAATGTTAACAAAGGATAGATTATTGTTTAAACAGAATCCCCCTCCCCCACAAATATATTTTTTTTTATGTTTAGATGATACTGCCTTTGGATCCTGAAGCCTTGAGTGCAGCCTGGGAAGAAGTTTTAACCCCAAGGACTCCCTTATTATTGGGCTGCCAGGTATCAAAGGGCTCCTGGCTAGGGCATCCACAACATCCGACTGCTAAGAAACACCAACATCTTTCCTAGAGGACTAAAAGGACCAAACTGCTCAGAAAAATCAACACCGTTCTGTATAGACACAGTTGCAAGGCAAACCAGTGCCTCCGGGAGGCTGGCTGTACTTTTGAGACCACATTAGCACATAAAAGCATTGACATCTTTTGAAGTGCAGTGGTGACAGCCTTTTTAGGACACCCAAGGCTGGAGACTCCTGTACTCTAAAACCCTTCCAGGAGCACCAGCCCTCCTTGGCCTTTGCTGATACGTGGTCTAAGCACAGGCTCTGTCTGCTAAGTCCTTCCCAGAAATACAGGTCTCCCAGGACCAGTGTTGGTCCTTATGTTACAGAGGAGGTCAAGTAGACCATTTTCAACCACGTGGGCACTCAAGGTTTGGAGTTCATCTTTTTGAAGGTCATACAGTAAGCAGTTGTACAGGTTTTTTAAAGAATTCAAGCATTCTTCATTACAGGCTGCACAAAAATACATGGCTGTAGACATGTTACTCATACTCCTGTACTAATTTACTCACCATGCATTTTTTCAGTCCTGGGACACTTGGGATATCTTTTTTCTTTGTTGTTTATTCTCCAAATCAGTCTCTCTCACTCCTGCAGACAGATTTTTGCTCCTTAGTCTTACCTCCCTCTCTAAAGTGACCAAGAGCGGATCTATCTTCTAATTTCCACTTGCCTTCAAGAGAGCCACTTAAAAGACCTCTTCAAGCAATGAGCTGCTGAGGCTGCCGGTTGAAGGCTACAAGGCATTTGCTACCCTTCACTTTGGTTCTTCAGTTTATCCAGTTAACTCTACTCTTACGCTACGCCCAGACATGTGCCAGCAGGAATCTTTGCAAGACCACATCGATCTTGCATTTGTTTTTCCAGCCAGGTCATTCCACTATCCAGCTCGCTGCCTGCACTTCTGCACTGCTGTGGGACTGGGACAGTGGCAATACCTAAAGCTGGTACTGTCATCGAATCCTTGAGAAAGTCACACCTAAGCACAGAAAGCAACCCTAACCCCTTCGACCTCTCTCTCCCCAGAGGTGCAATTCTAATTTTTTTTTTTGCTTTAGGGAACAGCCACAGTATTGCATGTGAATAGACCACCATTTAAAATTAAAAATCTTTGTTATTTTGAAAGATGATATCCCAAAGAGAGAACCTAAGCAAATGCCACCTCCTGGAGAGCCATGCAAATTGTCAGAGAGAGGAATGACCCCTTGCTATCAGGTACCAAGAGCAGTGGAAGAAAAGCAGATTTCTTTTTATCTATCTCTTAGGTTTATGGGGCAACTTTGTGCTACAAATGAAAGAGTAAGTATGAAAAGTTACCTGAAATATGCAACGATTCTGGTTTACTGGCAAAATACAGTAAAGTGTTAACATAAATTGTAACACCTATGCTTTAGGAGTGCCTAATAAATAGGCATTTAGTGCAGTTCATGTCCACAGTATAATTAAGATATGATTATAGTCCATAATTAGCAATTTAAAGGCACATTCGTCACCATCCTTCAAAGATCCAGTTATCCCTAATTTAATCCCACTCCAGTACAGATACATCAGAAATTCAGCCCTAAAGTAAGAATGACAGACCTTCAGATTGAAACCACAGTCTTGTTGGTTTTGGGGGTTTTTCTGTAGCTGTTTTTTAAATTTTTTTTTAATGGGCTTGGAGTGGGGTACTGATTCATGACTAGTGAGTGTAAATGAAATCCGAGCAGTAAAATAATTAGAGAGTGTTAAATCAGTGGGATATTTTTCAATATTCTCGTCAAGAAAAATAAAAGCAATTCATTCAATTGCCTCTGTACAATACCTGGCGTAACACAGCCCTATCTGTGTTACCATGATGTAAAATAATACACCACAAATTAAGATGAGGAGATACGAGGTGCAAAGCTTCAGAGATTTAACTTACTCTTATAGATTAAATACTTTGACAAACACATTGTCTGCTCCACCACTTATCTAGATTAACACCGTGTGAGTGCTTTATTTGCATTGAGACATTGTTAGTTCATGAAAAAAACCCACTGTCTCAGGATTTTAAGCCTGAGTACACTGACAGAATATTTCCATCTGACAAGTCAAAGAAAAATGGAGTGACCAGTGATGATGCACCCAGGATGGACACTGCAACTCACAGGAAACAAACACTAGAATGGGTTTCTAAAAAAAAAGATATAATAAATAATAAATGAATAATTGTGCCCCTCACCCCCACTGATCACTGTGTGGCTGCTGAGGTCACTGCTTAATCTAAATAGCAAGTGAGATTAATGGCATTAAGAGTTATGAATAACCAAGATGCCTGCTTAGTTATTGAAATTTCCTGCATGGAAAACCCACTCCAAGGATAACAAAAGGAGACTCTGCACAGTGCTATTCAGGATGCCAGGGGGGCTACAGTCTTTCAGAGGTCGGCAGTGAATTACGATCAGTAACGTGAGAACTAAACACACCAGAAGATTCCGTGTACAAAAGCGTTTTATGAAATTAAGAAGCCATACAAACAGGGAGATTAGGTTTCCGAGGGCTGAGCACACCCTCAAGCGTGGAAGCCTCCACAGTGGCCATGCAGCTATTTCACCGAAGGAACGAGGGGGTCTGTCTACCACGCAGATCTACAGAGGAGACCCAAGTTAAGGCTCCCGGGCAGCCAAACCCCTGCGGAAAGCTCTTCGTCCCGCATCATTTTGTGCAGCCTCTGGCCTGTCATTTGCTCCTTTGCTTTCCCCTCCTGCTGAGGCACAGACGCTTCAATTTTGGATTCCATTTGTATCATGCTACTACTGTATGAACCAGGCCTGAATTTACTGGATCACAAACAAAACTTTAAACGCCTGTTTTCCAAATTTCTGGCCCAGCCTTCAGACTGGAACCACAAGCATAACCACACCAAAGGAGGCAGTTTGTTTTACTGCTGAATATGCCTCTACAGACCACATCCATGAGCCAAACGCCCAAAACTCTGTTGACATTTCCGTGCACCAGCGTTGCAGAACCGCCATCACAGACCATGGGACCTTTTCTTGTTTCCATGCTTCTTTCTAAGCCTTTAAACATCCCGAGGTATAAGATCCCTAAGCTAAGACAGCTGGAGCCAGGCTTGTTAGGAAAGGAGCTGCGCAATGCCTGGAGGGGATCGACGTTTTTAAGGGCTTTCACGTACCCGCCCTCAGCTGACAAGATCAGTGCAAATAACGCTCTCCGGGGGCACCTTGTTGCAGGAGATTTCAGGAGGCAGAATCCAAAGGTCTCTTGCCCTCAGGACCTAGGTGAAGAATTAGACTATGAAAATGCAGGATGAAGAAATCAGACAAGAACAGTGTTCCTGCCTGGTGTAAGTCTTTGCTGTGACTGCCAAGGATGTCTGGTTGAATGATGACTGGGTAACTTCTTAAAGAAGTTAGCTTACAGCTTCAATTTGATTTCAAAAGAGTTAACAGAAAATCGGTTTGATGTATTTTTGGTATTTTTCAGGGGTTTCTTTTTGCTTTTGTTTTTAAAAGATTTAGCGTTAGGGGTGCAGTGCCCCAAAAACACAGGCCATATTTAAGCATAACATTGATTACTGAGAAATACAAGATACACCTGATTCAACAGTTTTAACCCATGCATTACCCGCCCTAGGACAAGAGGTTATCCCCTGCAAGTCCTCCACCCTCCTGGCAGTGCCAGGCTCCTCTGGTGCCCTCGGAGCTGTCACTGTGCGTGCCACAGTGCCAGGGAACAGCAACCCAAGCCAGGTGTATGATCTCTGCCTTGAATCTGTACTGCCAGTTTTGTAGGGTTGATGCAAGATAATTAATGCCGCTCTAAAATTCCTTGTGGATGGATTAATTAGTGTAATGACATATTCATTTTCATGCTGCTGAACCTGTTCTAGTGGCAAGGAAATTACCATATATCGCCCGAGGGAACCTGTAAAATACACAGTAATAACAAGCAAACAGAGGGCTACCATCGCCCTTTTGTCCACTCCCACATACAGAGAGAAGCTTTACAACACACACAAATAATTGCTCTCTTTGAGCATAAACATGCAGGCAGAATGCACCCCAGAGAGCCCAAATTCCGAACAAAGATATGGTTAGAAAACGGGTGACATTTCCCACTTCTGTCAAGCATCCATTAATGCTCTGCCTTTTAAAAATGCAGTTACGGGAAGCTATTTGTTGAATTGCTGCTGTTTTACAGAAGCTGTCCTCTGCCAGCACACAACATGGGGGTCCCCAGGCACCCTGCCCATCACACACAGGACCGCACCCCCCCAGTCATGAGTTCACCCAGAGAAGCCTGCAGGATCTAGTCCCTCGCCTGGGGACCCCACCATACCAGTCCCACAATCGGCTACAAGAAAATGCACTTAGTCCACAACATTTTTGGCTTGAAACACAGCAGACATCCCAGGATTTGATGCTATTACTCAGTAATAGGCTGCAGAGCTCTACACTGAGCAACACAAAGCGTCCTCCTGCTTGGGGCTGAGTGGTTCTGAACACATCACTCAGGAGACACAATCTCTTTTAAAAACCTGGAACGGAGGAAATGAATGAAGAGCAGGACTGCGGCTCATTCCTGTCCATTTGTTAGAGACTGGCTGATCACGTGGAAGATATCTAATTTTTTATGTTGTTCTTCAGAAGATGGTGAACGCTTTTTGGGATATCAGCCACAAAGCCTCAAGAAAAATCCTTGGGTTTTAGTTTCCAAGACCTAAGCAACTTCATTTCAATGCCTTCATTCTGTTGCTATTATGAAAAAACATCACTTCACTTGTGCACCAGACAGTCCAGACACACATTAGAGGTATACTACCATCCAGTTCATATAATATATGTAAACACCACCCCGCCCCCCCCAAAAAAAAAAAAATCAAAAAACCTCAAAAGCCCACATTTTGGAAACAAGAAGGCCTTGAGACTGCATTTGTATCTCTGACTTGTATGTCCCATCTCTTCCTTGCCCAGTGCACTTGTAAACCTAGTGGAATGACTCATCCGTTTCAAAAGGGTTAAATTCACTCAAGGAAAAAAGCCTTGTGTTTTTGAATCCCATTTAATCCCTTCTTGGTTTTCATTACATCATTAAAAGCAACTCAGTCTAGGATTATCAGTATTGGTCATAAATGAAGGCAATACATTAATTTTTATTTACTTAGTTTTACACCAAGCCTCTCCAAAGGTGTGCAAAAGGAGAAAACTTCTTTTCAACACGTGATCAAGCAAATAAAACCCAGAAGTTATAAAGCTTATCCTGTTTTTCTGCGTGACACCAATAATTCAGCTTTGCTTCCTCCCGGGGAAGTATTATGAAACCACCTTTTGGAAACCAACAACGCAGAAAGTGGAGCTTTCTGTAAAGACTGTTGTGAGTTTTTGCTTTCGGATAGACAGATTTGTTGCTGTGCTTCCAGTTGGTTCCAGGCTCATTTCAGGAAAATTGGGTAAGACAGAGATGTGTGTTTAATTTCAGAGATTCAGAGATCAGCAGAAGTTCCCTATCCATCCGGAGGCTCTCAAAAAGATCCGACTCCAGTCTGTTTTAGCTTTTGAAAGAAAACTGACCCCGTATCTGACAACAAGGAGGACCCACCTCTCCAATCACACCAGCCACGTTTAACATCACAAGTGTAGCTTTCAAAGCAGTTAGCAAGGCCACGGGTGAGGACATGCGCAAAGACAGCATTTGCTTTTTGCTCTACAGAATGGGTTATATCCATCTCTCTTCCTCATAGGACAATCAGTGGGATGGATCAGCTCTTCAGAGCCTTTCCAGCTCTATCCGTAGGGCTTCCATAAAGGACACGTTACACTCACCAGCAGTATTTCAGCACTTCTCCCAAATTATGAAGTGTCTGTGACACAGTTCATAATGTGACCATCATAATCACAGAGGAGACTGAAATGCCTCAAGGATCCATTTTGCAGAAAATTGTGCAGTGGCACAGCATTTGCAGGAGTTTAGCACCTTGCCGTCCAGGCAGTTGCCATAAACGTGACAAAGTGAAACATAACCCAATTTTCCATGGCTGATTTGACTTCATACACATGAATCACATAAAAATGCAAGATAGTCCAAGAAATATTTACTTAAGGGGCTGATTATAACAGCAAAGAGCTATTTGGACAGTAATACATTTGCTTTCCAAGAGGATGCAAGAATTATCTTTTGTCCCACAGATATCTCTAATTCTCACCTCTGTATGCATTTTAATTTCCCTTAAGATCTGTGAAAGTCTGTGTTCCTGTTACAAAAAGAGCAAACACGCAAGTTCAGCTTTAGAGAGAGAAGGCTGTGGGTGATAACACTGCTATTCTCAAGGCCTAACGAGGATGCTTGCCAGTGTACAGTTTGGTTACTGACATCCTAGGCTGGATTTTGATTCTGCAGTAAGCAGTTCTACTAATATTACTTAATCACACCACTGTTGACCCCATCCAAGAGATTCTTATGCACATATAGATATTTACATTATTAAACACACTACATCATTATCAAAACCAAACAGAAACTTCAGAGGCACAAGCCAATCTAAACATGTGAGCACAGCAGCTCTGCTTGTCTGCAGAGTTCTAAAATTATTTTTCCTCTCTTTGATACTGAATTCTGGTGAAAAGGAAAAAAAAATCACCATGTGTTTTGGTGGTTTCAAGTTGGATTTGTAAATGATAGTCACCTGTGACTACACTAAAGCACTCACAGAATTTGTCCAGGGCATCCATAAAGTTCAAACAATTTTGGATGATTCTCTGGACAGAGCCAATACCTTGGGGTGAATATTTTCTAACTTAGAACCTCACCTGACCATTTCTCTCCATTTTTAGAGAATGACCATGGTATCTACCTTTCATTCAGAAAATTCTCTCCAGATTACAGAACTTGCATACTGGTGCAAAACAGACCTTTGAGCGCTTCTGTTCCCCACCAACCATCCACAGGTTAAAAAGTGCGGGTCCAGTACAGTATCGTGGAGGAACACGAACGCAGAAGACTTGGCCTAACTGTGTTAAGCAAGCATATACACTAAAGGTGAGGACACCATCTTCTGATCAAAATAATCAGAGCTTTAGACCAAATAGTTAACCAACATGTTTCCTAGATATTGCACTGTGGATGGTTTTTTGAATAGCATATGGTGATAGGTATTCATTCACTGTTCCACAGCAGAACATGTCTAGCGTGTACGTTTTCATTCGTGATTCAGAGTATCCTCCTGCTGACAGCGGCATCTTTTGACATTTCGGAACAGAGCTTTAGTGGAATAGCTGTATTTCCCGTGGTGTCTCCTGTCTTGTATCATACTTGTCACAAGCTGCCAGCCTGTATTTGTGGGGTGGAGAACGCTATTCTCCAGGGAGTGCCCATTTAATATTCTCAGCTGTGCTGTGACCTTTTCCATTAATAGATGTCACAATAAGGGCATGCCTTTACTGCTGAGCCACAACAGCATACTGGTTAATCACCCACAAGACAGGCGTCATCTGAAGCTCTGACATGAATATCCAAGCACGTGTCTCATCCTGACTATATTTGAGATGGGAGGACTCAGTCTGGGGCTTTTCCAAGCAAAAGTTCCCTAGACCATCTATCAAACACTATGGTACCAATCAATGCAAATCTGAAGGAGAGAAACATTTAACTTTGAAATCAAGATAATTCAACATTTCTTCAGCAAGAGCAAAACCAGGCTGAACTTCTTCCTTCAGTACTGACAACTACAATACAAATCAGTAGTGTGGGGTGGGGAAGATGCTGGCAGCATCTGAAGGGGAGTGAGTAGAACAGTCCTCTGGAACGTGACCTGATCTTGCACAGTTTCACAAAAAAAAAAAAAAAACCCAAAAACAAAACCCCACAAAAGCCCCCCCACAATCAAAACCAACCAACCAACGAACCAAAAAACCCCCCAAAAACCTACCAACAAACTCGAGCTTCAAGAAGAGAAAATATTTGGAAAAAACCCTAAAAATGTATTAATTTAAAAACAGTAGGAAAGAACAGCATAGTAATAACCAGTGTAGTCCAAGCTCCCTCTTCTGGTCTTTTGCGGTAAATATACTGGAGTAAGCAGGTCTTGATAGTCTGCCATTTGGTTTCAAAATCTAGCAACAAAGTGTTCATGTAACTTAGACAAAACAGTTGTTACTCAGCCTCTTTCACGCTACTTACGTTTTCTTAAGCAAAGGATGTACAGACATGGAAATTTATTGGAACGTATGAAATAACGTTGCACAATACCTCTTTTTTTCCGTTGTGAAACTTTCAGTTGCTTGAGCAGGCAGTTCTACACCATCACCGGGGGCCGCAGCCAAAGGTACATCCCCAGAAACGAGGTTATCAACTTCTTTGCAGTTATCAGACTTGGAAGTGCTGCAAAACAATTATTAAAAATAAGCTGACAAATTTCAGAAGTGCCCATGAAGCTTCAGTGAAGCCTCCTTAAAAGATGAACTTTGGCTGGATTTAAGCTGAGGAGCTCTAAGGAGCACATCATCCCCTCCCCAACACTGCCTCCCTCACAGCTCCCACAACTTACTTCTTCCTACAAACCCTATTTCAATTAATTTCTCAGATGACCACATAACCAGTAATATTGCAAAGTTTTCACAGCTCTTATAGACCATAACAGTAACTGCCAGAGAGTATATGAAATTAGTAAAATAAATAAATCACTAATGACTACTTTGCAGTTCTCACACAGCCCTTTCTCCCCAGCGTACAATACGAACATTCAATTAAGTGACTTGAGTGACTTGTCTTTTAGAAAAAACTAAAACCCAGGACTAAAAAAATTCTCTTACTTTAAAAGCTCTCCCTATACTGTCAAGCTAAAAGCACAATAATCCCTGAACTCATGACATGAATGTTAAGATTACAGGACTGTAGTACTGCTGTATTTGTTAATTCCTACAAGTCCCTCTGCTCAGCAAAGCCCCACAAGACCCAAGCTCAGAAGCATGACAGCCATGTAATGATTTCCAGAGCACGTAAATACAGATTGGAAAGACCGAGTTTCTTCACAGCGAGGGAAGGAACTGCGGGGTACTCTGGGGAGGTGTGCCCTCTCCTGGTCCCTGCAGAAAAGGAGCTCTTGCACTCAGACACCAACCAGAGTACAGGAGGAAACAGCCACCTGCCCAGATCCCTGGCACGCAGGGGAGCGTAGTCTTGCTGTTCCCTCTCCTCAAGGCAGACCACAGCAGAATGCACCGTTACAGCTCCATTAACTTTCTGTTTTCTTAAGCAAAACTCTAATTAGAAAAAACCCTTGACAGCAACACAAATAAAACACGTTTCTCATGAGCCTTCTAACGCTCTTTAAGAAGGTAAACCACCTGTGTATCCAAAAGATCACCCCACAAGAAGCTCACTTGCATTCTCCCTCACTTTAAGCAGACTGGTAACCATACTACTCCCCCTGCTCTTGGCCACACTCATTAAACTAATGACAGAAAAGGAACTAAATAACCAATGACCTCATGTCTCAAAAGCAGGAGCAGCGTAGGGTCTTGTCACACCACGCTGTCCTTTCCAGGGCACCTCTGACATACCAGAGGGACACAGATGTTCTGGGGTAGCAGCCACATGCAACAGCCTCCCCTCGTGCCAGCCCCTGCTTCCAGAGATCCAGAAACAAATATTTAAGGAAAAGTTGGTGGAACCAAGCCTCGGCTGAGAAGTTTCTTTTAGGTTTCCTGAACTAAACATAAACAGTGATCTTAGCCATTCCTTTTAAAATTTCCTCTTACCTCCCCCCTAGTAATTACACTGTAATTGTAGAAGGTAGGTTAAGTTGTGTTACTGAATAAGAGTTGGTAAAGTTCAGGGACAGATTGTTCCTTTCTTTAGAAACATGTATACAAATAGAGGACAAACATAAATCACATCCCTGACTTTAGTTACAATACATACCAGCATGAGAACAGTTATTCCCCAAAGTGTTTATCCACTAACTTACTAAGATCACAAAAGCTCTTTCTGAGAGTGGTTTAGGTTGATTAGCTCATATCCATGAAGCTGCTTTGTGCCATATGGGATAGCTACTCAGTTATTTCTTCTAAGAAATTCTCTCTGCTTTACGCACTCCTTCCTTCCTTTCTTCCTTCCTTCCTTCCTCCTTCCCTCCCTCCCTCCAGTTTGTCCAAACTGGTCTGACACTGACCTAGACTTCCTAAATTTTCAGTCACGTGAAGTTAAAATAAATAAATAAATAATGATTAAAAAGCAAGCCGTTTCCCTTTTCATGCAAAGGACTTTTCCCTTAGCTAAAAATGTCTTTGTCCTAATATAGTAATAGCATCAAATATATGCAAAGGCGATGTGACTATATAGGGTCACACGGAGATTAGAGAAAGTAAGATTTTAAAGCAAAAAGTAAACTGCTAAAAATAAGCGACTGCTGAACATCTGTTTGGAGAGTAAACAAAGAATTGCAAAACCCAAACAATTCACAAGAGGGCCCAGCCAAGCAAGAATACCAAACGCACATAAAATTATGGACCTTATGTTATGCACACATAAAACCGTCCCTGTTAACCGCTTACAGTAGCACCTGTTCCCCTCTCACCCACACCCTTCGCACAGGCCCCACTGCCCATCTGCAGCCCCTCAGCTCCCCCCTTTAAGTCTTTCCGCATAAAATGAAACAATTTGCAGAGATATACTGTGACTAATGTCATTTCTAATGCTCTCTGCAAAGCAAAACTAGCTATCAAAATAAAGGCATTTTTAGAAGAGCTCTGCTCCCTGGCCTTCACAAAGCACAGGGCTTACTTTCATGAGCTTTAGTATCTGTATGTGTTAAAATCCACAAATAATTCCCCTTCATCTTTCCAAGCTTCATCTAAACCGTCAAATTCTGGATTCCCATAAAGACCATGCCTGCCAAGTGTCAGCTGCCTTACTTGTGCAAGTGAGCTTGTAAAGGAACACAGCAGAAATGCAGCTGGTACTTGCATTTTCTCCGACATCTTGCACCAACACAAGTACCAGGAGGTATCCACCTGCGTGCCATGGGAGGGCAGACTTTAGGACAGGGTACCACGGGCAGCCTCCACCCCTTTTCCCCCACTACTGTCGCTCTGACAAGGGGTCCACAGTACCAAGGAGTGTTGAGCAAGGCCATGAGAAGTAGGTTGCAAGACTAATCACACCAGGTCCGGGGCTAATATTGCCACATAATAATTTTGGCACTGTTCAGGGTGGTTTGCAGGTAGAATTGCGACAGCGTAGTGCTAGCGGTTATTGCCCATCACCAGACGGGCATTACCTGCAGATGGGTGCTGCCCACTGGTGGCATAATAGTTCACAAGAGGCAAGGCAGAAGCAGAGCAGCTGAGAAATGGTACAGACTGCACAAGTTGCGGCAGGATAGCACAGCACAGCAACCCTGTCCAAAACACAGACTCTGTGTCCACTCTAAACTCTCCAGCCTAAGTCTGCATCAGCTCATGGTACTTGTATCAGTTCAGACATGAAGTGGCTACATTAAAACCTCTGCTGCTCCACAGCTCTTACTAAAACAAGACTCGCCATTAAACTTATTTTCCAACAAGTAATATTCTAATGGTTGTACCAAGGATACTACCAGAAGGGCCAAGTCTTCCCAGTGCACAATAAACTATACACTGGCCGGTCTTTATCCTGTAGAGTCGAGCTGATTAGAAAACAAACATTTTTCAAGCTCCATCTCTGTTTAAGTAATTCTGAAAAGTCACTTTCTGACCGTCTGCGTATACAGATGGCCCTGGGTATTCCTGCCTGCTTGTGCTGCTAACACTGAGGAGCACACCCTGAGAGCCTCACAGTTCCCCAGGCTGTGAACTATGCGACCGGGAAAGGTCCATCCGCAGATAAAGCAACACAGCTTTTAAGGCATCCGACATCACCTATCACAAATTCCCTTATGACAGCTTAATGTGCCCTCTGCGTAACAGGAGCTGGGAGAGAGGCTGATGCAGGGGAACACAACGTTTTCCAATGCCAACTCAGGTTTAGAACAGCTTTCATTCCCTAGTGTTCACGACAGAGCTGGGACAGCTCTGTCTGGTCTGGACTAAATGCCGTGCTGCAGCTCCACAACCTCAGCTGGAGATTAAATGCAAGAGCAGAAGCCTTCCTTAGCAAGCGGAAGGGACCAGATTGGGTTGCCCTGCCTGTTACCTACGGCCTGACCCTAAAGACAACTCATGCAGCAAGTGCTTTCCAAGCTGCCATTTTCTCCTGGACACTTGCCGGTTTTTTTGCCCACAAGACAGGCAGCAAGTTGCAGGGAACAGATAGACACTGCTCAGAAATGTTTAACACCTCTAACCATGGAGCCCAGCTAAGCTGTGGTCTTGTACAGGCACAGGGGCACATATTTGCCTTCTCTGCCTTTCCAATCCAAACATTTCTTGCATAAAACAGAAGTCCTGCTGCAGAGCTCTGCACCTGCAGCATAAAGAGAAAGATGTGTCTAGCCAAAATTTCTCCTAGTGCAACGTGTACTGGCAAATCAGAGTGGACTTGGCCTTTCGGTTTCATTGCTAAACAAAAATGCTTGGCAGAACAGCCAGTGAACTTTTTACCTAATTCTTTTCAGGGCACTCCTCTGTAGATACAGTAAATACAATCTACTTACTGAGCAGATGATACCATATTGTCCCTGATCAATATGTAATCAGCAGGGGAGGAAAGAGGCGGGCAGTCATCCTCAAGAAGCAAAACAAAGATACAGTTTCTTGACTGGACAGATGGAGGGACAACCTGATCTCTTATTATGCACTGCCATCTGGAAGACATTTAGCACAAACTGACCCCTGCCATATATGCACCATTATTTTTCCCTGTCAAAGTGCACACCATCTGCATTATATGACACCCCTGATGGGGAAATACATGGAAACAAAAGGAACTTATTAGTAAATAACTAAATATATTGGGGGAAAAACACTTTATAATTGTACTTTACTGCAGGCAGACTGGAATAGCATCATGCCATCTAATAGCCCTGGTAACATTTCAAAAGTATAGTGCACAGGTATAACCAGAAAGCATCGACACAGAGACATGGCACGTGTGTGCACTAGAGAATTTCTTTGCAGTCATATTGAAAAGCAGTGGTGCAGTATTTCTACACAAAATGCCAAAAAAGCAGTGGCTTTAATATGATCATCTTACTTCTATAGGCAAGTATCTGTTCCATGTCACGGGTGAAGAGAAGATGAGGGATAAGGCAATGACATGGAGCAACAAACATCACTGATACTCTTCCCTTGGACAAGAAAAGCTCAGTCCTGCTATTACTGACCCTCATTGTGAGCATAATCCCATGCATTTTAAGAGTACTACTTTCATTTGCTATTAACATTATGTTGTTATCAGTTTAGGTCTGACCAAAGCACAGAGAAGTCAGCAGAGTTTGTTACTGCTGGAAGAGAGTTGGGCCATGCCTGTTTCAGACAGGAGCTGAAGCAGGGGTCCCGCTGCACTGTTATTAACCCCTCTTCTGCCAATCAGCTGCATCTGCGGGTGGGCACACATGGGAGCTACTGCGTTTCTACTGCCGGGACACCAGGGAACTCCTCTGCAAGGCTCACAGAGAAGCTGGCACGCAGCAACAGCCTGGACAGGAAAGACAGGTGCAAGGAGAACAGGTAGGCTTTTATGTCTAAAGCTGAACAAGGATGCAGAATAAAGGAGGAAGAAAAACAATACTGACAAAAGTTAACTTGTGCAGCTTTTTAAAAAAATAGACAAAAAAATTAAAACCAACAAACATAGGCAAACTACCTGCAGCCAGATTCGCTCCAGCGGACCACACCGTATTTCTCTCTCACCTTCCTGTTTCAGGAGCTGAAAAACTACCTGCTTCCCACACTGAATACCCCTGGTTTGCAACTTTTTAGCACTGAACCCTTGCACAAATCTTTGCAGCTTCATCAAGGTCAGGATATGGAAACAAGAGCCAGATCCTCTCTGTGTGCCCTCCACCCCTGTTGGGCTCAGCCACCCTGTATGGGCTAACTACAGCTCAGCACCAGCACTCGCAGCCTACGCAACTGGGACGAAGCAAAGAACCCCGAGACTAACTTTCGGACGTTAATGGTGAAAACATTTTAAAGACAGAAGTTATGAAGTAGATCAAAAGAAAAGGTATAATATAATTAACTTGAAATTCCAGATCCAGATAAGAATGAACAGTGTGAATTCACGAGGTTTACAAGAAGCAGTAAATTACAACACTCTAAGACTGCTCTTCCTAAATGTTTCCTTAGGTGACATTTAATCATGGACAGCTTGTATGCCTTTTTCCCTACAAACAGCAAACTATCACCCCAAGGGCAACAGAGTCTTCTATTTCAGACAGCAGTCCGGAGACCACATATAAATCTTCCTGTCACTTTCGGTGTTAGTCTTTTTTCATTCCTCCGCATTCAGAAAGTAGCTCATAGCTCCACCTCAATTACTGCTCACTCTTTTCTAACTGCCTTGCTACTATGGCCAACAATCCATTAGCAAGAAAAAACAGAATCCACAAAAATCCATCAGTAACCCAATTACATCTGTTAAAAACAAAGAAACACAACTCTCTGAGTAAAAACTTGCAAGAACTGGAAGAAATCCACATCATTAGCTTCCCGCTGTAAGCTTCTCTAGATCATCTTACCCAGATCATAGGAAAAAGTTTGTCTCACAGATTCACCCAGCCAGCATTAGCGCCTAACCAGCTTGGGGACTGACAGAAGACCAGTACGGGCTAAACAGCAAAGTCATCCAGCTTTTAAGGTGGATTGAGCAACCCACACAAGCTCCTTTCTGCCTTTGATAGCATATTATTGCTACTTCAGCTAACCAATTTAATGCTAGCTTAAATATATTGTGTATGTTTGCACTCCACTGAATTCACGATTGAAGGGTACACACCCTACAAGGCTTCGCTGGCAGTTAAGACAAACTCATACACCCAAAGATCTTGACAACCCAACTGCCACCAGCACAAATAAAGCAGCAGTTTCCCTTCTCAGTCAAGTAAAAGCAGACAAAAAGCCCAGTGTCCAACAGAGATGAGATACTTGAATGCTTTATAACCAGCATTATACTGTTAAGGAACTTCTCAAAATTAAAGAAAATGCCCAAAGGATCAGTTACCTTGTATTAATTTAAAAAAAAAAAAAAGTATAAGCACCTAAAAAGATATAAGGCATATATTGCACCCTCACATGGCATGACCCTCCTATGTGCCAAAGTGATTCAATCTCAGGGAAAGGTAAATGGCATCTTCCTCTGAAGGTTTTGATAGAGGGAGATTTAAATTCTGGTAAAGATTTCCACTGACAGATGCTCCGCTGACTACAGACAGACTCAGCAAACCCATCAGCAACTGGCCATACCAGACATATATCCATCCAAGAAGAGTGATAGCAATTTCTCAGCTAGCGCTGACCTCCGTGGTCCTCCACCCGCCCACATCAGTAAGCAGTTTGCAGCTGCTTCCCACCACTCCAGCTGCAATGGCTCTGTACAATACCTTGCTGCAGTCAGCTCAGCAGCATCCACGGGGTCAACATTTCCATACGCCGCGGAAACAGCTAAGGGTTGCTCAGAAGGATCAAGGGGAGAAGCCAACTGTATATCATCACCTGGCCCAGGAGGGCTGTGGAGAGAAAAGACATGGAAAAAGGCAGCCTTAGAGGTCTGAGTTATTGCAGAACTATTGCCATTTGGCTGTCTGAACCCCTGGACTTTAGCATGCGTATGCTAACGTGGGTTAGGGAACGCAGCAAAAGTTGGCGGTTTTAATACAAGCTGCTTTTGTGCACAGCTCTACTGTTCCCGCTGGCCTGAAATCACTGGATCTTTGTCTGTGTTACAACTGCAGGAGCAATGAGATAGCACAATCCAACAGCAAATTAACCCCATTTTTATTACGATTTTAAAAAGCAAATGAGAAAAGGAGCTACTGCTTGAACAAGCGAAATGGCAAGACTTCCTTGCTCTGAAACCACGTAACACACAGGGAGCTCAAGTCTGGCTTTCACCTGCCACAGAGCTGTGCAGGGGCTCATCAGTGGGAGCACAGAGGCAGACAAAGGTGTCCCGGGTGTTGCAGGGAGCAAACACAGAAGTCACCCAGCCTTGCCCCATACCCGGGGAAAGCAGGGCGCAGCCGAGTACTACATGGCTAAAAGAAAGCAATTTGGAAACACACCCTTGAGTCAATAAGGAAAGGACCCTCGCTGAAGAAGTGGGTTTTGTTTGTTTTTAACAAAGACAACAAACCATGGGAACCACCTGAAAACAATGTTCTTGTTGCCTACTTCAACCTGACTTTCCCATTTGGCCATCCAGAGACCAGGGCCCTGGAAGTGTCAGTTTTCCCTGGAACTCACTGAAATCCTCAGGTTTTTGTAAAACATAAAATGTGATTTTTAATTGGGGTTCTAATTTCACATCTGCGCATTCACCCAACTGGCTCGGGTTTGAGGTGCCGCCTTCCTGAAGCCCCTTCTGTCCCTGCTGTTTCCAGTACTACGGAGTGAATACAACCTGCACACAGACGGATGGTATCTTACACAGACCGACTGGAGCAGAGGTGTATAAACACTGTCATTCAGCATTTGGAATTTCAGCTTAAAAATAAAAATCCCTAAATCATGGACCTCAGCTTTAACACTAGACAATTACTTCCTTACCTAACTGCAAGTCCAGTGGATCAGTATGATTCTCTACTATAGTCTAATTTTGGTTCAGAGAACATAACAAGGAGTTAAACTGCACTACAATAATGTCGATATTATTCCAGTAACTTCACACTTCACATATTTTACCTAAAGGATTCTGTAAAGTAACACGTTCATATGGGAAAAATTATTTGTCAAGCTTCTGATTTTTTAATTTTATTTTTAATTAATTACACCTGTGAGCCTTTGTAAGCCAATGTTTCTGCTTTTCATTTCCAGTGTTTTCACAGCATCATTCTGCACTCAGCCCAGTTCGTTTGTCCACAGCATCCCTGACAAGCCAAAGCAGCATTCTCCCCTCCGTTAGAGCAACACTAACAAGAGCAGGGTTAAGCCACTGCACTAAGTGCAGTTCTCAGATGACGGCCTAGAATATTTGATTATTTTTTAAACTTACAATACTATTTTATCCAATTACAATACCGAGCAATTACCTGTCCACATGTTCTCTGGTTTAACCACACCTGAGGGCTCAGCTGGCAGTAGGAAGCTTTGAGCTAAGACGTTTACAATTTCTGAAGTCCTCTAGCTTATTAGCAGAGAAGGACCATTTTTCACTCATTGCTAAGAGTTGCATATACTTATAGCACAAACTGGCGTGCCCCCTCTGCTTTGCCTTAAAATGAGTATTTAGAAAGCAGACCTTGACAACAGGACATTGCAACTTCTTTCTTATGTACATAAGGAGTAAAACGCAGATGCGCAGGTCTTGTTCTGGCTGCTGCGAGCGCTAAGGGCCTTTCCTGTGAACATATCAAAAGTACAGCACAAGCCAAAACTAGAGTTGAAGCTGTTGCACTGGTGTGCCGCAATCTGGTGAGAAGCGAAGTGTTTGCCCGCCACCACTCACATCTGCTGCACGACGAACTCCCAGACAGCGATTTTCATACAATCTACGGACAACGGAACTTGAAACTCGGGCTTGGGGAGGTGATGGCAAAGCTGCTCATTGCCAAGCCACCCTGCTCTGCGCAGCACAAACAATGAAGCTATCCAGAAGCTGCTCAAACTAGTTCCACAACTGACATTCCTGGGCATCACAACCGCCTTCGCCTCGCAGGCGCCCGCCACCAGGTCCCTGCTGTAAGTCCTCTCCAGCGACTGGCTTTTTAAGCCAATTTGTTTCAAAAATCGACCTCTGTAAAAAGGCCACGAGCTTTTTCCATTCCATTGCCCGAGTGCTGGGTCAAGTCTGGAAGAGGATCTACTTAAAATGACTTCCAAATTCTACTTATGACAAGCATGACCGAAATACTTTTCAAAGGAAAATACCTCACAGTTTAACAGCAGTTGCTTACTAACAGCTGCAGCGAGCACACTAAATTCAGCCCAAAGACCAAGGGTTTAGTCTGTTATTAGTGTGTCACAAGTGAAAGACGTTGCCCATCAAGTGTCCTTAGGCTCTTGAGTTTCATAATTTTGCTTTTGAGGCCTCTGCTTATCCTTGAAAAGAGATTTTCCAAGTCATTGTTAGAAGGCAGGTATGCAAATAGCAAGTTTCAGACAAAGCTTGACCCATAGTAGTTATTAAATATCAGTGAATGAATGAGAAATAACTGCATAAACCTATGTAATTTCTTCCATTTAAACACAGGAGGTCTGACCTCTGTCTATGTAAGAAGCTTTCGAACCAAGGCAGGAAATGTATTTAAAATACGTAAAAAAGCACAGCTTTACATAGGTGGGCACAGAGGCAGGCAGGGTCAGCTCCTCGGCACCAACCCCGCGACCACAGTGAGGGCTGGGTACTCTGGTGGTTCCATTTGTTGCTCTCCTACTGACGCCAGTGAGATGCAAACCCTAATTTCATACTAAAGTTTTAAAATGTTTTGATGCTGGTGCTGGAGACAGAAGGCAGCTACGGGTCTTGGCATCTTCTCCCTGTCCATGTTTTTCCGATCAGGAGAGCTGGATGTGGCTCCCTTTGAACAGTCAACAACAGCTCCAAGTTTACTCCAAGGGAAACCAATAAGCATTTCAAGCCCTGCTACCTCCTAGTCCCAAACATTTGGTTGCTTTTAATGAGATAACGGTAAGATTTATAGATCCTGCTCTTACTCCAGAAATCTCTGGAAAACGGCACCAACAACCGCAAGGCAGGACTGAGCTCTCGGCACTCTCATCACCCGCTATTTCGTTTTCTTCAAGAAACGAGATGTTGCTTACTGTGTACAGCAAGGCTGATAGACAAAATCCTCTAGATTTCATACTTGGCTTTGTAATAACTCGGGCCAAAGAGTCAATTTTTTGAGCCTCAGTTTACACGTGCGTAAGAAAAAATATTAATTAATCATAGAAAAAGATTGAGAGGATTTGCTATTTCTGGTAAGTTCTTACACTGCAATTCTTTGCAAGGGAAAGAGATCTAGCAGCATCTACATCAGTTCAAATTCATTCATTCAAACACACTGTACCTCAGAAAATTTCATCCATTTTATGAATTCCTTCATAATATTCATATTTACCTTCTCATACTTTATTTTGTAGCTTATCTCACACATTAGCCACATTCATTGAAATAAACTTCATGTATAGAAAATCCAACAATAGCCTGCTACAGGAACTCTATGCACCTTTGATATTTCTGTTCTTTAAGAGTATTTTCATGATTATTGGGACTCCTGTCAATATAATTTAGCTAAGAAGCTATTTCTCAGATTAGAAATCAACATTACTGGTATCAGAAACTAAAACTAATCCTGTCCACAATACAGCTCAGGACTGCTGTGTAAGCTACCAGCACAGGATTAAAACCAAACAAAACCCTCTTTTTTTTCCCCTGTACTACTTCGTGTGAGGTAACTTAAGATCAATTTAAATATTAAGAGAATTTTAGGAAAAATATGAGATGCTAAGATTGAAACAGAAAGTGTGGCTTTATTTCCCAATGAGCTAAGGGGACATCCATACGACCAAATGATGTCCCCACAAGGCAAGTCCATATCCCAGCAGTAGCTTTGAAAGCTCAGACACAGCAATGACTGGGGGTCACCACTTACTTTTGCTGGTTACTATGCACAGATATAACCAAGGCTTTACTTTTACCAGCTAAACACACACTCACAGTCAAAAGTTCAAGTTTCGGGAAATACGCTGCCTTTTGTAAACCCAACAAAGACTTACTTATGCATTTCAATAAGTGATTTTGGAAAAATTTCTCAAATTCCTTCTGTACTCTGAAGGAGAAACTACGCCTTAAGTGCCTCGCATCAGCACTTTGTATTTACACTGCAGGGCCTTCTGCACACCTCAGGCGGGCTGAGTCCTGCTGAGCTGGGCACTGTACAAACACAGTAATGAAGGTATCCAAGAGATGAACTGGCATGCGTTAATTAAACAAGTAAAGTCACTCTCATTCAGGGGACACATGAGTTTGATGTACAGTACTGTGCACAGCAGCATTTCTACACTTATGGAAAAAAAGACATTACCACCAAGATACCAGAACCGGCTCCCGGGGGAACTACTCCAGTGTCTCAGATATACATGCTCTTCCTCTGAGCTGGACTCAAGCAATCAGCAGAACAGGTCTGGATGCTGGGTGACCGTGCTCAGAGCGCCCGAGGAGAGCCAGTCCAGCCCACCGCGGCTTGGACAGCACCTGAGTCACACCTGTCCCCAAGGAAGGGAACTGCCATCATCCTGGCTGAGGAACCAGCTGCACCTCCCAAAGGCTGCGGGATGCCCGCAGTCCACGGGGGAACACGCGACTGCCCGGCTCCGCACACAAGACTGCGCTTCCAGCAGCAAGGGAGTCTCTTCTCCTACTGCAAATTTCCGTACTGATAAAGTAAGAAAGGAAAACAAACGCAGAAACTGCATTCTGGAGAAAAGAAAACATCTTTTAAAAGACTCCCTGAAGGCAATACCCCACCTACTAAAAGCAACCCCAGAAACCCAGCTGCACAGCAGCTGGCAATCCCTGCAGGTAACTCCAAATTACCCGGCCGAGCAGGATGATAGCGTATTGCTGTCAGGCAATCTGCGCACGTGACGATGGAGAGTAATTCTCAGAAGGAATACTTTCATGGCAGTGCTTGTGGAAATCCTGACAAGATAGAGGACTTATCTTGGCAGGGGATGGTGTTTAGTCACACGTTACCTGAGGGCCTGGACTTCCTCTCTCACCCAACCCTTCTTGCTTGGAAGTCCCTTAACTTTTGTAACACGTGCATCCAGATTGATCATCAATGTGATTAGTTACAACCATAAAATAGAAAAAAAAAATTTCTTTTGCCTGAGTATTCTACATTACTGTGGTCACATTAAAACCTAAAAGTTATGGTGAGTTATTACATTAGACAAACAAATACAATTATTTTAGATTAAAAGACTTAAGGGGACTGAAACACGCGTTACAGTATTACTTCCTTCGCAAGCTAAAAGAGGGGCAACAGAAAGCCACATAAAAGTGTTAGAAGCATAAATCACGCCTGCACAGGATGAATAAGCATATTTGCTGTAATAACTGTCAACCATTATGAAAAGCCCATAACGTCACCACTGTGCAGCTTTTAGAGCCTCTCAAGGGCTCTCAGTCACGTCCTGATGCCATTGCTGCAGAATTTAAAAGTCTCCAAATTCCAGCTAGCAAACCTGAACCAGAAGTTTCTCAGTGCGACCGACCCCCCCCAAAAAAGCCGCCTCACCCGCTGGCACTCCAGCCGAGCAGAAACCCAACCGCAAGCCGTGGCAGGAGCCACAAAGCCATCCAGCCTCTTTCTGGGAGGCAAGGAGGGTTAATCCTCTCCCAGAGCTGGAGGCAGCGCTGTGCGAGCAGGAGGGCGTTTTACTCGGCAGAAGTGTTACTTTTCAAAAAGTTGTCCGAAGGCAAAAAAGAAGGGGAAAAAAAGCGCAATAATCTTGCGAGAGAGAAAAGCAGTGGCAAAAGACAGCTACCTTCTAATTTCTGATAGAGGCTGTAACTGCGCATCGCTTTTGTTATTTCCTCGGCTAACTTTCCCCTCGCAAGTGTCTACTTACCGAGGCCAGGCAATAATCACCAGCTTCGCTATTCTCAGTCATCCTCGGTTCCACCACAACAGCCCGCAGCAGGCCCTCCGTTTCAGACGAGTTCCCTCCGCTCCCACCATCCCGGGTGGGGAGCAGCGGCTCTCCCGCACGCCAAGCCCGGCCCCGGCCGCGGCAGCTCGGGCGAGCGCTGGAGCCTACAAAAAGGCCGATCAGTAGGAGCCTGGAGCTGCTTTTCGGAGGCTCCTCCCATGAGGCTCCCCGAGGAAAGGCCGCAGCGACCGAGCCTGCCGCGCCCCGCGTCCTCCCCCGCCGGGGCGATCGCCCCGGAGGCATCCGAGCCCGGCGGGGCAGGACGCGGGGCGCGCCCCGCCGCCGGAGCTCCGAAGCGAGCGGAGGGAGGGGGGCACGCAGGAACCCCGCTTGCTGCCCCGAAGCTGCGGAGCGATGAAGCCGCGGCTCCCACGTGGGTTTCCTTCTGGTTGGGTTTTTTGCTTGGGTTTGGTTTTTTTTTTTTTTTTTCCCCTCCCGGTTTTGCGGTGGAATTTCTTCCAGGGCTTTTTTGAGTCACGGCGGGCCGATGGCTGCTCGGAGTTTTCATCCGCTGCACATGGTGGGGGATGCGGACAGATTAAATTACGACGTATGTAACACTTCAAGCATACGCAAATACCTCCTAACGTTTTAAGAACCACTGAAGCAGAGCCTTGCTTACTTGATGGTGTTTGGCAACCTTTTAAAGTTTCGGGATGCAGGAATGGTGTTTGGCCCAACTTGAAAGATAACTTCGTAAAAGTTTCAGGATGCAGGAAAAGTTTTTAACAACTTCCACTGAAACTATGTTTATAGCTGTAAAACTAAAACAAACCTTTTGATTCCCACTCTAATTCTTGTGTCAAGTTTCAGCTCCTAAAGTCACCCAGGTTTTCTTGCAGGTTTCTTTACCCATAAGAAAATGGAGCAGTTTTAATTAGTTGCATGCCCTTATTAATCTCTTAGGTTTCCCATAGGTTTATTACAACACAAAAGAATGGCTTCACAGGTAAGTAAGCCTTTGCATTGAGATACACCAAATTGCATATACAAGCTGCCAGCACCCAAGGAATTAATTGAGTCTCTACCCAAAGAGATCATTATCATGCTTATAACATGTCATACAATGACTATAGACTAAATGTCTATAATATCTATCCCACAGCAAGATAGTTGGTAGATTCATTGCTTATCAAATGCCTAACCGAGATATTGCAGATAAAATGCTGGGGCTACAGAAACTTAATTTAGCGAGTTAGATTTTCCCATCTGACTCCATGTGCGCTCTGCCCAACCTCTAGACGTTCAACTGTGGTGCCAGCTATGCGTGCTTGGGTGACAAGACTAACATTTCCTCTTCTTCAGAACTCAGTCCAGCTCTTAGCAGGACTGTACATCTCCTTTTAATGTTAGGGTACAGTAATGATACCAGTTGGACCTCTCAAAGTGTCAATTCAGAACTGTGCTTCAGGTGTAAAAAGGTATTCATCAATTTTTTTAATTTTTGTTTTTTGACTTTGAACTGTTCATAGAACCATATAATGTCCTGAGTTGGAAGGGACCTGTGAGGATCATCGAGTCCAACTCCTGTCCCTACATAGGACAACCCCAAAATTCACACCATGTGCCTGAGGGCGTTGTCCAAATGCTTCTTGAATACTGTCAGGCTCGGCGCTGTGACTACCCCCCTGGGGAGCCTGTTCCAGTGCTCCACCACCCTCTGGGTGAAGAACCTTTTCCTCATGTCCAACCTAAACCTCCCCTGGCACATCTTCCTGCCATTCCCTGGGGTCCTGTCACTGGTCGCCAGGGAGAAGAGATCAGCACCTGCCCCTCCTCTTCCCCTTGTGAGGAAGCTGTAGACCGCGATGAGGTCTCCCCTCAGGCTCCTCTTCTCCAGGCTGAACAGGCCAAGTGACTTCAGCCGCTCCTCATACGGCTTCCCCTCTAAACCCTTCACCATCTTCGTGGCCCTCCTCTGGACACTCTAGTAGCTTCACATCCTTTTTATACTGTGGCACCCAAAACTGCACGCAGTACTCGGGATGAGGCCATACCAGTGCGGAGCGGAGCAGGACAATCACCTCCCTTGACCGGCTAGCAATGCAGTGCTTGATGCACCCCAGGACACGGTTGGCCCTCTTGGCTGCCAGGGCACGCTGTTGGCTCATGTTCAACTTACTGTTGACCGGAACCCCCAGATCCCTCTCCGTGGAGTTGCTCAAGAAGAATATACCAAATACCAATAGAAGAATATACCAAATGACCCCCAGAGACCAAATCAGATACTGTAATGGGTGAAAATGCTGAAAAACATGTAGACTACCAACATCACCTGGGCTGCAAGGTCATCACTTATGGAACAAGATGCTGCGGAGAGTTCACTTAGTTGCAGCACCAGGAGCCAGTAGCATCCACTCTGACAGCAAGGATTAAGATCAGGCAGAGAGTTAAAGTTTCTGGGGAGAGCAGCTCTCTCATATCCTGCCTCCCAAGCAGCAGGAAACCAGGCATGGAAAAAGTTACTGCGATTTCTGATACAGGTACAGGCATTCAGCCACCCTCTCATTTTGGGGGGAACTAGACTCTTTTGTCATCTGGAAACCATTTCACAAATAGCTTCTGCAGGTATAACAGCCTTGAGGAGGAGGGAGACCCTAGAGAGAATAAGATTTGTTAAAATAAATTTTGATTTTCTTTGCAAGCAGCACTTCAGTCTGGCACAAAGCCGTGGACATGGACTAGCTACATTCCTGCTAACAAAACCAAATTTAGCATTTTTGGAATAAAATGGTCATTTTGCTCAAATAACGTGCCTCTCCCTGTTTATTCATTAGCCTCTTGCTGTACCATAACCCTTTCACCTACTGCTCAGCAATCTCAGTCCACCTTTGTCACAAAAACATTTCCACTGCCCTCTGCTACTTAAACATAGGAAAACTGATACGCAGTAACTCCAGGAACATGGTGCTAAGGTGTGCTTGATTACCTGATTTTCCTGTGAGAATTAATTAATCTGCGTTAATAGAAGGCTTGGGGGAGGAGAGAGGAAACAAGCTGAAAAGCAACAGGAAAACAAGAGATAAGCAACCTCCCAGCAAGGCTGGGGAGACAATTACAGGACAGGGGCTGACTTTCAGGCTGCAGCCTGCAGTGACACGCTGTCTGGCTGAGGCTGGGAGCCTGCAGATCAAAGGCTGGCAAAAGAAAGTGTTGCAAAAGATTTCTCCGGAGGGCCGGAGCTGGATAGCAGCAGTGAGCGTGCTGAGGAGAGGGATTCAGTGGCAGGAGGCATCCTGCAGGATGGTGCTGCTGGAGTCCGGGCCCTTCCCTAGCTTCCAGGGAACAGTTAGCCTCAAGGAAAGGCCAGAAAGCATGGGGATGGCTTCTGTTGGGGGGAACTGTTGGGTTTTTTTTAATGTAGATCCCAAACGTTTTTAAAGAACGCCAGTATTTTGCATTTGGGTGAAGGATTTGTCTTTGCTAGATCCCCACTTTTTGCTTTTCTACATATGTATGTGTCCCTGAAAATAATGTTTACCAAGCTATATGTGAGAAGTTAGGTTGCAATCTTAGGGGTGGAGGAAACCCTAAAAGAAATAATCGTCTTTTTAGTTTGGCAATGCTAAGTAGTTCATGACACAGGTACAACAGAAGTTCCTGTGGTGACACTATAGTTACCTGACATTACGTAGGCACATGGTGCTGGAAGGCAGAGCATATAAATATATATATATACATATATATATACACACACACACACTTCACCCCATCTTCCATGTCCCACACTGCTCCTATCTGCGGGACTGGCACATGCACGTTCTCCTCAGGTGTGCAACATTTTTACCCTACACTTAGGAAGATGGGAAATTGAATTACAGAAAAATTAAAGGTACTCAAGTTCAGTACCTTCAGAAGTGCTGGATTCCAGGACATCAGTTTAGGTTGTGTTTTCAGGTCTGGACTATGACTTGAGAAATGTTGTCAGAGACCCCATCATTCAGGCTGTGCTCCATGGTCAGAGTGCTTTTAGACTGTGGGTAGACACCTGGTGAAAGCTTCCGATGGACACTGTTTGGCTACTGGTGACCCACTCTGCCCAGCTCCTGTGAATTTGATCTGAGGGTTTTTCCCATAAACCGTGTCACTTTTGCCAAACCAAAGGACTTTGGGGGGAGGGGGAAATGAGCCGGCCCTCAAAAAACCTATGAAAAACCCATGAAATTGGCTTGGAAAGAATGTTACATTAAATAAATGTTAAAAAAAAAACCCAACCCCACACAGTTTTTCTTTTAAATTTGCATTCTGTTTTTTGAGAATGCAGGATGAAATCAGATCAGATTGTCAAGTTTTTCCCTGTAAGCATGAAAACAAGGCTCTTTCTTCTCCAGCTCTTTAAACTGATGTTAAGATTATCACTGGTCTATAAGCAAATACAAATACTACCATATTTGTGATAAACTTGCAAAAAAGCCGGCAAAACAGCAATGCCTATGTTTGTTCTCAACAATAAGGGTGCATCATGTGACTAATCTTTAAGAAACTGCATGTGTGATTTTAAATTGTTCTTTGTGAAAACTTAGTGCCCATTTTTAAGGCCATTTGCAACAAAGAAAACCATATAAATATACTTCAGTTCGTTTAAAACTAAAGAGGAGTTTCTCTTTTGCATTTCCTAATCAGAGGTTCATAGTCATACACACTCTGCAAAACCACAGACCCCATTAGCTGCAGAGCAGCCTGGCTGACATATCCAAGCTGCTTCTGTAACAAACACCTGAACTTTATATTTCCACTACTTTCCACATACAAATTTCCCACAACCATCATTTGTGGTGGTTGAAAATTAGGTTGTGCAATTCCCAGCAATTTTTATTGGCGAGGCTTTGGGATGGCAGTCTCTTTAAATTGCCAGACTTTTACCTTAAACTTCTGCTTTGGGGAAAAAAAAAAAAAAAAAAAAAAAAGAGAAGTTTAATGTTAACCATTACCTTTTTGAGGATCAAGATGATGGAAAACTACCATTTTGAAAATTTCCAAATTCATAAGATCAATTTCTAGAAAACCCTAGGCTAGACTCAAAGCTTCACAAATTCCAATGCTAACTTCTCTAGCAAACCAAGTTTATTTGGAGTTTCTACCAGAAGAACAAGATTTGAAGAATGTTGCATGCAACAGAAGTTTCATGTACCAACACAGCATAAAAAAAAAAAAAAAAAAAAAGGTAGATGTGGAAAATCTTGAAGACTTTCAAATATTCAGCAAAACAATGACATTGTTAAGAAAGGGAGATGGGAGTTTTAAGTGTCCATTTATTTTAATGACAGCTAAAAGTTTTTCCTTAGTTGTTAGAAACTGAGCAATGCATACATGTTTTTGCTTTCATTCCAGGAAACAAATCCAATCTTCTCTGTCTGCTGCAGAGTTATTCTTAGCTGGCTTTGATATTTCTATCAGCTAGGAGAGCATAACAATGTTATCATGCTAACAAATTCCAAAGATTTTACATAAGCTCTTGAGTGCCTTAAAAAAAAAAAAAAGGCTTTATTGATTACACTGTTTGTGTTTCATTAGCCAAAGGAGTTAGGAAAAACAGGCTGAAAAAGAATAAAAAAGCAGTCTGATGAGTTTCAGTTTCATTAAGCAAGTGCTCCATGTTTTTCAGAGCATCATTTACAAAGAGAAGCCAAGATTTACAGGTTTGAGGTTGGAAAACGCCAGGTAGTTCAGGCCAACGAATCATTTAAATCCTACTTGTCTACATACAGCCTATTATCCTAAGTTGATTTTTTATCAGTTGAAACAACTAGACACCCCCCTCCTTTAAGGAAAGAAGGATAACTGGGAGTACAGTGCTTGTAGGATGGTCTGGGTGAAAAAGGATCACAGGACTGCACAGCATTCTCCCTGTCTGATCTGTTAGAGGCTCAGGGCCAAATTCTTTGCTGATATCACTGCGCTGGAGCAGAGATTTTGGCCCAACATCTCCTGACTTTAAGGGTAGGCTGCAGCCGTAGCCTTTTCTCACACAGCTGTCTCGAAAGGAAAGTACCAAGAGGTTAAAAAAGTAAATTAGTGAATTTAAAATGGAAACAACCTTGCAGAGTCTTTGGGCACTTTCAGGACACTGGTTATTTTACTAAGGACCATGGATGAATGGGGCAGGTACTGCACCGGGAGAGTAGGGAAGAGGAAGGATTAAGCCTGGTGAACAAAGGAGAGTTCATCAGGAAATGCTTAGTCTGGGAGGAGATGCCAAGCACATTTAGCAGGGACAACAAGATTAACATACCATACTAGGGCTGGTTCTTGACGACAGCACAGAATGGTGGCACTCAGCATTTCACAGGGACCTTAGAATCCAAACAATTAAGCCTTTGATTGGAGCAATTAACATTTCTACACTTACTGCAATTTGAGATGCAGAGCTTCTTATAGGCCAAAGAGACTGTCAAGGTGAATGTAGATGAGCAGGCCCAAACAGATCCATATAATAATTTTTGACTTTTCCAGAGCACCCAAATGTTAAGGAATAGCAGTATCTAAATAAGCCCTACCTGCTTTAGCAATGCACATGTGGGCTTCCATCTACCTGGACCAATATTGATAAGACAGGCTCCAAGGACATCAACATAAAAGATAGCAGGAAGAAAAACAGAAAGCAAAGGATGATCCAAGTACTACGGAGTTCTGGCTCTTCAGACGTGTCTCCAGAGGAGTCTCTGTTGAGAAGCACTAGTGCAATGCAAGCATGCCAAGACGCAGAAAAACTGGAAGGAAGCCACATCCAAGTCATGGAGAATATGCCTGTGTCTGTAATTGCTGTTCTCAGAGCTGCCCTCGGCGGGGTTCAAAGCTGGGGCTAATCCTACTTTGCATATTATATTAGAAACAGGGACAGTAGAAGTAGCTCCATGGTATCCAAGAAGCCAGAAGATACAGAGTTGGAATAGAGAAAATATGGGGATCTGTAGGATATGCAAAAACAATTTTGAGAAAATAGACAGCTTACTTGGAAGAAGCAAGGTTGAAAAATACATCTGGGGAAAGCCAGTCAGGAAAAAAAAGTAATCTGAAAGTAATTTTTAACTTAATGAGAAAAGACGACAAAAATTGATGCTAAACTGCCTGTCCAGACATTGGACAAACTATCAGTGTCCTGGCTGGATTTCTTTAGCAAATGCCTATATTTCATTGAATAAGTGTCATTTCTTGAGAAACACAAAAGGATGTGTGAAAAAAGCAGCTCATGTATTATCCATCCATGTCAATGCCTACCGTAAAAATATGTGGCTAAGGTTCTCAAGAGTGTTACAGAATGTTTTCAGTACAGCAAGAAGTACCAGCAATTTGGCAGGACCAGAGATTATTTACTTCTGTACTTTTGTGTAGCAGAGGCATACCTAAATAAAATAAAAAAAATACCCAGCATGGTATCACATACCTAGTTTTCCATTGGTATGTGCTTTGAGTACAACAGGGCATACTATCAAATCAGCATTTTATAAATACTTTACACTGACTTAGACGCTGCCTAAAACAGTGGTCAGTTAGGTCAATGGCATCCATTAGAGTAGATAGCAAAAATCCCTTTCACTTCTAAGAAAGCAATGTGAGATGTCCGTTGGGTAAGAGTGAAATTATCTTAATTTTACTCTTCCATGAGTAGAAAAATACCGAAATTAAATATCGCAGACTTCACCCAGACAAAATTCCCACAGAACTCCCCATCCAGTTAATTTAGTTAAGGACTGCAGGCTGAGCTGCTTGCATCTCCAAAAGCACAACTGTACTAACAGTTGCACCTACTGAGAATAACAATGACAGTAAGATGGGAGGGAAATAAAGAGAAAGAATTTAGATGCAAAGGGAGAAGGGCAGGAGAGACAAACAGCCTGATTAATTTTGTGCATTTCATTTCTGTGTAAATCACCTTCAGCTATTTTTCCCTCTGTTTTCTGATCCTGAGATGCTGCATACCTGAGTTAATTCTGAAGTTTAAAAAAAAAGGGAAATAAAGAAAGCTGCATAATCACTGTTTTGATAAGTTTCCATTTAACTCCAAACTCTTGTTTTCAGATGCTAACGACACAAAGCCTTAGTGCTCAAACCCCACTTGACTGATCTGGAAAGCAGTGCTACATTCCATACCTCATCCAGCAAGACTGTTAAAATATTTAATACCGTATTTGTTATGCGGTCAAAAAAGACCAAGTCAGTATTTACTAAGGAGTGAACATTCTTTTCCGACTTATTGAACTTGCCGATTTTTGATAGCAAGAACCAAGCATGAAGCAAATCCAACAGTATGTCTGGACGAACTTCAGAGATCTTGTCTGACCTATGCATAGGACATAAATAATGTTCTTCAAGTAGCTTTGCTGATGCCAACTGCTGCAACGTACTTCCCATATAAGACTACTGTTTAGATTTATAAGTGATGTGAGTCAATGCAACAGAACTCTCCGTTCTCTAAAAACCAATGGCAGTGACAGGAGAGCGCCTACAATACGGTGCTATAGCTGGGAAAGGGCCCTCCCGGTGGAGTTTCTTGCAGCGTCAAAACTGTTAGGAAACCCTTGTCCCCAAAGCAGCGCAGTGCCACAGCCTCCTCACCCTTTAAGGCTAGCTTTATGTGCCACTCATATAGTGAGGAGCAGGTCGAGGTGGTGCCAGCAAGGAAGGTTCAAGCACCACAGAGAAAGAATAAGCACCTGCATGAGTACGGTTATGAAAGCACTGCATCTTGTCTATCAATTTGCATAGATGGGCTGGAATAAGGATTGCTTCTGCAGCACAAGCTCCAGAAGAAGTCAGTAGCACCAGAAGCTCTGGGAATGCCAAGCCTGCACAGTGCCCTCCTGCATTCGAGGCCCGTGAAGGCACTGGGTGCATTGCTCAGCACTGCAGCGAGCACAGCCCATGCTGCTCTGTGCAGCAAACCGGTTCTGTCGAGGGGTACAGAGGAGAACCTCACCTTACTGCAAAATTAGTGTCATTGCTTGCGGCATGTTTACGCTCCTTGGGCTCTTCCCTCACCAGCACACCCAGCCCCAAGCTGAGTCTGTGAGCATCTCCACAACCCTGGAACACCCAAAGGCCTATTAAGAAGCTGACCATTTTGCCAAACCAACAAATCAGTGAACGATGCAATCTGTTCTCTGTACCTTACAGATGCACATCTGAGAATGACTTCATAGTCTCCACTTCAAAAACCTCCCTTGGCACTTTTTCCAAGAGACAATGGCAGTCTGCACATACCAGCCAGTTGAATTACAGGGGGGAAGTTATCAAAAAACTCCACGCCACCTCGAAACATCCCTAAATTTTGCCATCATTTCCAGTGTTGTTCCATGCTCTGCTCAACATCTGCCATCCCCCATGATGCAAACAGGAGCATTTCAGTGGCATAAGGTATAAGGACTCCCTGTACGTACATGAGTCTCCTTTCTCCCTCCATAAAAGAATGAAGATGTATGGGTGTAGACATTACAAAAGGAGAACAGCCCCCGCCTCAAGTCCCGATCTTGGTTTCCAAGTAAAACTCAGACAGCAAAATGGAGCTGCTGGATGCCCAATGGTAAGTGGGAAGGATGATGTTTTGATGCCCAGATGTCGCCACCATGAACACAGGTTTTCAGTCACAGATTCGGTAGAGAGATAGAAATGTCAAAACCATCAAAGAAAGGGTTATTTTTTACTCCTTTGCAGTGCTGACAGACAGGTTTGCCAAAATCCAACCCTTCCCTACTTCTGCTAATAGCACAGCTGTACTTCCACAAAAAAGTGGGGCTAATGCTTCAGCCACAACCTCCTTTCCAAAAATAATTGTCCTTTTTACTGAAAATTTGAAGGGAAGTTATTGGTGCTGTACTATTGCCTTCAGACACAAAGGCTCTTATTAGTTGACCACTGGCCCACTCCTAAAGGAGGTGGGGGCAGGAGTCACTGCAGACAGTTCTTGGATCTACTGTTCATCACAAGACCACCCTCCCCTCAGTGCCACAGCCATGATGGCAAGAAATTCCTCTATTTCCTCTACAGGAAGAAATCCAAACAAGGGTTTAAGAGTCAGACCAAAAAACTCTGCCCCCTCACCCACAGTTCAGTGGGGTTTCAACATAAGAGATCTTGTAAGAGATGGAGCTATACAGAAGCAGTGGAGGGGGGAGAAAACAATACTGAAATAATTCAGAACATGCCATTTCCTTCTCCTAAATATAATATACTTCTTACTACTATTTTTTTTGAGGTTTTGGAGATTTGGGGAGGATTCTTTCTGCCAGGAGTTCTTTCCATCAGGCCCAAATCCCCACGTTCAGCTCTTAGAAATGCGCACCTTTTTTTGCACGGCTCTAGTAGTTTATCCTCTGCAAGGATTATAGGGCAATAAACAACTGGAAACCACTCTGCAGCAACAAGTGTTGTGACCAGAGTACACAGGGTATGGAATACAGCTTGAAATTCAACTATACAAAACCAGTTTTAGGCTCAGAGAAAAACTGGACTGGTCAGCATATTGGACCCCCTGAGGACAGACCAGCCAGATCAGCTAATGCTTTCTACTTCTCTTTGGTATTATAAATGCATATTCCTCTAAGAAACGAGTCTGATCAAAAGCAAATACTTCTCTCTACCTCTGAGAGTCCCCAGTGTTTAAGTCTACAACACTACAATCGCATACAGCTCTGCACGCAGTATCTCCTGCGTGCGTATGCACACTTGGTATGTGTGTGACACCACTTACAGCTGCAGTCCAAAAGTAGCAGCTGCCTGTTGATACAAACCCTCACGCTGGAAAAACAGGTGATAATGAATTCTTAAAGCATATGCAAGTATTAAGCAACTACTCCATGAATTGCCAGCAGCTGTTTCAGGAACCCTGCCCTGCTTGCCACAGGTATTTATTTAAAGCATGATACCCACCCTGATATAAAACACATGTGTAGACATATGCATGTACTGCCCCATAGTCCCTTAAGGCTTCTGAACAAGGCCATGCCAGCAATTTGTTTGGTAATTTCAAAGGTACCCACTGTGAAGCTTCCCATCATATAAAGGGAAACAAAAAGAAAGGAAAGGAGCTAGAGAGAAATAACAGAGTCTAATTTCCTTGTCATTTTATAGACAGATCCTTAAAGAGAAAGTCATATAGCTGTTCAGACTTCCAACACTTCTAATATTCTTCTAATGCTTTTTTGCATTTGCTCACACAATTAGACCATATCCAGTCTCCGTCCCAGACTCACATACCACAGGAAGAACTCCTCCACATTTTCACAACAACAGAAACACTTCAGGTATTTTCACTTACAATATGGTTTTATCATTTTAATGTTTAAGGAATGTGGCACCAAAACATTTTTCCTCCTTATTCAGTTAGTATCGTCTAATTTTTGGTAATACTTAGAAAGGTTCCATCCATGCAGACCATTCATTGACGTTGTCTGAAATAGTTCAGCTTTTCATTGTACCCTTCTGCTCCGCTCACATCTCTTAGCAGTTACAGCTATAGCTGCCTCCTCTGGTATGGGAAGGAGAGGGACAGCGTGCAAGAAAAATTGCTGAGGTTACAGAGGAAGCAGTGACATGACTAGATAAAGGGAAAGCACCTGTTCTAAGATCGTAATTGTTTTGAATTAACTGCACACTAAACTGAGAATTCAGACAGCGAAGCAGAAACTCACAAAAAATTTCTTAACTTTATTAAAGCAGTTACTGCTGGGTTTGGAAAATAAAAAAACCAACAACTCTTAGGCTCCACAAATCCCAGCTGAGAAGGATTCACATCTGAAACAACTCCATGTCATTAGAAACACTGAATAACAGAGTGATCAAAGGCACTGCCAATACAATTATATTATATGGGAGGATAAGAGGGAGGCCTAGACAACTAACACTGTGAGTAATTGGGTTATACTGTAGGCTTGTTTTTAAATACTGCAATCCACCATGTGAATGCTACGGGTCTCATTTAACTGGGTCACCAAAACTTAGGCAAAAGCCTGCTAACTTAAGGCTAGGAAGTGCTATTTGTTTGCGTAACTTTAGGCTATGAGATGGGAACACTGGGAAGTGTAAGCAAATCCACACAGGTAAGGGCAGGAATTCGGACCAGCAGATGGAACAGGTAAGAATTGTGCTCCTTGGCTTTTAGGACCCCTCTGCCCTTACAAATTATTTCAAATTTCTTCCACATAGTCCACATTTAGAAGCAGCAGAAATTTAACAGAAATTTAAGAACAGAGTAAATGCCATGCCCTCCCAAACCGCCCAGACAATGGGTATCCCTTTCAAGCCCCAGGGTCCTGACAACCACTTCACACAGTAATTTAAAGTAAATACCTTTCAGTAGGTAATCCTGCTACAGCCATGTCTTGAAGTTCATTGAAGTCAAGGTTCTCAGGCTCAGTTAATGCAAGAGCTGATAGTTTTCTTTTGGCATCCTGAAGTGTGCTTTCATGTTCTGAATTCATCCTGCTCGGCTGATTTTCAGCAACACTGGGATCTGTACATGCAGAATGCTCACCCTGCTCCTTCACAGGAATGGTTGGAGAGTGATTTTTGTATAGGTCTGTCTCCTGCTCTTCAGTGCTCATGTTTATAGCTAAGTCCTCTTCACCAGTGACTAACATCCTTGCAGTACCTGTTTCAGGGATGTCTCCAGTTTTTTTGTTACCCGTCTTTGCTGTGCTTAACGCTGTGTCACTGTTCTCTTTTACACCTCCCTCAGTCATATTCCTAGATTCTAGTTTAGAGTCAGTTTGCAAGCAATCATCCTGGCTTACTTCGTTTTTTAAGTAATCTATTAACCCATGCATGGTCACTTTCTTTTCTTGCTGTGCATCTTGTGAATTTTCCACTGTTTCCAAGCATTTCCTATTTACTGGATCATCCTGTATCATCTGCCTGTCATTCTGAGACTTAATGTCATGCATAAAACTGCTGCGAATGTGCGTCTCCTGATTTTCCCCAGGTGACGCATTAAAATTGTCTGGCAATTTTTCATGATTGTAAGATCCTCCTGGGACAAGTGTTGAAGCTGCCATGTCAGAGATGCTCTTGGCAATGTCTGGATCACCGTACTCACTTTTCTCCTGTTCATTTGGCTTAGGATCCTTGCACTGTTCAGTAGGAAGACTTACATCCTCTTCAGATGAAACTGGTTCTGCATTACACTCTGTAATTAAGTTATTTCCCTCTGCAGTAGCAGCATCTTCTGAGTTCCTCTTCTGTACATCGCCTGTAGAGATAACAGCTACAGTGGGTTGTTGCTCACAGTCAGAAAATGCAGGGAAGTTCTCAGCTGCTGCCCCATCAAATGAAGCCAGTCCTTGCTTCTTTATCTCTAAGCTTATTAGCGATTCAGGATCAATGCCACTAGCACACACGCCTTCCTTTCTTTCCATCTCACTGCTCTCTGGATGCTCACTGGTTTCAACTGGCTTTTGCAGATTTTCCAGAGCATGTTCAGCAGGTGTAGTGCCATCCAATCTAGGCACCGCTTCTAAACAGCTACTGGGCTGCCTATTTTTCTCAGTGTCCTGGAGACTTGCTGGTGGCAGTTCTGCCACTGTGTTTTCTTGTTGCAGAGATTTGCCTTTGGCAGCTTTGCAGGAAGTCTCAGTAGCTAAAGACAACTCTTGACCCTCTGCTTCTGAGGTGCCCTCTGGAGCTCCTTTGCTCGCCTCGTTTGATTCTGAAAAGTTCTTAGCACCACACAGTTCTGCTGTATCCTTGGCCACCGGACTCTGCTTGAAGCCTGCATGGTTTTCAGACAGAAGTTGGGGTAATTCAGCACTCAGTGTGCTGTGGACAGTTTTTCTAAATATCTGGCTGATATGCTCCCTAAAGTCTGGGAGGCTGGAGCCAATGTCCAGAGAGCTGCAAGTCAAAGCCTCATCCTCCCTTCCAGAGTTCTCTGTAGACTGCTCAGAAATACCAATCTCTGCCCTGGTTATGTTATTATTCTCTTTTGAAAGCTCTTCCATTTTTTCTGAATTCCCAGGTTGCTCTAAGATCTCACTGTACTTGTCATCTACGCAGATATTGGTTGCAATTTCCTCATTACAGCCTTCTTGTTTACCGACAGATGAAAGGCTCAGCAGCTTCCCTTCTGGAGTAGGGAGAGCTAACAGAGACTCTGCTGAACTGTCACTTTGCTGTCCTTTGAAGTTTACCTCACTTTTTGTTTCTTTGGATTTAATTGCAGATATCTCTTTCTTCAGCTTCTCAGAATTGAACTGTGATAAGTTTCCAGTGCTCTGCCCCACATTTAAAGTCTCTGGCAGGGCTAAACTTCTGTCTCCATCGCTCTGAAAACTTTGGTCTGGAACATCTTTTTCATTCACACACATACTCCCCACAGAGCTGTTTTCTGAATTTGCTGTTTTACCTGTGTTTACCCTGGGTGAAGGACCTAAGTGCACAGACACCTGAGAACCTGCAGCAATCTGCAAATTAGAGTTACCTTCTAAGGCATTTTGGCATGCTACAACTTCCAGCTCATTATTTAGTAATTCCCCCCAAGTACCATTGTTCGTATTGTTTCCAGGTTGCTGGCTAGGATGGCTGAGTGCAGAGGTGTGTGTAGAGTGGGCTGTAAAATTTGCTTGACAATAACCAGGCTCCTCTGGTGTCTTTTGAATGCAGCTGGATTCATATGACTTATCAGTGGGAATTACTTCCCTGTGTGCCTGTAAAGGTGAAGAAGGTCCTTGTGCCCCTGGACTTTTATCACTTTTCACTTTGCTTGTTTCTGTGACAGAAGCACTGTCCTCACAACTTATCTCCACGTTTCTATCTTTCCAGATGAGTTCCCCATCAGCAGTCAGACCTTCAATCTTTTCTGAGTTTTTTGCCATTAATGCCATTTTCCCTTGAGTTTCCGAACGAGATATTTGAGGATCATTTTTCTCAGAATTATCAGAAGTATGTGCTATTTCTGTATCAGTTGGCAAAGCCTGTGATACGTTAGTGGCACTTGCTGAATTCTGTGTCCCTGGAAGAGCATTTATAGCAGCAGCACGGCTTTCACCAGTATTATCCTTTATCCTGCATATGCTGCCTGGCTGTTCATTCTTGTCAGATTCTTTAGAAAACGTATCGCTATGACATGCTGCTTCATGCTGACTAGCTGAGATCAAAGAATTATTATCCTGCTCGGGCTTGTTTGAGTTTTGCTTACTGTGGCAGTTTTCTTCTGCCTTGAGATCAGTTTTGTTTTGCTCGTTGCAATCTTGCAAATTAAGCGTGGTCACACCAGAAATATTTTGCCCATGTTTGCTGCTGCACATACCCTCTGACACCACGGCACTGCTTTTATCCTTGTCCTTTTCTTTTGCTGTGTCAGAGTTGCACTGGATCAGTGCTGGACCTAGCACAGAAGATTCTTTACTGAGGTTGTCTGAAACGTCTAGAGGTATTTCTGGTATATTGCTGTCATTATTTAGGTCCAACGGCCATTCAGATTTTAGAGCCCTTTCTTTGTGTTCCTGATCGTCTGCTCTTGTGACAGTTGTCAGACTGCTTTGCTGCTTCTGTTGTTTGTGTCCTGTATTTGAAATCTGGCCACTGTCACCAGCAAGAGACACTGACTTCTCCATTTGCTTTGCTTGGGGAAGAGCAGTTGGAACATCTGCATTTTCCTGCAATTCTCTGATACTGCACTCCAGGGCCTCGGAAGAGCTGCACATGTCACTCTCAGAGGGGCAGCTGTTTTCACTGATGTGGCTGTCACCCCCTTCCTCCACGTGAGCTTGCTGAGGAGTGAGTTCTGAAGTACTGACTACAGCTTGGGAGGTTTCTGAACAAGCCATCTGCGTACCTCTGTGACTTTCTGCAGCCACTTGCTCCCGCTGAGCTTGCGTCAACACATCCGATTTGCATTCACTTTTCAGTGCAAAATCTTTGTCCTCCACGAAACTTTTCACCGCAGTTTGGTGCTTCTCTTGTCGAATACCCTCATTTTCTTTACCATCCACGGCACTGCTTTGTGCAGCTGCAGCTGCAGGTCCTTGCTCTGGATCGCTGCGAGGCACTTCAGTGACGTGACCGATCTGTTCTTTGGTTTCCGAAACCTGTGAGGCCTCCTCAGTTTGTACAGCTATGGGATCCATAGTCCCTGCCAACTCATTTAAGCCCTGGAGCTCAAGTTTTGATTTGGACATTTTTGCACTTTCTTCTGACTTGCTATAGCTCTCAGGCTTTTCTTGACTCCCAGTTTTGTACTCAGATTCTAACACAATTTCTCCAGCAAAAGTCTTTTCCCAGGATTCATCCTGCTTAATCTGTTCAATATTATTGTTCTCAGGGTGGAGGAGCGGTGAACTGTGTGCACCGGCTAAACAAACCTTTTCAGTCCCCTTACAGCCTGGCTGGCCCGAAGTTTTGTCTTCTGCTTCAGTGTTAAAGCAATCAAAACTCAATGGGTATTCTTCCCTTGGAAACTGTGGTGAAGCCACGAGCTTATTCTCCAGATCATCTGTGGCAGCTGTTTTCTCTGTACTCATTTGTTGTTCAGGTTTACAACCAAGAGACTGTGAATTGTCTTCGGGTGATTTAAAGTTACTGTCTAAATTCAGAGGCTTTTCCCCTTCTTCTTCCCTTAGGTCACCTGTTGAAGTCTTTTCACAAAGACTCAATTCTTCAGGATTGTGTCCCACGTGGGTATTTTCCGCGTCCTGGTGGTGGCTACTAACAGAGTTCAATAGTTGTCTTTCTGCCCCACTTGACCCCTCAGGTAATTCACTGGTTTCTGTCACTTGTGCCTCCTCTGTTCTGATTTTGGTTTTTTCTCCTGTTACATTTGCCTCAGTTTCTTTTTGATTCATCTCCGTGAATCTGCTCAGAGAAGTACTTAATGCATATTCCTCCAGTAATAATCTTTTATCTACCAGGGAATTTTCCTCGGTGGGATTGATAACGCTTTCTGTTTCAGAAAGTGTGGCGCTTTCTCTAGACACATCATCAGCTTTTATAATTTCATTGCTACTGGCTTCATCTTTTGGGCTTTCAGTTGTGACAGCTGATTTTTGTTCTTCCTCTCGCTTAAATGATAAAGGCACACTGAAATGCTTGGCACTAACAAGCTCATCCTCCTTTTGAAGCTCTCTTTGAAAAATGGGTTCATTTTTTTCAGAGGCTGTTGTCACTGCTTCACTCCTCATTGGATCTTCAGAGTCATTTCCAGGCACATATTCCCTCGAAGGCTCTTCGGGCTTTGGTACCAGGAAGTGATTTGGAGGGTTAGAAGGCAACTCTGACATTAAAGTACAGGCTTCTGATTGCTCCCCTTTGCTTCCAGATAGAGCTGGGTTTGCATCATCCCCTTTAGCTGTTGTTACAGCCCCCACCTGTAGATTACAGACTTCACTGATCTCAGTGAAGCCCTGAGCATTCACAATTACTCCAAATTTTTCACTGTCTGAGCCTCCTGTTGCTGGATAATTTAGGATTAAGGTTTCCTTTTTCATTAGCAGACCCTCTCTGCCATCTGTGTTCTGTCTACCTTGCTGCATTAGAGTCTGCGGCTGACCTACTTCCAAAACTCCTCGCTCCTGCTTGGCCTCCTGAGCAGTAAAATAATCTCCTGCTTCTTTACCCTGGGGAAATGTGCTGACATGTGGTTCCCTCATGCCACCCAGCTGCTCACTCTGCCAGAGCAATCCTAATTCACTCAAACTCATTTGTGTGACTGCTTGCATTTCTGTAACTGCTGCAGGAAGGCTGGGCTCCAGGCTTGGGTTTCTGGGATCGTTCTCGTTTTTCATAGAAGTGGCAGCAATATTGTCACATTTTGGGCCTCTGTCCACAGATATGGCATGTGCTATTCCCTCTTCTTTGTCATTCACTGGACCTGGGGACGGCACTGCTTCATTGCAATTCGAGGTTGGTAACTTGTCATTGTTGCTTGTAAGATCTGCTGTGACATGTTCTTTGGCACAGTATGCAAAAGGCATTGAGGTAGGCAGACTTATCTCTCTTGCTTCTGCAGCCTGCTTTAAGAAATCAGAGCCTGTTTGTCCTCCATGTTCTTGCAAGATACTGTTCTTCTGTCCTGTCACCTCTGAAGACACCATGCTTGAATTTGGATTGGATAAATCTTCAGCACTGTAGCTACTGCTGCCTTCGTTACTGATGCTGCCAACAATGGAAATGTTTATTCGTTTCACGTCAATAAAGAAAATGAAGCAAAGAATAAGAACAGTTCGTGCCATTGAAGTTTCAAAGCCATGCAGTACATGCACTGAGAAGCTGATAATCTGCTTTCAGGAGCTAAACCATCAGACATCCATTACAGTGATTTAAATGCTCCTTAGTCTGGAAAACATGTCCCCAGTCTTACCTGACAGCCACCATGCTCATGGCATGCATTTTAACCATTCCAAAATCTGTCTTAGTTAAGTGTGGGGAGAGGGTACACATATCTAACAGACTAAGGGAGCAACATGGGAAAAAGTGACAAAAATACTGGAAAACCCACCAGTACCTCAAAGAAAGGTTTTTCATTTCTGCTTCTGTGAGACTATGTTGCGCAAAGCTAAAGGCCGTGCAATCCACAGTAACTGCTCTTATCTGGCTATACTTTTATTGTGTAGCAGAAGATTAAGAAGGGCCCATCTGTTGAATGTTTTCTCCAACTAATCAGCACAGTTGATTCTCACCAAAAGGTCAAAGGTGTCACCCTGCCGAACAACGTTGCCATACAATGATACATGCCCTATGAGGTCATTTTATTGCAGTGTTTGATTTCAGTGCATATAAGCCATAACCGTTTGTATGATCTCTCTCCCCACCCATTAAAGATAAGATAGAATAAATGGAAGCAGAGATGATGTGGGTGCACTAACTGCAGAGAAGGAGAAGTTATTTTTAATACTTTTCACGTGCACTGTGTGGACCTCAGTTTCCATTCCTAGGTTTGTAGGTGATGGAATAGGTTAACCTTGTTCTCTCCCCCACCTGCCCTGGGAAGCCTGGGCATATTTTCATTGCCTTAGGGAACATGGAGTGAAAGATCAATTCAAAACTGAACATGGAATTGTACCTAGGAGCAAGGGGCGTCATTTACTTAACATGAAATAATAAATCTCCCAACCCTCCTCTCCCATCCAAAGCAAGATACACAGAAAACACGTTGCCAAATGCTCGGAGGTCAGTGTGACGGCAGTGCGCTCTAGTTCCGTAGCTGCACGGAGAGAGTTCCTTCATGGTGAGCCCATCACTAGAGCTTTGCCGGAGCTTAGCAGTAACAGGCTACATTTTAGAAATTCAAAGTGCTCTACAACCTGGAGTTATAAAAGATGCTTAAAGCACCTTCTGTAAGGCCGAGCATAGACTGGATTTTAAGTAATCTCCAGAAATCTGAGAAGCCTCTCTCCCCTTCTCTGCCCAAGTTTTACGCCCAAAATACTTGACCGAAAAGCGAGTCAGTGACCAGCTCTCAGGTCCCTGCAGTTTAGGTCTGTGCTTATACAAACACTGCCCCTCCAGTAACTGTCGAAGCAGCTTTGAAGCCGCACATGCTTGGGCTGTGCTACAGTACACAAAATGCACTTCCAGATGGGGTTAAAAACCCTCCTTATACTGAGGACTGCCCAACGCAACAATTTCTTTCTTTATGAGGGCTGCACATAAAACTGAAGGTGAGCCTGTCTTAGACCCTAAAGACCTTCTTCAGAGTCATTATAATGGAAAATGAACTAGTCTTTAAAGAGCTATTGAAATTTGCCTATATTTAGGGTAAGCGTCAAATCTAAGGTAAAATATCTATACCATATAATTAATTTATATTTTAACCAAGTTTCAGCAATGATTGGCATCAGTTTGTACACTTAATTTATAACACTAATACATTTTATTTAAACTTTAAAAAATTCTTTCACCCGAAAGTTTTTCTCTTCCTAGCACACTGAAAACACCTATCCATATAAAACCCTCTGGCACTGGGAACAACACAGGTGGCAATGCAGTATCTGGTATTTGTTGGATCACTGACAACATGGGGCATGATGGGACATGAACAAACAACAAGGAGATGCCAGGAGGCTTTCCCTAAGGAAGGAATAGACTTTATCATTTGACATTAATTTTGCACCCAGGGACTCTTAATTAGAGGAGGAGGGGCAGAAACCACAACACTGAACTGGGGAGGGGATAACAAAGTGGGAGTCAATTGCCATTCCAGCTTTTTGTTCCTGTTGCAGGCTTATCATCTTACTGATTAAATTGCTCATTAGCAGTTGTGTGGCCAGGGTTCTTCAACCTGGAAGCATGCTCCTGTCAGAGACATGGTGTTCAGTGAAAGAACAAACGTGGGTGCAGGTTGGGGAGCGGGGGGTGTGAAGCCCTCTAACCCCTGTGAAACTGAGTGTTGGGAAAAGTAGAAAACACCACCTACAATTACAGTTTCTCCTTATCACTTATCTTTAACCTCTGATTCTTTACTTGTTGTTAATCCCATCTGTCAACTGAGTTAGGAAAAGCATGGTAATGTTTCTGGGATTGAAACATCGGTAATGTTCATCATACAGACTATACATCATTATATATTTGCATTTTACAGATTTTGGCTGACTGAAACTTCTCTAAGATCTTTACAGATATGACTTCTTTGTTACATTACACTTCTATTTGCAGCTTTAAATATGAAACAGTTCCAAACATGTCTGAAGTTGTTAAGTTTTCTCGAATACAATTGCTAAACCCATGAACTATCTACTGCCATGCTGGTAGCAACTTTGTAAAGAGTCATTGTAGTAAACCTGTGACTTAGCAGGTTCAAGGGCAGATAACAATCCTATGAATCAAGCTATTCAGCATTATGAATCAACTAAAACATTTTTCCTGGTGTTTGATAACGCTGAAAACTTGTTTGTTTTACTCAGGAGTAGATGAAGGAATTGGGATAAATTTGTAATTAATGTATGCTGAACCGAATTAAAATGACGGTGCTGGCACATGCTGTGACAGCAACTTCAGCTATCACTTTTAGAATGAAGTAGTACACATTCATCATCTGTGCTACTTCAGCTTGCTTCAATGTTTTATTCAGGACATAACAGAGAATTGAAAGGTTCGAGTTTCCAATCATAAGATACGTCCAGACTGACCTGTTTGAATATCTCCATTTAAGTTTCTCCTTCTGATGTAGCTAACAAGGAAAACTATATAGGGAACATATCCTACATCTTCCTTTTAATTTTTTGTAATCTTGCTTTTCTGTCTGCAAGACACTGCTGGGGTTAGACAAACATCTGTTAGGAATGACTTAAGCACAGTTGATCCTGCTTTAGGGCAGAAGGATAGACTACATGACCTTTTAAGGTCACACCTAGTCCCATTATCTTCCACTCTTTTTAAAGGGAATAACACTACAGGGAAATGATACCACAGGCTGAAGATAATTCCCCTGATAAAACCCAATCTACATGAAAATGTATTAGCAATCAATAATTACCCGCAGGGAGCATGTATTTTCAGACAACCCATTCAATACGATCAACATAAAACTATGACCCTAAAAGTTGGGGTTTTTTTAAATACAGGAAAATTAAATGTGTTCTCTGTTGTGGTTCCTTGATCTCTTTTGTTTGTAATCCGAACTAGCTTGATATTATTAAGGGAAAAATTGATACTGTAGGGTAATATTTAAAACAAAACATGCAAATGACAAAGCATGAAAGAACATTAGAGTTCCTCATAGTTTGTGTAGAGCTTAGGGCAGAAAGAGTCATTTTGCTAGGAATAATTGCTGCACGTAATTGATGATATGTTAAAAAGAAAGAAAATGCAGTCATGCAAAGACCTAGGTGCACATATAACTTGAAATATGCAAGTGTCCCACTGCACTCCAGAGTTATCAAAGGGAACTTTTCCCTTGTCTTAGAAGTTAAGCACACAATTAAGGATTTGCAAGTTCAAGGCCTTAACATACTGACTATATAAATGCTATCCTTCCATTTACAACATCAAATATCAATGTGTTAAATCTTTATATGTCTAAAGTTTTTATTTTGCATAAATAATTACTGAGAAACTGCCTGTTTGGGAGCACACTGCAAATTTACCAATTAATTTTTAATACCTGTAGTTAACCTCTTCCACCTTCAGAATACATTGTGGCAAGTTTGAATTATCCTGGAACAATTTAAGAGTACTGCCCAGTTACTAAATGTTTGTTAGGACAGCACTGCCTGGTTTGTGTTTAGGGTGTGAAGCTGTAAAGGATGTTAAGAAATCGATGACTTATGGAGCATCTACCATAAATACTTCTGGATTAAGAGCCATACCCAATCTACCAGCCATTAACAGTTGAAGTTGCAAGTTCCATTACTCTGTTTTACCATCCACAGCAAAGGCAAGGGGACAGAAGATAAAACCAGCAGCAGCTAGACAAAAGCTCTCTGGCTGGCATTTACTATCTGAGGAGGGATGTGGAGGGGTGGGGGGTAGAGATGCCCAAAGATGTTAAGCCTATTTGATAAACAGCAAAAATGACGATCTAACAACAGAAAATCATAGATAATTGAAAATTTCCTTTTCTTATTCCTTTGCTTTCCTTCTAAGATGTGCAGTAGTTGTTGAAAGGACAGGCAGCCTTTCCAACCCAGTCGCACTTGTGAGCAAAAAACAGCAAGTGCTGAAGCCTATGAAACCCAGAGGTCACATACGGTTGCTATCCATACTGATGTAACTCAGGGCCTGAGTGATTATATTCCCAGGAGTGTAAGAGCCTGAAATCTGAGGATGAATTTAGAAAGCACTGAAGGGGACAAATGCACAGCCAGCTCTGCAACCACGGCACACGTATAGCTACTTCTCAAATGTTTCTGTTCTGTTTCCCCTGACACATAAGAGATCAGCGTCTACATTTTGAGTTTACACATTCGGACACGCTGTACTGGAGGACTTGAGTTAAAGAATCCTGCACTTTAATCTGTGCCTAAGAGGTACTGAAAGTTAATTAGGAACATGGAAATAATTTCCACATTCCCTTTAAAAAAAAAAAAGTCAGAGTTTTAGAGGCAGAGCAAGTCACTATTTGAACTTTTCAGTGTAAACAAACACATGAGAAATCCATCATCGCTAAAGGGCTGCAAACAGCAGCCAGCTTCCCCCACCCTCCCTGTATATCTAAGCTTTCAGGAAAAAGTGAAGCAGGAATAATGATCTATATGATCCTCCTGGGAACTGTCCTCCCCTTCTCCCCCCACCCCCAATCACTTTTCACCTCCTTGTTCCACACACAGAATAAAATGCAGGGCCTGCAATATTTTAAGTATGACCGAACTAAATTATTCTAACATTTAAAAAGTAAGCTGGACTACTGCTGCAGCAAGCAAACATGGCCAGATCTTCAGTTCCAGTTCCACAGCTGGCTCCTGGTCTCCATCCGAGATATCTGGAGAGTCAGCAGGAAGCATGGCACTGAACAGACGGTCCCACAGGATGCGTGGCAGCTTCAGCTTGTCATTTTGCAGTGGCTCTGTGGGTCCCACAGGATCTGTGCGCAGCACTCGAGGTGGGAAAGCAGCCAAATTTATCCATGAAGAGTGCTTACTCCCCTGAACTACTTCTGGGTGTGTACCCTTTAAATTGCTGTATCTGCTTCTTCCCAAACCTGCAGGAAAAAATGCTTCTCTGGGGTAGAGTTGTCCAGCTAAGGATTCCCCAGGTGTTTTCCTCTGTGTGTGCACGAGGAGAAAGGCATGGTTACATCTAGTGCAGACACCAATGTTAGCAAGCCTGGGGCTTGCTAACTATTCTAGTTCTTCGGCATTTTTATTTCACATGGAAGGTTTACAGATTAATTGCTGATGGTGTTACTTTTCAGCATACAGGACTAGTGAGAAACAGGTAAAAAAAAATGGACTGAAACAGAGTATTTTAAAGTGTCACAGATGTTTTGAATTCCAAAATTTAATTGTGACCAAAACAATTTCTGAGAATTTGTGGAGGATGGAAGAAAAGCAAACGTGGTAGTTTTCCACGCAGATACTCCATCCGAAGATGGCAGGTCATACACTCTTAGGACTGTAAGAGTTCACTTCAGGGTGGAAAAGATGCATTCAAAGCAGCATACAGGAGCGAGTTAAAAATAAACAGCCTGGAATCTGAAACTTCAAAGATTTCCGTTTATTGTCTTCATTTCTATTTTGGCAGGACACTACTTAGAAGCCACCCAAAACAGGCATGTGCCAGCAGTTTCAGGAGTAAGGCTAAATAAAAAGTAATTGCCTGAGCTCCTGCCCATCTAATATGTTTCCTGAAACAAGAATCTTATGAATCCCTTCAAGATGACTCATCCATGTAACATTCGTTTCACAAGAGTCATAATTTTGCGTGTAAAGCTGTTTTAGCCAGCAAGAACTAGTCCAAGTGTTCTCGGTACTCCCATTTTGAAAAGGAATCCCTAAAGAACTGCAGCTATGCCATTTTTGAGCGATGAATTTTAAAAAATACAAATTGGTCACAGAACAGTATAGAAATACCTATGCTAATATAAAAAAAAAAAAAGCAAGACTGCATTTGCTGCAGCTAAACCACAAATATTCAAACCCCAAGATAAGAGACCCTACCCCACAGTCTCCATTACTACTGCTGGCCCATTCTAACACCAGTTTGGATAGCTTAATGCGCTGGGTGGGTGACGGCGTAGCCTTGTGTTAATTAGCTGTACTCAGTCCACTGTTTCAAACCACGCCCGTGTATAACTACTTGCTTCTTCAGTTAACACAGTCTTCCAAAAGGCCACATGCAAGAATTCCTGACACTGATGTAAACCATCACGCATCCCACCTCAGCTCCAGTGTTTGTTATTTTTACATTCATGCTTAATGCTCCTCTACTTGCTTACAGCTGGAGCCTGAACTTGTGCCTCCACTAAAATCCGGATCCACAGAGACAAAATTATCGGACGACTTCTGGCTTCAAATCAGACTCTATTAACCAGTTATCTCTACCACCACTAGAGTAGGAAGAAGAGATACTTGCTACTTTGAGATTAAAAAACAAATCCTTTGAAAAACTGCTTTTGTGAGTCCTACACTATACTAAAACATCAGTATGAACAATGACAGGTTTTGAAAAAGAATAGCATGCATACAATAATTTGAGGGTTAAATTCTGCTCTGTCCCAGTACCCCAAAGTCAGCATGTAAGTTTTGCAACACGTTTAATAGATTTCTGCATTCTCAAGGGAGACTCCACCACTAAGGCCATTCCTTGTTGTGTTAAATGCCACTCCTTGTTGTGCTAAATGCCACGGTGAGGTCTTCAGCTGAGACCTTGTAGCTTTGTTTCCCTTCGATGGCAGGATTGCCCAACCTCACACACAGGATGAAGATACAAAGGTCCACCCAGATGCAGATGCGAGACCAATGATAAATTCTATAAGTCTCAGGTCAAATGTTCAGGTGATGAGTCTCTGAGAAGTTTACCATGTCCTTCCAGTACTGACAGTGATACAGATCTGTCTGCAGGCTGTATTAAATGGTTTCCCACATTTGAATGGCTAGAGAAACTTGAAGCTGACACTTCCTTCTTCATACCACCAAAAAACCTCCCATAATTTCATCCTTCTTCTTTCCTAGCTGTGACTGCATACACATTTCATCAAGGATGGTTTTCACCAGATTGGGTGAGAGAGACAAAATCCTGCTGCATGGATGAATACAGCTTCATTCCCAGCTGCTTGATATGATTTGCCACCTACTATTATTTTTCTTGGAGACAGAAGTAGAGGAAGATATTGCTGACCAGGGTAAAACAACCTCCCCTCCCCCAAAGTCCCCTCCTTGATTTTATATATTTTGAATTTAGAAAATGAACCAAACATCACAGAAGTGATGGAAATTTATTTCCTCAGGACTCTTATATGGGGCCCTCTGATTTGGTGTACCAGAATTCCTTACATTTCCGCAAATGAATGGAGCAAGAATCTCAGAAAGTTTAAATCTCCGCATACTTCTTGCTGCTTTCTGGTGACATCTAAGAATCTCTTACTCTTTAACGTACTACACTGTGAATATTCTATGCCCATTTTACAGGTGCAGAAAATGAAATTCAGAAAGATTAATTGCTTTGATAAGGTTCACTCCTGGGAGTTAGTGTTAGGTCAGGGAGTTGAAAGCATGTTTTCCGTTTTGAGTGTTTCACAGTGTTACTGTCCCTGCCAGTTTCCTGGTAGCTAGTTAGAAGGGTCTTTACAGGCAGCCGTTGGAGAAAGTTGTGTATATTCTCTTCCTTAAAATGTGGACAAGAAAGTAATTGTACAGAGATGCTTTTTGAGAAACAAGAAGAACTTATATAATTTAAGCCCCCTGAGGGGAGTTCTGTTGCTGCTTCATTCACAGGATAGAGGCAGGTCTTGGTGGTTGGCACAAACACTGTATTAGGTGGACGCTGGTACAAATGCTGTCAGTCAGAGTGTGTACGGGTGTTGCAGTTCTAAGTACACAGTCTAAGAACTGTCATTTTGCAGTTTCACAAACAACTCTAATTTTTAGGAATGTTACTCATGATAGGCCTACATATAAAATTTAACAGTTGCTAATACTCATAATTTCCCCCTCAATTCTCTTTCCCCCTTTCCATAATATAACCTGCATATTGATGAGAATACCAGAAAATGACTATTTTATTGCCACATATCACAATGGATCACGTTTTAAGTAGCTTACAATAAGTTTATATTTTCTTCAGCTATGGCAGCATGGTTACTCACCATTATGCACACATACAACATAGTGATTATGCACAATACTGTCAAGAGAAACTAGAAGGTTGAGGATACATGTAGTATTTGTTAACTGTAATAACATACAAGCAATACATGCATCTTAAATTCTCTTCCTGTCCAAGTTTACATCACAACTGCAAACTCAATTTTTTCTAACTAGTGTGAATGCCATCTGTGGCTTTTCTCATTTGACATGAAAATGGAGAGACACTCTCAAAGACATAAGAAACTCATCCAAGGAAGAGCTGTTTCATGTATGGACCTGGTGCTAGATAGTAAAGTGATGCCACATTGGAAGAGAAATAGTCATACATCTCTAGGAAAGACATGCAACCTTTCATCACTTTAAACTTCAAGCCTAAATACCTTTGTCACTGTAAATTGACTTTGCAGTCTTAGTCTTGCTCAGACTTTATTATTTTCGGTAAATAATTAAGATGTGCTAGTGCCAGTCAGAAGAAATAGAATTAACAGTAAATATCTTCCTGTGTTTGTACTGAAGTATGACAATCTACTGAACTCTAAGAGCTCCAGAGCACAGCCAAACTGTCCCTTCCAGAAAGTAAACTGCTTTTTCTTGGTAAGTCTTTTTAGATTATGTCACCTCTCTAAGTTTCCCTGAAATTTCCCTGATGTGGTCAATTATGATCTTACTTAATATCTGCACTTGGACTTATACTGCCACAAACTGTTGCATGACATCAATAATTTTAGAATAGAATAGAATAGAATAGAATAGAATAGAATAGAATAGAATAGAATAGAATAGGATAGAATAGAATAGAATAGGATAGAATAGAATAGGATAGAATATTGGGAGGGACCTGCAATGATCATCTAGTCCAACTGCCTGACCACTTCAGGGCTGACCAAAAGTTAAAGCAAATTATTAAGGGCATTGTCCAAATGTCTCTTAAACACTGACAGGCTTGGGGCATCGACCACCTCTCTAGGAAGCCTGTTCCAGTGTTTGACCACCCTCTTGGTAAAGACATGCTTAATCTTCATAATTTCTTATGAGAAAAAAGCAGAAGATGAGTTTATTGCTTGGGAGAGCATTAACTTAACAGCATTTGAAATATTTTACTTGACTACTGTTTGTTCTTGTTTTTAATTTCTCAGGTTTGCATCTTTCAAAGACGATGGCAATCAGAAATGGTAGCCAGGGTTGGTGGAAACAGAAAAAGGCCCAAATCACATATACTCCCCTTGACAGGGATGCAGCCAATCTTTTTGCAGTGAATTCTCCAATCTTAAAGAAAGTTCATGCAAACACTTAAAAAGGTGCCCACAGCCTAAAAATCCTACACATTTATCAGCAAGTTACTGCTACGCCTTCTGAGCTGTATCTATCATTCTGTCCCAGGTAACACTGATGATCAGGAAAGTATTCAGCCCTATGTTAAAATCATGCTGGCATTAGATAATTTCTTTATTGCAGCAGATGAAAACCCTAGTACCATGGGAAAATTCAAGTATTCAAGTAAAAAGTATTAATGCTTCAGACAAAATATTCCCTTTGGGATATTTAATAAAATCCAGATTACGTTACTTTCTGCCATCCTTAATAGCACTGAAGAATACCTTAACTCTGAAAGTGGTCCTATTTATTTAATCAGGTGAATTTTAAGACATTTAGAAGAGTACAATGCTAATAAATATTAGCTGTGTTGGTACTTTTTAATAGGATTGTTATATAGAGCTGAGCACGGCATTTTGCAATTGTTTACAATTACATCTTATTTCACAACCATATATGACTACAAAAGACTCTTCAATGTTTCTCTGTCGCAGATGAGAGTTTATTAGTATGAGCAAAAAGCATAGGAAGTTTAGGTCAAGGGTTACTACAACAGCTGGAGTCTTGCTTATAGCTATGCAGTAAGGCGAGAAAGTCAGTTTAGTAAACAGTAAGTAGCCGTGTTTTGTCAGGTGATTTTGAAGACTGCATCATCATCATCCATCAGGATGATAGAGTTTGAAAATCAGTTACACAAGAACAGAAACTTAACAAACATCCCCCAACTATCAACAGCAGCAGGGCTTCAATTCTATTCACAGGAAGAAACTTAGTTTCCTACCTTGTAGGTCCTGGAATTGATGGGGATATGCTCTCAGCCAGTTGCACAGCAGCAGGAAGATCTGAGATGTCCTGACCTCCAGATCTTTCTACGTTGTTTTCCTGAGGGCTCCTTTTTAAACCATGCCCATTACCAGGAGGCTGGCCTAATTCTGAATCTTGTGGCGTGCTCTAGAATGAAAAAAGAACAATTTAAATAGCTACTGCTATTTTGGAGTACAGGAAATTCTGGAGAACACATAAGCTTAAGGAGTTTTGTTCTGCCCACTGACGGACAACTTCTGTGGTAGATTTCACTACTTTGATGGAACTTGCAGGTTCCAAAGCCAAGCCATTATTTTTTCTTAACGACAGAAAAACAGAAGGAAGTGGTTGAGCCAAAAATAAATACTAGGAAAAGAACAGGGAGAGAAGAACGCAACAATTGTTCTAAAGCAGCCAGGGCCTTTACTAAACCAAGGAGGGTATCATCTTCTTTTTCCAAGCCTGGCAAATGCTTCCTTGCTAAGCAAGTTTAAAATGAGAAAGGATGGAAACAAGCTATAAACTTTGACACTCATAATATTAGCAGTATCTTTGGAGTGAAGTTAGAGATAGAGCCAACATCAGTCAAGACACAGCACTTGAATCCAAGTCCAGATTCTTTCCCTCCCACTTCAACAAAGCTCAGAATGCCTCTGGACCGAAACGGAGGGCCTGATTCTCCACCACATTGCCTTTCTGTAATACCAGCTACAGGAAATTCTGCAGTTTCTGCAGTAATAGCTACAGAAATGCTATTACACAAATATGGTAATGCTGCATCACCTTTTCTCAAAGGTAAATATTTACTCAGGATCTTCATCCATGGAGACATGCCTTTACCTGAGTGATTTTTTTTGTTTTGTTTTGTTTCTATTGCAAACTGTTGTTTTTGCTCCAGGGAGGAAGAGAGTCCTGTGGAAGTGCCAGGCTGTGACTCGTGGTGTGCCTGCAAATCCCTGGGGTTCTACAACACCCCCATGGGGCTGCTTACAACAGGTAGTGGCACCTTCCTGCTGAGGTGGTTTTTTTTTTGGCAGAAGTATCTTTAGAAGGCAAAGAAGAGCTGGTAAAAGCTGCCTGAGGATGTTCTTCAAGTATAACAAAAGAACTGGAGGGAAACAAGTGTAAAGCAAAAACGAAGTCTGCATGAAGAAGCTCCATTTCAAATCCTCTGGCACATCAAGCAGTAGTGAAAGAGAAGGAGAACTGCTTAATCAGATCACCCTCAACATACAGTCACTGTTGTTTTAAGAATTGTTAACTGCAGTTGTAAAAAGCCAAAGGCACACTTAGGGCAAAGACACATAAGCGTATGTACTGACCACGGGAGAACCACTTCAGAAGAATGTCATAGATGAAAAGCACAGTGCACAATTCCAACTAATCTCCTGGGTTTTTAAACTCTCAATTTTTAGGTTTATTTTGTTCTAGAAGTAGTCAATAAATTGCAGAAAGCTATTGTTTACAAAATTACACTTCTCTGCGTGAACATGGTGCACTCTCACACAACCAAAGGCTTCTCGTGATCAGAGCCAGGAATGAGAGACACCCAGTGGACAAGAAAAGCCCATGTAATGAGCAATTGAAAAGGTCAGGGCATAGTGAAAATATAAAAAGATTTCCTTTAGACTCAAGGCAAATTTGATTAACTCTCATATCCTCTGCCTTTCCCAGGAGGAACCCCTTCACTACAGCTTTGTTTGCAGAAGTCTCCTTTATCACATTGCTTTCTGCTGGGATAGACCAAGGGCTCTTGGTTTCATGATTATTAAGCACTTACCCAGCATGTGCTGACATCTGGCATTTGGAATATTTATCTAAAAGTATATACGTTGGCCCCAAAACTACAGTATATGGCAAAAAAAAAAAAACTAGAACATCAAGATTTATATGAGGAAATTTGTTTCTTCCAGCCAGAAAAAAAAAAAAATAGAGCTTAGTTAGCTTACAGGGGTCTGTTTTGCTTTTGGTGCTATGTTTTGGGCAGCCTTGCTTTTGTTTCAATGAGAAAGTTTGCATGGAGAATTTATTTCAGCATGCATACATGTGTGCAGAGAGAAAGGACTATGAAAAAATGTGTTATTAAATTAATTATCAGGAAAAAACCCCAACCAACCAAAACATTGACTTCTGGGGTCATACATGATCATGCTGGAGCGCATCCATTGCCCAGCTGCCACTCACACACCACTACTATCCTCACAACCCAGAGCCTCCCCTGCTTGCTAGTTAGGGTGGGTGGTACCTATATCTTGACAGAAAAGGAACTCCTTCAACTAGATGGGCCCAACCCCACGGAGAGTCAGCCTTCAGAGCATGCACTGGCCTTGACCCACCAGGGAAGCGGGACAAGAGCAGGGTGTCGGGTTGGTAAACACACAACAAGCCACGCGAGGCTGCCACGGTGTCACGCTCTTATTTAGTCGACGTATCATGTCTTATTGCGAGAGCTACAATTGGGTCAGTCTGGGAGGTGGGCCACAGATGAATGCCTCAGAGTAGCAGCCAAATGAAGTATAATTTTCAGGCCACTTGCAGAAAAAAAGGACCTCCTTTCCTTTTCCAGCGGGGCAGGGAGGGTAGGGAGAACCACAAAAAGAACTCCAAGAAATTAGGCCAATTTACAAATTTGTCCAGATGCCTCCAGCAGTTGGCAAGAGCAGTGAGAACTAATTCTTTATTTTTCCTCCTTTCTGCTACCACCACCTCAAATTTTCTTTAGCTGGTTTGGGTGCTAGGCAGGAGGAATACCTCACAGCTCTCTTCAGAAGATGAAGAGCTACATGTTTTGTCTCCTTCTTCTAAAGCCTCTGTCATCTTCCATGGCAGAAAGGAACACAGCAAAGAATTAAGTCGTTAACCTACTGCACTCTTAGTACCCACACATTACTTCTAATTAATCTCTCTTTCACAAGATCAGCCACTTAACTCAAAGGGCTCCTTTAGGTTACAATCCTCTGTTCTACTGACCTGCAGTCATCCCACTTTTGGAGCCACAGCATAATAGGAGTGCCTCTTGCACACAAATCTCTGAAGTAAAACCCCTTTCTGTGCTGAGAGCCAGTATCCTTTGGATTGCCATCCAGAGCCACGAATCCCATGAGCCACATGATAACCTACAGTTAATCAGCAACATGGGCTCAGTTATGGCATTAGAAAGAAGCACTACTCATCAGCCTGTCATATAACAAAGCCACTAGCACATTGCTACCAAAGCTCAACTAGCACTAACAAATACAAGGAGACCCAGCGCTGTGGTTACATCTGGTAGGTACTTGCAAGCCAGCAGTGCAATTATTTCAGGACAGTTTGAAAACACAACATGGAGTCAGGCTAATTTGTCATTGACTCCCTGAATCTGACACTTCACAGAACACTTTGGGGCCAGAATAATTTTGGTAGAATTTTGCTGGATTTTACTTTTACTATTCATCTCCATAATTCATAAGTTAACTACATGACATAGACATGTGCCTGTTACACCTGGATACCTCACCTCACCAAAACTAGGATGTTTCCCTATTAGACACAGAGAAGGGCCCATGTCCCAGTGATTTTATCAGCTGTTACACCAAGTCTTAACATCAAAACAAAAACACACTGGGAGGGGCAGATTGAGAAGGCAAGGAGAATGATCACCACAAAAGGTTACTTTATGTGCACTATTTTGAAGACTACTTTTAACATTTTCCATAGGTTGTTTGGGGGGGCTGGTGGGTTTTTTTGCTTGTTTGTTTGGGTTTCACTTTCTTTTGTTTTTAAATAGTTTTGTGCTTTCACAGATCTAATGTTTAAGAAGTTATAGTTCATCTCCCAGCTATCCCTAAGCAACTGTCGTTGGCCACAGAAAAATCTGACTCTTGTTCTTCCAGTTCCTAACATGACCAAATTTAACATATATTAAAACAATCTTTGCAACATAGCTCCTGTTGGAGCAGAGAGGAGTTTGAATTTTTGACACCCCTCTCTCTGTCTTTCTTTCTTTCTTTCCAGGCTGTCAGGTGTTTGAATGATCAAAAAGCAAAGTTGTCCTCTCACCTAGTCAGGCAAGAGCACACATGGCCAGGAAAGTATATTTTCAAAAGAAGCTGAAAGAAGGATTTTAACAATAATCTAAAATAAATCTTAATGTAGATATTTAAATGTAAAAGGAACTACTAATATTCCAAGATATAGGAAAGCCTTATATATTGGTCTTCTACATTTAATGTATTAATTTAATCATCACAAAAGAACATGCTCTGTGAATCTATGCCAGCCAGCAGAAAAACATAATTTAATTTCTCTATCAAGTTTTTCAAATTTAAGCTAGTTATGCAAATCAGGTGCTGAACTAGCTTTGCAGAGCATGCTTTTTTATTTTTAATTAACATCTGTGAAAACAATTAGAAAGTCTATGTTTTGTTCAAAACTATCATCAGAAAGCTGCTGTTAAATAAATTACTTTTGAGGCTTCAACACATACAGCCTCTGAAGGGATTTACTACAGAAGTAGTAAATTTGCTTTATATTAATTTCAAATGTAGCATACTCCTTTTTGAAAAGGATTCTGAGATTATAAAAAGTTACTTAATTGAAAGACTTAAATAATTATATTAAAAATCAGAATACAGAGGTTCTCAGCAGTTTTTTCTTTGCATCTATGATAATTTAAAAAACCCAACAACAAACAAACAAGTTTGTCACAGACAGTATACAAACAACAGAAGGAAAACTAAACAGCCTATACTTTTTTTCCTTTAAGCCAGCATACTGTTTAAATGAATAAAACTGATTCTCCTGAAATATGTAATGTAATTTGCATTAAATCTTTCCACAAGCATTGGAATCTGCAAGAATACAAAGTAAATTACAGGATCACTTTATTTTCCTGATGACTTTGAACAGGAGCTTAGAAGTTTAAAAAAAAAAAAAAAGAGAACTCCATTAACACTGTAGCCAAAAGGATTATGTGCGCTGCTGTACTCTGGCTAAAGTTATCATACCAGAAAGAAATTCCTTTAATGCTACATGGGAGACTGTTCACAGCTCAGCTCCCAAAACACTGACTCCCCCCTCCCGGTTCAAAGCCATAGCAACAGCATTAGGCACTGCCACAGCCTTGTGTTACAGCGATTCAAGAAGCCTCGTGTTTCTCAACAAGCCACCACGCTCCTGATCACAAAGCACAAAATGGGTCTGGTTTTAAAACCTAGCATTTACACTCAAACCCCTCCAAATAAGTGAACTTCCTTTGATTCCCCTTTCTCCTTTCTCTCAATAAAAGTTGTTTCCTTTTACATCTGCCCTCTGCAACATTCCTCCATTAAACACACATCCTTTTATAGCAGTTGCTGGAACATGCCATAGCTCTGACTAGCTGAAAGTAATCTTTGAAGAGTTACGTTAAGTTTCCATTCCCACTAACTCCCTCTGGTTACTGGGGGGGGAAGCTGGAACAAGCCTTTACAAGTCTCAATCAATAAACCAGAACTTACCTTTTATTTTTCTGCACGTCTTCCATTACAAGTTGGGTTTTTTTAATAGGGTTTTAGAAAGTCTGCCTGCTAGAAGCGTTGGTTGTTCGCTCCTAGCCACCACCTCCTCCGCGGGGATGGGAGTGGGCAGCAGCAGTGCAGGTGAATGCCGGGACGCAGAGCAAAGGTCGGCCCTGCGGCGCCCAGGCTCCGGTTTCAGGATCAACCGCCAAGCTGACCGCATCGGGAAGACGGACACATGGTCCCCGTTAGGGACAGCGGGCCACACGTCTCCTCAGCCAAACGGCCCACACATGTGTGGCTGAGCAGGCTAGCATCAAGCAGAAAACTGTGCACATGGCGCTTTTTGGAAAGGTTTCACTGCACTGCTTTGCAGCAATTGCTCATTTTGCTGCGGGACTGGCTGTAGACAAAGGGAGTGAAAAGTCATTCATCCAAAGCCTTAATCAATAGGCTGTTCCTTGTTATTTTTATTGTACTTCAGCATTAAATCCATTCCTTGAAAACGGAACTGAGACGCCAGAAAATGGCTTGCTGCGATTCTTAGAACAATCAAGTTAACAGTACAGTTCATGAATGAGTCTGCCTAATACCCTGATACCTACTAGAAATCAATACCAATGAAATATGAATAACCCAGTCTATGTCAGAAAAGTGGATAGAAGAAAAGTTTTCAAGGTTACATTTTTCTAAAAACAGAATTGTACAGGTCACATGGTTGGGAAATCATATTTTTAAAATGGCTGCTGCAATTTTTTAAGACAGAGCAGGTNTAGTAAATTAGTTTTTTCAATCTTTACATCCTTGGAGAACCATTGTTTCTCCGTTGTTTGGAGAAATGGTACCAAAACATATAAAAACTAGATAATGAGTGGATATTGCTTTAACAACCAGAACAATCAAATCAGCAAGCACTGGTCAGCAAAACTACTGATCACAGGACAGTAACAAATTGGTACCTGACATTGGGCCAAGCTTGAACTCCATGTGACAATTCAGATCTGAAGAATTACACTAAAACTCGGTTTTGTCACATCGCAAGGGAGCTAAATTCTGATTTTAATAAACAACTTGTGCAGCAATCTGCATTATTCAGTGCCTGCCCTTTGTTGAGAGTGGCTGGAGTACAGCAGTTCAGAGAGGGAGATGACCATCATGACCACTTCTTGTTTTTTTGCCCAAACATCACGACTACTTAATTAGTTGGATGTAACTATGACATGATCAGATGCGAAAAGCAGACTCTTTCCTTAAGGGAGATTCCATACAGAATTTTGCCATTACAGTAGGTTTTTTTTTTTTAATCAGTAATGGTGTAATTTGCTATTGCTTCTGGCTTGGTTTATTTGTCTCTCGCAGGAGTAGAATTTTAAGTTCATGCCTTTTCTAATTAAAATCCTCAAAGGAACAGGAATGCAAAAATTGGCATTTGGTGGAAGTCTCATTTAATCTGCTTCTTACAAATATAACAAGCTATCGTAAGTACCTACGACCTTTTCTTAGACAAAAAAGGGTTGCTTTCCCTCCTGAGAAATACCTACTGAAATGACTCTGGGTGCGAATGTAAAAGTAAACTGGGGGGTGTCTGTGTATATATATCTTTATATATAGTCACCATCTTATCCTTGATTTTGGATTCTTCACAGAATACACAACTTCCTCACAGTACAGCAAGAGCAGTTCAAACTTCAAGGCTTCATTGTTCGTGCTTATGACCCTTCCAATTCACTGAGGGCACTAAAATGTTTGTCTTCAGATCCTTGTAATGTCAATGTCTTCTCAACTACTTGCTGCTATGTTTAAGCCTTAGTCTGTTTGAATGTATGTAGCCTTAGTCTGTTTGAATGTATGTAGCATGAGTCTGCTCTGGGCTAAATGAAGCATAACTATATAACTGGCTTCATGGTTCTTGTTAACCTAATCTTTCCATCTGCTTATGTGATCTATGTTCAGAAGTCAAAGGAAAATTCAAAGTTATCCTTGTAACTCCACTAGTCTTGCTGCAGCTTCTTATTTTCCTTTGTCCCTTCCCTGACAGTTGGATGGAGGGCTGATGAATACCTACGTTATTTTCTTAAGGATGGCAGGTGTATGAGATATAGCAGGAGAGAGGGAGAATAAAATTGATGATCTTGGGAAAAAAATCTTCATCACATAACTTGCAATTTCCAGTCAATATATTTTTAGCTAAAGCAGTTTTCTGATGAGTGGTTCTTAGCAGCCTAGCAATAAAACACTTCAGAAGATGCTGTTAGATTCATATGAAGTACTATCGGGAAAATCGTCTCCAAGCTGAGTTCTAAACTCTGTTGTGCTCCCTAGCTGATAGTGTTTGCTTGCCTAGTTCTAACTACCCATAGCTGTGGAAAATGTAGGTCCAACATTTTCACACTATTTCTAAATGGAGAAATGTAGTAAATAATTATAGACGTTCTTTATAAATAAATATTTTTCCTTTTCATCTGTACCCATAAATGTACATTTCCCATTAGAAATGGTGGTGGCTTTACAGATGCAAAGGAAGCTTTGAGCATTAATTCAGAAGAGAAGGAATCATCTTCCAACTGCCTTTTCATGATGCTTTCAAATTAAGAACCCTGTCACAACTTTGAATCTTTATTCTTCTTTCACCCCCACTCCTTCATTCACAAGGAAGATGAGAACAAGTATAATAATTATTCATTGCGGTGAGAAGTGTCCCAGAATTTGCTGCATTTGCATAAATGGATGTGTAATTCTCTGAAACAGACAATGTTCCTTTTGTGTAAACTCAAACAAATACTTGGCATTACTCACCATAGAATATTGGATTATCATTAGAATAATTATCATTAGAAGTAAGCATTAATGAATATGGTGACCAGAGGTATGCTAGAACTACATAAGCATGAGTAATGGGCATACTGGCCTGTAGCCAACTGCATCGACACCCTGTTGTGGGCAAATGTTGACTGAAAGGACGTGGAACAGTTCTGCTGTCCTGTGCACTCCTGATGTGGAATGGATGAAACGGAAGGAAAAATGAAAGAAAATAATCATTTAGAGAGTGAAAGTGGTGAATCATGTGGACACAAACTCAGAGAAAAGCCTGTGTAGGGTAACAACGTACCTCATTAAAATGCTATAGGCAAAATTATTATGCAGAAAATTTGGAATGTATTTTTGTTCCCAATTTAATATAAGCAATGGAATGTATAGAGATGTTATTGCACTATTCAAAAAGTATGTAAACACACAGCATGAGCACCCGAGCTCAGAGGAATTTGCCCAGTTATCATCTGTGAGAATGGAAACTGAAGGCTGGGAAGCTGCTAATGTGCCCAGTGCATTCTCTGCTGATCCCCATAATACTGGGGTCTGAAAGAAGAACCATGCCAATTAACTAGATCCATCATTTCACATAGGCATAAGGAAGTTGAAATATGGGGAAAATAATAATGCAGAATATTAACTGCAGAATGTGCAGCAGTCAGAGTCGTTCATAACAACTAAATGGAGAAACCCTACCGGGAACACAGCATGACGCTTCAGACAAACAAATAGACTCTTCAGAAGTTGTGACCCCTCTGGCAAGTATGCATGTGTTGCCTATTTTACACATTTCACAGTAGAAAACAAACAAGAACAAAAAAGATAACCACACGTTAAGATATATGTTTAAAGAGAAATGGACAATAACATAGATGTGGAATAACCAGCTTGCTTTGGCTACTTACTTATTCAGAAAACAAAGAAGAAAGGATAAAGCAAAATATATAGAAATAGCTTATGTGGTAACTGACTTTGAAATTCCCTCTTCAACTGTGGGGCAAAATATGCGCTGCTAGAATTTCAATTCAGCAGCAGTTTTCACCTTCAAAGAGCTTTACAATTACTTGGTAACTTTGACTTCTCTGTAATCATGAGAAAGGCTGTGAAAGATGACAGCTCTCCTCTTCAGAACTCTGAGTGTCAAGAATTAAAAAGCTGAGTTAAAATTATTACATGTTAGAAAATCCAGCCTATTCAAGCTTTAGAAAATTTTGTGCTCATGTTTCCAATGATAGAGAACTCCATTTTTTACATCCTCCACCCACCCCTTTAAAATGAAAGCAAAAATGGCATAATTCTAGTAGATGGGAGACTGTGATAAAAAACAGTCACGAAAGTCAATAATAATCCTGTAACATACAGTCACTTTGGGAGCTGGTCCCTGAGTTAATGGCACAAACCCTCGGAGCAGCATGGACAAGGCTGGGCTGAAGAGCTGGTATGCTGGGCTCACGCTCCTTCACACAGACCATGTGCCTCACACTGCCAAACTTTTTAGATAGCAGATAGTTTTGATGGTCCTGGTCAGCTTGGGTTTGTTTCTAAGTGGGACTTTATTCTCTGCCATCTGAGCCCAAATTATCGAGACTATCAAGGGCTGAGGAAGTGCACAGATATATGAGTCTCTACAAAACTATGAGCCTTTTCTTTTTATTATGGCCATGTAGATGATTTTTGAACATTTGGCTCTCCAGAAAAGTCAGGGAAAAGCCTGAGGACAGACCTCGCCATTCCTCTACACCATCGGATGCATTTGGATGGATGAAGAAAGATGTGTCTAATGGGCAGCACAATGGCTGAGACCTTCTAGAGTTCCACAAACTGTAGTACTTTTCATAGCTTCCCATTAAGAATACTTCCTTTACTTCCCCTGTATTTTCTCTGCTAAAAGCTGGATCTCAAGTGTCAAACTGGGTGAAAATATCTGTTCTTCTGCATTGTTTCTTTTTCAATTTAAACACATTACTCTTCATGGGGAGTTTTGCTTTTCAAGGAAAACGCATCTTAAAAATAGCTTATATTTAGTTCAGCATAAGCCCAACAAGCTGTGCCACTGACAGAGACCCTTGTTTGGAAGCAAGCTTTGCCATTCTAACAGGGCAGGGCACAAACCTAAAATCTTTCAGCAGTTTGGACTTTGTGCACTGTTACAGCAAAACAGAATATGGTTAGTATGTGTAAAATCACATTGTTAAATATATTGCTGGCCCAGCCTCGGTTTATCTAGTTATTATCTTTGCTCATTTCTACTAAATTTAGATTATATTTTCCTCAGAGGCTGGTCTTTACAAGACATATTGGGTATTTACTTTTTCTCTAAGTGCCTGCTACATTCTTCATAGAAGCACATTTATTCCACAGATCTTCCCTCTTATTAAATGAGTTCTAAATTTAGCACAGGCTCTCCCATCTTTAATGAAAACCATGTGTACAGCTTCCAAATGACTCAGCTGAGAGCTAGAACTGGGCAATGATGTTCTCTGATAAATACATAAACAAAACCAACTCATGTCAATTGGTACTGAGTATAAGAACAACATCCACTGAGCTATTTTAATTGTGTTAGAGTTGGAAGGAAAGCCTACATGCAAAGGGGGCCAAATACAGGCCTTTTCTCTAAAGCATAGATTGCTACCAAAGAAAAAAGTTAAAAGAAACCAGATTTTTTTTTTACAACTTGCTGAAAACTTAAATGTAGCTGCCTTGCAAATTTGCAGTTAGTGTCAAAAAACAAAAGCCAGAAGCAGATGTATAAGAAAATGCACAGCCAAGCCTGATGCTAACATTTTGAAATGCAAATCATGCAAACCAGTTTCATCATCCGCTACCTGCTGTGTTCCTTGGCTTGGTGGTATAAGGATGACTTTATTTGCATTGGGAACTTCTGACTAGAAATGAACATATTTAAACGTTTCAGTGACTATATGAATTGTGACTATTCATTAAGCAATACTTTTTCAATAGCTGTTCAGCAGATCAAGTGGCTTTTAAGAATTTATTACTACTTGTTTTTCCTCTGTTAATAGTGACTTTTAAAGTAATTTGGTTTTCTAGCATTTATTTTGTTTTGCTTTGGGGTTTTGTTTGTTTGTTTGTTTGATTGGGTTTTTTACAGTGTGAAATGGAGACCAGAAGCTTACTTTCCTTATTAGAAAAGAAGAGCTTTTTATTAAATTTCTTAATAAATCCAATAACTTTCAAGTAAAGTCTTCTCAGCCTCAGGAGGACTCCTGAAGAAATGTATTTGACTTTCGAAAACTTCCTAAGTGAGAGTTGTACACATTGGAGAAGAAACTCTCATTACTTAGTTATAGGAATTAACACATTCCCTCTTCCCAAACCCTGAAAAAAGTTGGGACCAAATCTTGGGCTAACAATACAACTGGGCCAGAACAACCAAGAGTTATAGCAGATTTTTCTTCTAAAAAAATCTTCATGAAAAAGTCTGGCTAACTTGTAATACTGACTCCCTTGAGAGGGTGTGCTTTGCAATGCTCAAGGTACAGCAGATCTGCTGAGACCTGAAGTGGAAGCAAAATGAACCCTAAGGCATTTTATCATCTACCATACTATACGGAAGAAGAGAAGATGAAACACATTCTGGTATTTTAACTGTTGAAATTAGATGAATTAAAACCTTTATTCAAACTTACATCAACATAATTGTAATGTAATTGTACACAACTAGCCATAGCATATGGGTTCCCTTCATTTCAAGAATTTAAAAATAAATCACTAAACACCAAGACGCATTAGCAAAGCACCCTTCTAAAACAGGTGTAAATTCCTGGATCAGCACACATATGTTCGTTTCTGAACAAGGAAAAGCTGTTGTGTGTCAGGGCTCTGAGGGCACCATAGGCATTGCCTGGCTCCCAGGGCTTCTCCCCACCCTGCCCATGGCCCAGGACCCCATTTCAGTTCCCCTAGGGACGTTATCCCCAGCGAGGCAATAGAATGTTGGTGTCCTGCTCCACCAGAGTCCTGCCCTGCCTGGCCATCGGCCCCGCTGAGCTGGGCTGACCTATGGGCTGACATCCTGGACCCATCTTGGCCTGTCCCTTTCTCCAGGGACGTGCCCGATGCCTGGAGCTGGGGCTGCCTCCGGCTGCTCCCCAGCTGCCCCCCAGCTGCCCTGCTCCCTGGCTGGGGAGGTGGGATGAGCCAGCCCTGCTCACCCTGCGGGCATCCTCCATGACTCCTGTCCCCCAGGGAGCAACCACCCGCACAGTGCCCTGATGCTATGTAGCAGTCTCACTGCCAAAGAAAAAAGCAAACAAACAAAAAGTTGCCTTCAATTACCATTAATGACACTTAAATAGGAGTGTAACTGGGAGCAGAAGATAAATGTGGGGTAAGCAGCCCATGAAACCAATTTTTGTAACATTTCCTCTAGGCTAGTGGGGAAGGGAAATGCAATGACACTGTCACACTCACCTGATTTTCTGCACTACTGTTCTCATTGCCCATTTTAATGCTGACGTCCAGTATCACTCAGCAAGTAAAGAAAAATCACTGGAAGAAAAGAAAAAGCTCTAAGTCTTCATTAAAAAACAAAAAGAAAAACAAAAAACCCTAGAAATTTTGGAGAAATGTCATCTCAGTCACCCTGTCAGCTCCCCCTCCTGACATTCAGTCTTACAATGATTTTAAGTCATAAATCAGGGAAAGATAACTCCTAATGCTTTTATTTTGTAATGTCTCTCTGCTGTCCTCCCTACAGTGGCTCCACTTATGCTGAAAGACACTCCTTGAAACTCAGCTTTGTTACTCTGTTTCTGGATTATCCCACGGCGTTTGAGCAGAAAGGCATTTTCCTTGCCAAAGTTACTTTGGATGGACAGCCCATAAGAAAACCTTATTGTTTTAACTGTATTCAAACCACTTGCATGTCTTAGAGATCCTGGACTGGGCTGCATGCTCACATTGTCAGAACAACGTTAAACCTGACCGTTACTGTAACAGAATCAATTTTCCATACATGCACTCAGCTTTAAGAAAGAGTAAATGGATTTTTTTATCCTTATCACTGGAGTCGTACCCTGCTTTTCTTAGGCATTATTCTGCTTACAATGTTATGGTCTAAACACATTTTCTTTGCACTTACTAGGATTGGCCTGCCTTAATTACTATTGGTTTTATACTAGTGCAACTCTAATTATTTAATTTCGAAAAAATCCTCAGAGCATTAGAACTGCAACCAGCAGCTCTGGAATTAGTGTCTCCCCAGGCATTATTAATTTCTCTATTTTTTTGAAAAGGATACTCAATAGTAAATATACACAGTAGAGACTCACTTATAGACATTTACTTCTTGTTCTAGACATTTTATTTTGGAGCTCAGGAATTTAAATTAACTGTATTTATTGTATTACTGGATAGGTGAAAATTACACACTCTCTTCAACTTTTTTTTCCAAAGAATGTGAGACTGGTCTGCGGCATATGTCAAGAAAAACTCCATTAAAGTCAGGCTGTAAAAGAAAGATTGCACTTTGTTAGCCAAGGAAACCATATAAGCTTTTAAGGAATGTTATTACTTATTACTACAGTACACTTTTTTAAACTTGAAAGATTATTTTTCTTCACAGGAGGCTTGGAGAGAGAGAGAAGTTTGGTATCGTGCTTTTAAGCTATGCTCTGTTTAAACTTGAGTGTCTTCAGGGGATATATTGGTGCTTGAACTTGCTCCTGTTGAAATCACTGAGGCCAGGACTGCACTTTTAGTGATTAATCAGCAACACTAGGTTTTATCTGCCGAGGTTACTTCCAAATCCTCTGCTGTTTTAAAATAGTACTGAACTAAACTGAAGACTGTATGTAATATTTTCAAAATCACTATTCCCCAAGTATGAAGTACTCCATCATGAAGTAGTGTGCACACACAAATCTTTTCAGGCCCAGCTCAGTAAAATGTTCCAACACAACAGGTTAAGATTACAATATTTTAAGTATGTATTGATATAACAAAAAATTTTCACACTGTTAGAGGAGCTAACTAAGGTTTCAAAGCACATGACAGAAATACTAACTTCGGTATAGCAATACGCTTCTCTCAACAGCCAGCACATTTCCCTAGGAGTGAATATACTGGCATTTCTGTGCCACTGACCTAAGGAGATTTCTCTTCCCAGCTCTTTTCCTGTTTCCACAGACATCATCTGAAAACACCAGGAAATTTAAAGCTCTTAAAAGTGTCCCCTCACAAGCACTTGCAGTAGTAACATAAGCTGGGGCATGAATGAAACTCTCCAAGTCCCCACAGTGATTTGGGGTGGGGTCTTGTATATCAGTTGTGGAAAATGCAAATATTGCTTATCAAGTTCTTAAATACATTAGCCAGTGTATGACATAATGTTACTCTATTTATTTTAAATTCACTCCAGTGCATAATATACTCTCAGTGCTTCGGCACCAACTCAGCAATACTGACTGTTAACAACAGCAACTGCTAACAGAGGCCAAATATGTAATATTCAGTTGAAAGAAAAAATACTTTACAGTTTTTTATTAAAATGTACATGAATCAAAGTAGAAAATTACAAAAGCACGGCAAAAGTGCTAGCTATCACAAATCTCCATCAACATACTATATCACGCTGTCTACTTACTCTTTTCTTTCCCTAGAGTATGAAATTTCACAATTGTCACACAATTCTCACATTACCATCTGCTTAATAATGAAGGTAAATGTCATAAATAGGGAATAAAGTCGTTACAGATTCTGCAATAATGAGACAAGTGATAATAATAATGCATGAATTACATTGCAGAGTAACTAAGATAATTTTTCAGACTACAATGTTATTGTAATCCTTTTTACATACATTATTTCTAAAACATTTTCTCAGCGCACAGGCATTACTTAGGTTGCAAACTAGAAGAATTGCTTTATCATATGTATAGAATTTCAAATAAATATTAAAAACAGGCTAAAAATCCATTCATTAAATAAACATAGGCAAACCAAAAGATAATCTTTCTCATCTTTCTATACTATCTTTTACAATTTACATGTCATTATTAAAATTAACATTCCGTATCTCAAAAATTGCTCACTAGTACCAAATTGGTCTGATCAGCCCATAGAGACTTTTGTACTTGTACAGTAAAACCACTGCTTTCCTGAAAATGAGCGAGCAAGAGAGTTTAACTTTACACTTACATTCCAGGATTAATCTGGCAGCTTTGGATCCACTGACACTTTTAGAGCATGTCTTCAAACCATTCCTTCCATCTTCACCTCACAAGTTTTCACCTTATTTTCCTCCTACTTCTCCTCAGACTGACATGAAATGTAGGCTGCCTTTCAGGGACCCACCTTCATAACCTGCTGAACAACCAACTTGCCTCCACCCCAGGCAAAAAAGAAAACAAGTTATACTTCCTCCACCTGGGCCTTCCCCTGCTCCTGGGAGATTGCTGTGGCTCTGCATGTCATAAATTGAGTACTAATGTTTTTCACAAAAGCAGCCCCAGAGAAAATGGGTTTTGGTTAAAACATATGTCACTTCCAGCATTTCTTGGTCTATGGTACAAGCAGTGCTTCTGGCACTACAAAAATTGTTCAGTGAAATAGTATCAACAGTACATTGAAGTTAGGCACATGTTTTCAAGGGAAAATTAGTATTGGGGGGAATAGCTATCCAGCATTTTGTTTTCAAGTTTGTTCATGTGTTTAAGTTTGTCTTTCATTTTCTCATATTACTCCTGAAAGCACTCAGAAATACCTGCTCACAAATGTTGATGTTCCTTTTCAGGTTATGCTGAAATCATTTCCCATTTAATCATCCTGAAGGGTGGAGACATGACAAAAACCCTTTGAAATGTGATGTTGCAAGAAGTACTGGTTTATGGGTGAGCTAATTGTTATTATTAATGCTCATTGTCCATTCCAGCAATGCTTCCACAAAGGGGTGCTCAGAAAGACAGCTGATAACAAAAGACAGTGTATTTATCATTAGTGGAACTCCAAGTGATTAACAAGTTTCTGTAAAAAACAGTGGTGCTTGTTGGTGCCACACAGCAAAGGAACTGTCAACTGTTGGTTTTCTGCACCTTGAAGAGCTGCTGGGCAGCATTACTGACTCTAGCATGGAAAATTCATATCTGACGTGAATAAGAGGCAGGATTTCATAGGGTAGCTATATGCTGTCTGCTGGCTTTCCTGTGGTTGTTCTCTGTTCCACAAAGTCTTGGTCTACAAACATCTGGCTTGAAAACATTAGGCATGTGAAGAGCTGGAATGAACACTTGCAAGGTCAGGGACTACATGAGTAGCGCTGCCTTTTCAACCTTTCTTTTTCTATTAAGTTGGTGATCCAGCAATCCGAGCCTCCAGCATTATATATACACCACCTTAAGCCACTGTTACTGATCAAAGAAGAATTCCACAGATCGGAAATAAATTACCTGTATTCCCTGAGTTTTTTCAGGTTATAAAGTAAAGTACATATGAGTGGGTTTGGTGGCGTGTGGGTAATACAGTATGTCAAATAAATCTGTGCTATACCTCTAAGAGTTCAAGATGGCAAAGTTAAGATCTATAGCGAAGCTCAAAAACCAAAATAAGTGAAAGTGGCTGTCGTATCCCCGTTTCTCTGGTCTCCCCAGCCTACTTCAGAATCCAGAAAAGCTGAAGTTCATCAAATCAAAGTTTTAGTGTGCTCTTCCTTAGAAAACAAAGTAGGGCCATTGTAAAATTCATTGCCTATAGACAAAAAATTATGCAATGTTTTTGTTTAGGCTCTCTGCCATGAATTTATGAACAGGGATCCTGTGGGAGCTCAGGAAAACACAAGCCTGTTAATATATCCTCACTTCTGCTAGCCGCATTATTTCATCATAAACAGAAACTGAACTCATATTTGGTGCTATTCCATTTCTAAAGCTAAGGCCAGAAAAATGCCACAAAGTGAAAGTGAAGAATCTGCCTTGCAAAACAATTGTCTGGCACAAACTTTGGGGAAAACGACCTTCTGGTAGTTGATCATGATTTGTGATTGTATATTTTTATCGACACGTGCAAAGGAGAATCCCTCTGTTTGGCTAACCTTGTGTAAGGTTTGCAAAGCCACGCAGACAACTTCACTACTGCCAGAACCATGAGCCATGTGAAATGAGGGGTGTGACATACGTGCTAACAGACAGCAACCACACTCTCTGATCTCTGGACCTAGAACAACTCTGTCTGACAACACTGACATTATATCTTTGGGTCAGTTTTCTGACCCACTCTCCCGTCTAAATTAGGATACACTCAGGTCCTATCCCAACTATCCCAAGCAACACCTATTCACTGCAAGTTGTTCCCACCTACGCAGATGCTGCTTTTCTGCTCTGTTCCAGTATGAAGTCACATCAGTGTGCGTAAACCACTAACTGTGAGAGCATTCCTCATCCTCTGATGTCTTGATTTATTCTCTTTGATTTTATGATAGAACTGGTGGGAGAAGATGTACTCACATCGGGCTGCTTTACTGTGATTTGCTGGAATTCCCCTGTGGTTCCTCATCCACGCTTCATGCTCATCCAGGGAGACTGCCTTTTCTTGATCAAAAGAAGATCTAACCCAGGAGGACTGGAAGACTCAAACTAGGGGAAAACACAGTGCAGACTTAAAGGTAAGCTATGTAACGGGTTAATGAGTTAGGTATTTCAGTAAGATCCAAGTAATTTGTCATGAGTGATCAAATTTAATCCTATTATATACAGTATTTGGTATATTTACCAACCACACACTATGCAGATACGTTTGCTTCTTATATATTGAATACATGCTACCTTAGGTATTTATATAAGACAATTTAGTTTGAGCTCATTTTACCTTATGGTATAAATACTGCCAAAATAAGACAAAATGTTTTTATGTTCCTTACTTTCACATGATTGATACTACACATAAAGCATTGCAAAGCTCTGCTGAAGCACTGAGCATACCATTACACACCAGCTATTTTCGTAGGTGAGAGAAGAAAGGGGGGGTGTTCAGAATTTTGCTCTTCTCCGATCTTGATGCAACTAATGCAAAATCATTCTTAGTTGCTGCATATGAGAACAATATCATAAGCGATCTGCAAGAACAACTGACCTATGATAGTCCTTCAGCCCTTGTTTCCTCACAAATTCTAAAAGAGCAAATATCAAGATCTGGGAGGGAAAGCATAATCCTATAATGAGAATTAGTAAACATGTAATGATTTAAAAGTGCACAGCTTGATGTCAAAGATGTTGCTCAGCAACATCAGCAGCTGGATCTGCTGTAAAATCGTGACGTTGCTTGGCAACAAAAAGCTGAGCTGGCCTTCTGTGAGAGTTGTGAAATGTATTTTGCTGCCCTTCCCCCAGGATGACCAGAAATTGCCTATCAGGACTGCACCACCGAATATAGGGTAGGACTGGGGATTTAAAGGACCGTGAATGAGCCAGCTCTTTGATGCAGCCCAGCCTGGGCTGATTTGCTCCACTTAACGTACAAGTACGAAAGAAAAGAAACAGGGGGACTCTGAGTACCTGCTACTAAGAGACAAAAGAATTTTTGTAAGAACAGATTAAGAAAGTTAAAATTATTCTTCCCATTCCTGGCTAATTTTCAATCAGTATAACAACCTGGCCTGGAAAAATCCGATCTATGGAACACTTCCATTGCTTCTAATGATGCCAGCGCAGCACTTCAGGGCACTCCTGCACCACGGGTGCCAGTGCACCATGGAGGTCTAACTGTGGCACCAGAGGTGGTCAGGCTGCAAAATCAAAGTGTTCAGGGAGGAAGTGAAAGGGAATTATTTTGCTACAGTGTGAAACCTGGAAAAAACATTGTGATCCAAAAGTGTTTTGACTTCTGACGGGATTCAACCTCTTCATAGAGCTAAGATATTTGGAAAAGTTTTATTCATGCTCACAGTAACTAAGTACTTAGATATGGCAGTGGTAACAGTTAAAGAAAATGCGAAGGCCTTATTTATACATAGTACCCTTAGAAGTGATTTTAGAAAATAGTGAGAGACATCAACTGCCTGCAAGACTTTACCTCTCCTTTTAGTCTCTGTACAGATAATCCCTCCTCCCTCCTTCAGATCTTTTAGTCTAAACATTCATGGGACAAAAGGTGTAGGAGAAGACACATATTTCTTTGGAGATTAACTGATTTGCCCAAGGTAAAAACCACCAAGTGGCAGAACTAGGATGTCAGCACGCGCTTCCTCAGAATGCTCCAGTTTGCCAGACCACGCTGGAATTTGAGTTAATGTTGTGCAAACCTCCCCCAGGAGGTATCCTTCCTAAAGCAACATGGGGGTGCTAATTAATTTTATTTTACATTCTATCCAGGATTATTTTCCCAGCTTAAAAAAGGAAGTCTGTCATTTCAGCTTTTAACAGAACTTTCATAATACTATATAGTTTCATGCAATAATAAATAAAAGTGATTCTGGAAATCTTAGGTGTGATTCTATTGCCTAAAAGAGTCATCTAGTGTCACACTGGTCACCTTAGGGTATCCTGCTTACCCCTTAACTGCTTCTCTGGAAGACATGGGTCTCAGATAAGTTTTGTTGTATTTTACCTGCCAGTCCCACGAGGATGTCACGGCCACCTCAGCGTGTCTAAAATGGTTCTCAGTGCCTACATCTGTGGATCTGAATAATCTTTCTCTTGTGCATTGAGCATTAAATGTTTTGAGCACATGTATATTCCCTTTTACTTGCACTGATTGCAGACATCAAAGTAATGCAGGGGACTTAGTCTTTAAAAGCGACGCCAAAAGTATTTCACAAAATATATACGATCCAAAAAATAACATCCAAATATTGGAGCATTTCTCTTTCCAAACCACATTTATACCAGCAGTTTTTCACCAGATTCCATATGCAGCACTTAAGTCAGTGGGAACGCTGTTGATCCAGATGAAACACACAGCTCTGTGCAGTGGCACTGACCCTCTCTCTGTCCACATGCAGTATGTGGCTATGGAGAGCTGGATAAGAGCTTCATATTTAAGTTCCTAACGCCACCACCAGCTAGCAGGGCTTGGGAGCTATAGAGGAGGCTGACCTACATAGCTCACCTGGTCAATCTGTGCCTATCATTGTGCAGGACTGCACATTATTTCCTTATTATTATTGCCTGCCTTTTATAAACAGCTGATTATGATTTACGAAAAATATCTCACCCATACTTGTATTATGAGACATATATCACTGTGTAATTCAGGTCCATAGCCAACTTGGTAGAGTGCATGTGTGTTGTCACACTCTAAATGCACAGTTATTCACTCAAAGTGAAGATCCCTGTTCCTAAACCTCAAAGATGAGGCAGGAAGAACATTACTCTGAGTTGGGGCAAAGTTTTTGAAGGAGTGGTGGGAGGTCTGAGGCGACGGGTGGATTTTCAGAACCTGTTGGCTCTCTGCTCCCAGAGCTGGTCTGCCTGCTGTGGTGTCCAGTCACAGCACTGGGAATGGTGGGACACAGCTCAGAGAGACAAAAATCCATGTTATGTTGAGGCAGAAAAGGAGACATAAGCAAGTTGGGGACCAGCTGGTTTAACACGTCTCTACAGGCACATGGGAAGAAGGCATTACAAGGTGAATTATTTCTTGCCTCTTTTCAGGTTCGTTCTTCAAACTATTTTCCTTGCTGTCCCCTCTGTAGTGTTTACTGTTTCTTCTGTCCATGCATTCCCTTTTTTCTCCCTCCTTTGGCCAAAACACTCAGTGGAAATGCAAGAGAGAGCAAAGAGTTGCCTTAAGGTCTGGTTTTCTGAGAGCTGAGGAGAATGGCAGAGAAGAGGCAGAGTGTAAAGCTGCTCAGAAGGTAAGAGATTCCTTCCTTCTTGTTCTCCTTTAGCTGCGGAGTCTGAACCAGCTGTCAGCAACTGTCTCTCCCTAATTGCGGATGGCAGCAGTATTTCATCTCCTGCTTTCTTGGCCTGAGGTGTGTGTTGACATGTCAGAGTTGGCAGCTTGCAGCTGCTTTCTGGGCTCTGTGCTAACACACCCTTCATGCCCACACAAATAGCGCAGGAGAGGAGGACTCATTTTTGGGCTTCTAGAAAGCCTCCAATACTCACGAGACTTTCCTTGGGCTGAGGGGTGGACGCTTACTGTTTTTTTGTGCTGGCCCAACACAGGTACATAATAATGTATACACACACTCACACACATATATATATATTACATGCTATGTATATATAAATGCATATATCGTATACAGGTTATATCCTTCATCCTCAGTGAGAGACCATTTAACCTGAAGCTGTTTTTCATAATCTCATGATAGTTGTTTGATCACTGGGTGAGAATAAATTAGGTTATAAACTCAGCTACTCAATATTTAGCAGTGAACAATATTCTCACTCCAGATGCGCTATGTTTTATCAGTAGTGAGGGCAGGCTATGAAAATAAGTCTCTTGGTAGACTTGCACCTCAAGACAACTGGTTAATAGCCAGACCAGGATTAGGTTTCAGACTCTAGTCCAAGCAATTATACTAGATCTTTGCAGGACTAGCTCTGGGAACTGAGTCACTGACCACTGAAATAATTTTGTAATCAAGACAGTGTTCATAAAGCCATGAATCATTGTTTACAAAGATGCTGAAGTTGGCTGAAAAAATATTTACTTTGAAATTAAACTGGTCGAATTTCTTCAATCTTCTGCACCTTGAAAATAATTATATTAAGTAAGCACAACACTTAGGTTCACGTACTGTAAATATTTAGGTAGGATTACTTACGCAAGCTCTTCACTGATTCACAAAGCAGGATAACACTGCCAACATTTTACAGAAGTAGAAATTGAGGCACAGAGGGCTTGAGTGACTAGGCCATTAATATATTGTGTAATCCTGGACTAAACAGGAAAATAGGGCTAGTGTTCAGCCCTCAGAATATCAGTGCAGAATGAAAATGATTACTGACTTGATTTGGCATTGCTGTTCTAAAAGAATAGATTATATTTTACATGGAATATGTACTGAATGAGGGACTTCTCTCAAGGATGTTACACTGATTTAGCCCTGCACAGAAAGACCCCATCACATTTCAAGGCTAATCAGGACCGAAATACTTCCATAGGCTTATTTGTAAGGGCCAGCCAAGAACATTTTTGTGCACAGTAACATCACAGAGGTATCATTAAAGATACCATAAATAAAGAAGGAAAGAAAAACAGTAAGGCTAAAATAATTTTTATGTGCTTTTTTCCAAAGGATAATAATTGCATAATAATGAGAATGCTTCCTTACTGTCATTACCATTGTTTCATCACTGTTATAGCATAATGTTTACAATGAATGTAATGAAAGAATGTTTAAGATGAATATGAATATAAATTATAAAGCCATTTTCCCCCTTGACTCCTTTGATTCAACTAAGCAGGCATGCAAAACAAGATTGAGAAGTCAGTTAAAGAGAGTTTTTATGATTATCTGGTGACAATGACTGGTGCCTAAAGTGCATTATCCTACTCTAAATTGGAGCTCTTGATGTTTGCCTTTGTGGTAGCAGCTTTTTTAAAAGATGATCTAATGCCATGTTGGTGGGAAGTGGTCCTAGTGATCCATGGCGGTTGGTGGAGACAAAGTTAACTAAGCTGCTCGCTGTTGTTACAGATGGCACAAGTCTTCATCCTTTTGACAGACATAAGCCTAATCAGCTTCTCCTAATGACAGATTTAAACTCATATAACATATTGCCTTGTCCAGCTGGGTCTACACTATTTATATTCATGTTATCATTTTCTGCTAATATAAACAATATCCAGTTTCAGGAGTTCACGCTTAATTTACAGGTGTATTTTTCCATTGGTCTTTCTTCATCATTAGTGAATATGTTAGATGCAGGCTTTGCAGTACTTTAACTCAATCTCAGTTTTGATTTGGGGAAGGTTCCCTGGAGACCAGGCTCACAAAATAATTTTTGTTACATATAATTAGGCACTATATTTAAATTTTTAAGCAGGGACTGTAATACTGAATGAAAATTTGGGGAGAAAATCTTCAGAAATCATCTGCAAATGGCTGCAATATTGGCTTCCTGAGTCTGCAAACAGCCTGGTTCTTAAAGATGTGAGATTTCCCCTTTCACCTCAGTAAGATTTTAACATCAAAATCTAATACGTTTTTTGAACATTGTCTATAGTTATTTTGGTTTTGGTCATTACAACAGATGGAACTTGACAGATGAACAGATGAAATTTGATTTTGCAGTTGGTTTCTATTTATTTACTATTCATCTACTTGTCTACTGTCATTGAGCCGTTCTTTTCATCCCTAAGAAAATAACAAAAGGTAATAAAGTGAATGGAAATAAGCAACATTGCCCTAGTTCTCCAGCAGCACCTATGATGTCTATAACCTGAGCACACAGTGCTATCACTGCAATCCAGTGACTGGATTCATATTTGGATGTGGATTCGAAAGTAAACATGGTAATTCATTGGGGTGCGAAATCCCAAGAGTCAGGACCGATATCTTAGATGGTGGCAGAAGACCAATGGGAAAAGTAGCACTCACATTTTTTAGCTTGACAGATTTTTTTTGAGATTTCATCTTTCAGATAGAAATATTACATGTTTATGCAACCCTTATGACTGTCTCTTTTGGATATTAAAGATCCAAGTGCCTTTTTGTACTGCATGTCCTTGACTTGCTGGCAAACCCACCTTTTCCTGTTAGAGCAGGAGCTAACACTAAAAAGAATGCCTAGGCTGATGCTATGTGCAAGTTCACAGATGGCACTTTTGTCTCCCAGTTACATCAACTGTTTTTAATCACACAGCACTTTGAGATATTAGTAAACGGGAAAATATAAAACTCTTAACGTGAAACCATGACAGAATGCAGGGAACTAAATATCAGTCACTAGTACCCAAAAAGTGGATACTACCCATATTTCAAGTCAATGGAATGAGCACAAAATAATGCCTACAATCGTTTGTCCAGATTAAACTTCATGTATGATTGGAGTATATACAGTACCACCTTCTGTAATTAAAGGGCTAAAGTGCAGCAAGATTGGTATCTTCTTGTACCCAGATACAATTCTTTTTTTGTTGCAAGAGCAAACTCTTAAGGGTTACTTGGTGAAGTGCTGTACATCTAGAAAAGAATAATATCCTTCTCTGAAAAGTGTGATAGCCTATAGGTTGAATCAAACCTCTTTAAACTTCAGATGTAAGAACGGAACTTGGCATAGAAAGATATGATGAAACTGTAGGATATGTTAATGCAAAACGCTTAAGTGCAATTTCCAAAACTCTTGAAATCTTTTTACCAACAGAAATGGTTTAATAGTGTCACGGTTCGAATACTGGTTTTGGGCTGGCAAGTCTTCATGCAGAGGCTAAATACTGCATGTGTGACAATTAAGAAAAGTTAAGGCTAGTTTATGAGAATACAAGAACACCTCCATGCTCAATGCTCCTGACACACATCACCTTTTGATGTGAACAGTGCAATGAGTTAAGAGTCTACCAGAGAAACTGAAGAAAACTCCCCAACTTTATGTAGACCATGAATTTAAACCTCCTGCCCCCTTGCATCATGCAGAGATTTTCATATGGGTTCAATAAAACTGTGCAATGCTCCAAATTTGTGGGTAAAATCAGCTCTTTCTCATAAAGAAAGTGGTTAAGTATAATTTTCAGTTTACAGTTGGAAGTGGCATGGAAACTGTGAGTAATAGACAATGTAACAAGTAGGCATGCAACTTATTCCAACAGTTAATAATAATTACTGTAGTTTCAATTGTATCAATATGCTGTATATATAATAAACAGACACATTCAGAAATATAAAACCAGAATCTTTATAGTCTAATCAAAACCTTTTTTGTGAGGATGAAAAATAGGTCAGCAGCTCACATTATACTAGGATGATAGTAACAAAAGTGAAAGACAGCTATGTATAATACATCACACACATATCCCTTTGAAGTGTTGGAGGATTCAGTCTACACCATGCTAAAACCAAAATGGAGCACATCAAAATCTAGGCATGTAAGGTCCAAAACTGTGCAGTAAAGATTAGGATTTTGATGCTCATGAACTGGTTTTTTTGTACTTTTCCCCCTTCCCCTACTGCAGCAATCTTTGTGCTTCTGGCTTCAGCTAGGAGTTGATCACGATGTCAGACTGTGTTAACATCAAAAATTTATTTTGCTCCAGAAGATCTAGTAGATCTCTGCCTCTTTTGGAGGGTGAGTGAAAACCTGACACTGAACCTTAAGTGCATGAAAACGGTGCTGTTTGGCTGACACTTCATAGAATCATAGAAAATAGGGCTGAGGGACATATCCCTCCTCTACTTTAGTGTATATCTCCTCCAAATAGTTATGTTTTTTACAGGTCTGCTGGAGGAAGCACATTTTGGGAATGGGAGAAAATGTTCTGAAATCATATTTTCCAAAGAACTCCTTTGAAAACACATGCCATTTGGTCTAATTTGATCAATTCCTCCATCAGATCTATTCCGCAGAAACAGCTATAGTGTTGGTTCACTAATAAAGTTTCCTGTTTTCTTTCATTGCCTCTAGGGAGATTATCTCGTGGTCCTGCTTTCTTACAGTTATACTGGTCCTGTTTCCTTCTAAAATATTTCTGTTGCAAATATGGCAACTGTTCATATAAAAAATATTAGCATGATATCTATCACATTATGTTTTGATAGCAAGAAAAAGTGTTTACACTATACACCCAGTCAGGTTGCCATGAATCAGCGAATCTTTTCTGATTACTTATATTCAGAAAAGCAGAGTTCATCTAGGTAACAAAATAAATTGTTCTTACCTTTTATTTACGTACAGTCCTACTACAGTCCTATAAAATCCCCCACAGCACGCTACTGCTTTACACATGAAGCAAACAAACATATCCTAATCCATTTGCAAGGACTCGGAGCTGGCTGAGTCTTGGATTTGACCAAGAGTGCTAGCTGGATCATATGCTTGCTGTGAAACCAGAGAAGTAAATGAGTCTGTCAAGTCCTAACTAGCATTTTATGACAAATTTAATTTGGCAGGAATACATAGTTCAGTATTTTGTTGAACTTGCTGAGCCTTGTATATTCAGTACACGTATCTTGATCAACTGATATATTTTCATAATATCCTGCATTCAGGAGCTTCTAATGAAAGCACGCAAAAATGAAATTGAACTTTGTTTCACCATGTGATTTTTAGAAGCCAGTACTTAAAAAGGATTATGTCAAGAAAAATAAAAACTATAATCTGTGATGGCTCTACTCTTACACTGGCTGTCAGCAGTGCAATTCTTCAAACCACTAGTTGCTGCAATTGAATGTAGAATCAACTGAATTTAAGCTATTCATTTAGCTTTAAGCTTAGATCATAGATGTAGGGCAAGATTTTACTATTTTCAGACTTGTTATGGACTTAAGAGACTTCTATAAATGTTTGTCCACTGGCATCAGAAAACACAAAAGCTGATCTGAAAGTCTTCTGCAGCCTGAGTAGTGGCTCCCACCTCCCCCAGAATGAAGGCCCATCTTTCCAGAAAAAAGGTCAGTGGTCAGTATGAAAGCTTGGTTCGACCTCCCTCACTGAAAGAAGCAGCTCAGCACTGATTAAAAGCTGCCCAGTATTACAGGCCAAACATTCTCTAATACTGCCATAAAATCATTCTCTAATAGTGCCATTCTCTAATACTGCCATAAAAGATGATAGATGTAAGAGAATTTTAAAGAAAGCTTCAAGTGATGAGAAAGGAATATCCTCAGTATTCTTCAAAAATACCTTTCTTCCATCCAGCTGAATGGAAGTTGCCAATGAAGACAGGGACCCTACCACAGCCTGTAGGAGATTTCACAACCTGAACCTTCACAGTGATGTCTGCCCCTCGGCCCCCCTCCACTGCCTGCTCTGGAAGCTCTCCAAATAATTGCTTCTATTTCTATCCTGCTTGCTTTGTATCAAGCCCCACAAAATAACAAGCAAGCAATGTACAATGTAAATTATTTTTTGTATAAGGGGGAAATGGTCTGCAGGCATACCTGTGAGTATGAAGTATAAGGTTGGAACTGGGGGCATTTACTTTATTTCTTTTTTGCAGTAGGCTGTTTGAGTGGTTTTGAACAGGTGTCCTTTCTAATCAGCCCCACAAACCAGTGTCCATGTGACAATCCAAGCACATCCAGTCATTGACAACTTGCTTCACTGATAAAATAACCAAGCTATAATATCACTTAGATCAGCTTTTTCCTGGGC
>WAAD01025389.1:55603-69379 GCA_013389945.1 Fregata magnificens | reverse complement strand
TTAAGATAGCCAGCTGTTTCTCTGCTTTGGGTAGAGTCCATTTCCCAGACTTTTTTAGCTGACTAATAGTAGTGGAACAGGAAAGGGCAATTTTACTCTTGTTACCCTATTGCAAACAGGTGTTGTTCAGGTTTGTGCAGTAATTCTGTTCTGGAAACCTAGCACTTTTGATTTCGTGATGACACCTTGCTTGGTTTAGGAAGGATGAGGTTGCATTGTGTCTTTCACTGGTATGTCTCTTTAACCAGATTGTGAGAAAGCGTAGAGAATTTTCTGACGTCAGAGCAAAAAAGGGCCTTCTTACAAGAATTTTTTTCTCATAACCTTATGGTATTCGGCATAAATTGTGTCTCTCATAAATGGTGTGTCTCAGCACCATTCCTTCAGTACATTTTCTGCATCTTTATTAAATACCACTCTTTGGGGTTTTTTTTAGTGAGAGGGAGAGAAATCTTAGACTGCTTTTGGCAGTAATTGCCATGTACATACAATTGGATTAGAGCATCCTAGGAATGTTTGTTTATTATATTTCTCTGTTTTATGTTTTTTATTACCTTGTTCTGCATCTGTAGGAAATTGAAAATCAGTCAAGAAGTATCAATTTATTTAAGAACTCGTGGCTATATGTGCCATATGAATCCCTCTATGGTAAGCAAGCAGGAGCTGTACAATCTAATTGGAAAAAAAATCTGTAAGTATATTCAGCATGTTCAATTTGGACAAGAAGCAATGGACACAAGTTGGAACATAGGAAATTCTTATTAGATATGAGGAAACAAAAAATTCATGAAAGTGGTTAAATACTGCCAGATTGCCTAGAGAGCACATGGGATCTCCATCCCTGCAGAAGTTTGAGTCTTGACTGGAGACTGAACTGAGCAATCTGATTTAATTAAACCTGCTGTAAGCAGGAGGTTGAACTACCTGACCTCATAAGCTTCCTTCCAGCAAAAATTATTCCAATGCAGCTGATCTTAGAAGCCAAACAGGTATGTTTCTTTTTAGTATCCATAAACTTGACCATTTTTCTTCCCAGTACAGTTCTTTAGTTTTGAGGTTAACTGATATAGAAGAGATAGTTGGAGGTATGCATTAATATTTAAGTCTTTTACTCAAACAATACATTTAGCAATTACAAGGACTACACTGTGCACAGGAAAACTCACTTGCATTGTCTGCCCATAGAGTTAGTCGCATCATCTTTTACATGACTATGTTATATAACTGTTTGTTTATGCTTCTGACATGGCCTCCTTATGCATGCTCCAAGGAAAGCCTCAGAAAAGTTCATGTGAAAAGAAAATGAGAGGAAGTACTACCCCTGCTGAGGAGTTGAAACAGAAAGAGATTAAACAAAAATTTGTGTGGCAGAAAGCATGTGTGAGAGCAAGTATATGAAACCATGTTTCCACTGCTTTAACCATCAAACGCCCCATTGTCTCTGCTGCTCCCTTCTCAAACGAAGATGTAGTCAAGAGTCAGTTTGGAAGGTACTGCATACCTTCACATAGTTGTAATGTTTTTATAATAACAGATAGTCAGAAACTTACCTCAGTACTGGACTTATTTGTGGCATAGTAAAAAATACTCTGAATCAGTATCATGGCTTAGAAAAAGATACACAAAAGGAAGAGAAAAGTAAAAAAGCAATTTCCTCTCACAATCATGTTTGGAATTAAGTTACAAGATACTGTGGTACTACTATGCATCTCCATGAATTTGCAGCTACTGTAAATAAATACCACACATTTTAAAAGTGCCAGAATATCACCTGAGATTCCATAAAGGTTAAAAAAACCTACCAAACAAATAGACCACATAACAGTTTCTTCCAGAAATCCATTTCAGTACACAGGGACCGATTAATTTCTCTGAAATCAAATCATTAAACTTAACCATTGAACTGCAAACCCAGAGAAACTAAGCAAAAATTTCTAAGCAAAATGTAAGGTTTGTATCGACCTATTATAAATAATATTGACGTCTGTGGAAAAAGAGTTTTGTGGATTTTGGATGAGAACTATAAATTCCTAATGTTTCAGGAATGTTACAGAAACAAGTTTTTAATTATTTAAAACAGGTGTATTTATATTAATCTATTTGAGTTTAAAATAAAGAATATTTTGCTTACACTACTAAAACTCATTTTTATCTTTAGGTTTTTAATATAGATGATAAGTTACAGAGGATAAGATTTACCCTCAGGCTTATTTTCAGATACATATCTAGGGGAGGGGAAGCAAGAACACTTCTAGCTAACTTGGGAGATATGTTTTATGTCAATAACTCCACAGAAAATGTGACTTATGAACAGGAATTTGTGGGGTTAAAGCACAAAATTACTACCAAACCCAGGGTTTTTATTGAGCTGCAAAATGACGCAGAGAATTTAAAAAAAATGGCAAAAAGTATGTGTATGTTAAAATCACAGTAAAAATATCAACATTAAAAATCCTTCACTAACTTAAGTCAGTATGATTTACTGAAATTAATTTCATTTTGTAGATATATGACAGTCTGAATTAACTTTTCCACTTTCTACATACTAACCTCCTTGCAGATTAACTCACTTCTTGTCCTAATCCTGTGTAGGAGGAGTAAAATAATAACTTCAAAAAGGGCTTTTTGTCCATGGGGTCTTCAGTTCACTTTATGCCCTAACTTCCTAGAACAGTAAAACCAAACCCACCCAGAGAAGTAAATTATGCCTGAACTATTGCCAGGATTGAGAGGCAATAAGTAGTTATTTAGAGCACTTAAACCCTCTTCCTTCTTATGGACATGTGGTGATTTTCAGGTTTGGTTGTAACTCAGTGTAAAACCTGCAAGAGATACCTCAGCGTACTGTAGTGCCATATTCATGGTGAATCACATGTTGCTGGAAGCAAACTGCAAGACAGTTATTTTGGCTAGCTGTGATTGCTTTTTTAACTTTTCTGGATTTTATTTATAAATTTTATCTAATCAAAATTAGTTAATGATGCAGCACATGGATGATAGATTAATGTTCTGACAGGCTGTATTGGTTTTAATTCTATGTACTGTTAAAAGATTCTCTGTACTTGAGAATAGTGTTTCATAGCTTCCTATATTCTTTCTGGACAGTGCTAACAAGAGGCCATTAACAATTTCTTTATCCAGATAATATTAGGATTCAAAAATGAGATACCTGCTTTTCACAGATACTTCTGAAATGTTATAAAGTCCTACAAGTGATTCAGATTGATAGCCAATAGTCATTTTAACCATAGGTAGACTCTGGCTATGAAGACCATTGGTCTAAAGATTCTCAGCCTCCTGAACTCCATCAACCCATTTTGTTTTACACACCTCTGAAGTCTTCATTAACTTTTATATGTTTTGGTAGTGTTTTTAAGAGGGTACATTTTTTTCCTCCATGTGTTTCTTTGTTCTTGCCCCAGCTTCCCTGAGCAGGCCATCAAGCAGAAATAGTAAGCTGGACGATAATCTTGGTAACTTTCCAGACATCCAGGAATTCCCATATTTTCACATATCTCTCTCATATGTGGCTGTTATCATTTATTTATTCACTTTGTTATTTTAAGGTTTACTTGTGCTGCTGAACCACATACAGGAAATTTGCTTGTATTCTCTGTCCTGAAATTAGCCCCTTTCTTTTGAAACCAATTAGCTTGTTTTCATTCCTCTGTAACCTCTTGGTCTGACTCTCTATGCCTTATTTTGTATTGGTTGTCTAAGCTGTCAGGTTGTCACAAGAAAGGGGTTTTTTTCCAAAGTGTAGTACATTTTAAGTAGTTACTTGTTTGATATGTAGACAAAAGTTTGAAAACAAGACAATCTGCAGGACCTTTGAGAAGGATGGGAAATTTAGAGGATCCATTTATATTCCCTGCTGAGCCTAAATTTTGGAAGAAAATTTAACAACTTAAATTTTATTTTTAGAACTGTTCATGCCCTCAGGAAGAGGAAGAAATGCTCATGGAGGAAGAAATGCATGTGGTTTCAAACATTCACCTGAAAAAAATAACAAAAAGATAGTTTTCACAGACCATTGTAATTTATGCTGTTGGTTTTAGGAGCTATTAATCATGAGTATTTGTCTGGAAGTGGAGGGAAAGGATGCAGATCAGTAAGGGCAATTGCAAGTACTGAACTTAAACTGGAATGAACCACTTCACAAATGCATGAGTTGCAGTTCTGTAGAAAAGCTACAGAAAGCTAGCCTGAATCAACAGCTTTATGCTACGGCGAAAAGAGCATCCTGGCTTGCATAGTAAGGAAAATAGCCTGCAAAACATAAGGCCTCTTGAGCACTGTTTAAATCTCATTTGGGAAAATGTTTTCATCTTTCAACATTATGTTTCAGAAACAAAGTGCACCACTTTAAACAAGCCAGACAGCAGCAGTGTGGTCAGAAATTAAGACTTTATGATCTAAAGAAAGACAAAATTTCCAAACTTTTGGATTGGCTTATAGAGTAAGAATGGCATCATAGGGTCAGACTGATGATGCTTCCTCCTTGCACTGTCCTAGCCCATAGTGTTTTTCATGCCAGGCACATCTTCTGAAGGCTATGGAATAAATAAATCCCCAATACAGTTCAAGATTTTTCTTCCATGAATTTATTCAGGTTCTCCTTAAACAATGGAAATTTGACCATCAACTAAATATACACAGACCCTTCTTTTTCTCCATTCTCCTTAGCTGACTGTTGTATCTGAATTTTTCACTTGCTTTTTTTTGTACAGCTGCTGATGATCCCACCTGCTCAGAAAAGTAATGAGATCTGTATGAACTCTTCTATTGAGAAATACCAAAATATTGTCTCCTATAGTTGTGATTTTATAGACTTCTGTCACACCTCCCCTCTGTCATTTCTTTTCCAGTCTGAATGTCCCAGTCCATTTATTTTTGTCTGTTAGAGAACACACTCTATAGGTGATTGTTTGTGTGACAATTTTCCCTACCATTTTTCAAGCTGATAGGGACAGAAATGCATACAGCTGTCAAGATATTGAGCCATTGTTGGATTTATGCACAGCCAATACACCTTTGTTGATAAATTGATGGTCTTTTTTTTTCCTATTTCTAGTTTTTAGCATGCAAGATATCTTCTTCTATTGATAGAACTCAGGTTATCCACCACTGTTCTTTTACTGAAAGACTTTTAAAGACAAGAAAAATGGAAAAAGAATGCTGTTCTCTATTTACTCATATATTTATATAAAATAAAGTTTTGACCTTAATTTGAAATGACCCTGCAATGGAGGTTGGGGTCAAAAGTGGGAAATTAACTTCACAACTTAGTAGCAGTGTGCTTGAGCCAGGTCTCCAGCTGGTGCAAATGACAGTATTCACTAGTGTGGAATTAAACAAAGATGTGAAATTTTCTCTTTGCGTGTTATGCTAAACTTTGGCTTGCCATTTAACCATAATATGAGTGTCAAAAAACATTCCATTTTACAAGTGGATTTAATTGTTAACAATGGTAGCTGTTAAAAATAACTTTTTTTTTCCAAAGTCTGGAAGGATGGTTTTTGAAGATTCATGCATCTTGTAGACGTTATTCAAAGTAGCACTTAATAGGAAGCCCTGGCACTTGTAGTAGCATGTAGTAACATGCAGACTTTTTTATTTTTCAGAGAATTCTGATTAAATGCAGGGGATCTCAAGGCATTCTTTTGCTGCAGTCAGTATTCATGTAGAAAAAAATGTTCAGTCCTTCCAGGCCCTGCTTTGGATGAGATGTCATGGGTTGGCCAGTTACAAACTATTCATTTGCCACACAAAATATGACAATACAGAGAGTGAGGATGTTCCTGCAGTTTCCCTGTGATGATTGTTCCTTGAAGAATGAAATTGATTTTCTGCTCTCTCTCTTATTAACTGAGGGCATATAAGCTCATTTGCAATGACTGGAGATCTATCTTGTATGCCAGTTTTAAGAATAAAGTATCCAGTAAGGGTAAGAATGACAAAATCCCATATTTAATGAGCGAACTACATATCCTGTGAGTCAAGCATCCCTTATTACACAAAGCAACACCCTGAGTTTCTGAGAAGAAGGATATTCCACTGCCTAGCCAGCTCAACAGTTTCACACTTTGGCTTATCTTTTGCTCTGTTTTCCCAGAATAAAAAAATTCTGTGAAATCTTATCTTTTAGAAAAATATGTTTGAAAAAAAAATTAGGGATTTGGGATTCCAACAATTAAAAAGTTAAGAGATGTCATACATTCAACAAGGGGAAGTGCAAACTCCTTCAACCTGGGGAGGAACAAGCCCATGCCCCAGCATATGCTGGGGACCACCCAGCTGGAAAGCTGCTTGGCAGAAAAGAACCTGAGGGTCCTGGTAGACATAAAGCTGAACATGAGCCAGCGATGTGTCTTTGCAGCAAAAGATCTTCAAAAGCCAATTGTATCCTGGGCTGCATTAGGGAAAGTAGGGCCAGCAGTTTGAGGTGCTCCTTCTCCTCTACTCAGCACTGGTGAAGCCACAGCTGGAGTACTATGTCCAGTTCTGGGCTCCCCCATAGAAAACAGACATAGACATACTGGAGAGAGCCCAGTGAAGGGCCACAAATATAATTAAGGGCCTGGAACATCTCTCCTATGAGGAAAGGCTGAGAGAGCTGGGACTGTTCGGCCTGGAGAAGAGAAGGCTCAGGAGGGATCTTCTCAATGTCTATAAATACCTGAATGGAGGGTGCAAAGAAGACAGAGGAGGGCTCTTTTCAGTGGTGCCCAGTGACAGGACAAGAGCAATGGGCACCAACTGAAACACAGGAGGTTCCCTCTGAACATCATGAAACACTTTTTAACTGTGGGGGTGACTAAGCACTGTCACGGGTTGCCCAGGGAGGTTGTGGAGTCTCCCTCCTTGGAGATCTTCAAAAGCCATTTGGATATGGTCCTGGGCCACCGGCTCTAGGTGGTCCTGCTTGAGGAGGGGGGGCTGGACCAGGTGATTTCCAGAGGTCCCTCCCACCCTCAGCCATTCTGTGATGCTGTGATGCTGTGATTTGCAAAAGCAATTAAGAAAAAGCAAACTGACAATTAGAATACAAGAAAACAATCCCTGTTTTATTAGGGATTTACACCATTTTAGATGGCTTATTATATGTCAAAGTTATCATGCAGGTTTAAACACTGTAGCTCCCTCCAATGTCAGGTGTCATTTCTCTGGCGATTACACTTGTGTTACTCTGGAAATTATTGCTTATACTTATTATATTGTTTTCCTACATGTCAAAGTTTACTTATTTTAAATGCATTTCTTCAGAATTGGAAGGGATAAATCAAATGTGTGTTGAAACTGGATCCATATAGGAGCTTAATCTTGACTTTGCAATGCCTAATTCATAGTAGAAACCATCAAACTTTCCCATACTGAGTTTCCTTACACAGAACTAGGGGAAAGGGAAGCACGCACTTACACTTAGCTTGCTGCACAGGCAGTCACTTACAGTATCTAGTTGGAAACATTGAGGAGCAGGTTGCCAGTTAAACACCTCCCTTTGGACTCAGAGCTATGGACCAGTTTTGGGAGGGAGTTCCAAAGCTAGTCCAAACTTTTCTCTCAAGACTCACAGCTTTAGGATTTTGCTGTCTTTTACAGGAAGGGTCTTCAAAGCACGGTGGAAAACTCACTTTTTTCCCCAGCTACAGGAGGATAGAAAAGCAAGGATGTTTCAAGTATTTGCTACTGTTGGCTGCCTTGGTAGATGTGATTATAAGAATCACCAGTTTCATGATCACGAAAGAGTAATCAGAGCAGAGGGTTACAGTTCCTTCTTTTCTGTGGGTGTTTAAAAGTCAGAATAAATAAACAGCAATATAATTGTGCTGCAAGGCTATTATGTCTTGATGTTCCCTTCCTTGATGTGTGACTAATGTGAAAGTTAACAGAAGCTGACGAAATGTGAGCACATAATTTGATTATTAATGCAAATATTTCATGTGTATGCTTAGGCCACATTTTGGACAAGCTTTCATACAAGTCTTTCCTTTGCAGAGACTAGCAGTTTACTTTTTTATAAACCAAGAAAGCTAATAAGAAATTAAATGTTTACAGAAAAAAAATCCACTGTACTTCCAGCTACTATGTAACATTCACATTTACCCATACTCTAATGACAGATATTTCTATTGTAGTTCCCTGAGCCAATTTTAAAGCTTTTACAATTGCGTCTTGTGACTTGGAGACCTAATTATTGAAACAGATGAAGAAAATAATCTCATAGCAATTAAAAGTACAGTATGCTCCCAAGTTAAGGTGTGAATGAATGACGCATACAAATGGTACATAGTGGAAAGTACCATAAACATACAGAAGTGTTAATCTGGTTTTGGTACCTTAAGAAGTCATACGTTTATATTCACATGGTATTTCTCACTTAAAGCAGATTGTTCTTATGCTATGATAATATTTTTCTTTTTTCAATTTACCTATTATGCTTATTATATTCTTACTAGGATTATATCTCTGATACAGATGGACCCCTCCAAAATACTTCAGAATTAGATGTAAATAATGCCCAATTGCTAGTATAATATGCATAAAAGTCTGAGAAAGACAGCAAATAAGTTTTGAACAAGGCACACATTAAGTAAAACAGTTGTTATCATATTTCACCACCTTGAAGGGCTTTATGAAATATTTGGTAGAACTGGTGGGGAAAAGTTTTTTCTTCAGGAAACTTTGAAGGGATATTTTTCCCATTCTTTCACTGGAGCCATTTTTTGTAAAGCTTCCTCTTTAGAAAGATGTATATTTTTCTTGTGTACTAAAGGGTATAGTGCTTTGCAGTGCTTTCACATACATTCTGTATGTGAATCAGGCAGCATTATGCAAAAACAGAAACCTCATACCATTAGTCTGGAATTTTGCCTTCTCAGGAGGGCTGACAGGCCTGGACAGAGCATTATGGTAAATGAAATATTAAAATCCATTTTTTGTACCCAGGTTGACTTCTTGAAACTCTCTCAGAGTTCATCTCTCCACATTCTACATGGAAATTTCCAAAATTTCCTCAATGTACATTTTAACAATGTAGATTTGTTTTGGAGATTGTATACCCAAAAAACATTTCAGCTTTGTTAAATTTTTTGTCTCACCAGATGCTTTGCATTTTTCCCCTTATGACTGAATTAACCCATTTATTTTTGTTTATATTTGGCTTATGTGCATCATGGAACGAATGAGGTTGTAGAAGGGATAGAGATAGCAAAAAAATTGGGCTTTTAGGGTGAAATTGTGGTAGTGTTAATCACACTTTAGTATTTTCATAATTGTTTACATAGGAAATTAGCTTTTAATGTGAGACTTTGTCTGGGTTACTAGCAACTGGGATAATTCCATCACCACCCCTCCCCAAGATTAGGACAAGAGACTGTTAGTTCGCAGATTTTAAGATATTCTTCTTCTGTGGTCCTATCATTAAAAGGTAACCAAAAGCTGTATTTCATGATCATGTTTTAGTACATACAGACAAATTAAATCTTTATCATCAACATTTGTGACTACAGGATAAAAATATATAAAACTAGTGATTACACTACTATTTTTCAGAAGCTGATTGTTTCCTAATGGGATCAATTACCACTGGATTTGAGGAAGACTTTAGTTGGGCTCTCGTGTGTGTTTGCAGTGAACAGCAAATTTGCCTTCGAAAAGCAATGCAGAGATCTAACACTGCATTGTAATCCCCTTACCCAATAAAGTTAAAGCAAAGAATTCTGAATGCTCATTGTTCCTCCAGTCTGAATATCTTAATTGGATATGATGCAAATTACCACCAACAGTTAGTTTTCATTTTTTTTAATTCATTATATTGATTTATGTGGTTTTGTTACTTTAATAATAATAAGACTACTTGAATAATCTGATGGTTATTTTTGAACACCTATTTCTTGTATATTTAGTGAAGTACTGCCTACAATAAGCAAGATATGCAAAATTGATAAAATTTTAGTTATACCTTGTTAGTGCCTGGGACCCAAATCAGTATATGCCTCCCCTGTAGTTGGGCCTACAGGTACTGATAGTAAGAGTTATATACAAGGTAATCAAAGGACAGTTGAGAGAATAATCGTTGTTTATATTTTCCAGGCTGAAAACTGCAATAAAAACAAAAGGTTGTTGGGAAAATATGAAAGAAAAGATGCGTTTTAGTCTGCTGCCTTAGGGTAAGCCTGTATTTCTTCTCTGGGTTTCTCTTGATCAAATTTTATTTAAAGAAGCCATTTGGTAAACATTTTTCATCTTGTTTTCTCTCTGCTTGAAGACCAAACTTTTATCTAGCATAATATACTGTTCACCTCTTTCTGTTTTTATTATTCATCTGGTTTTAGGTAGACCATCATTTTCACAGAGTATGAAAGCACAGGCACTGTGAAGAAATTGGTGAAAGAGAAGCTAGAAGCAATGAAGGGCAGAATATTTCATAATAGCTTTAAAAGTATACCTTTCTCAACAACAGACAATTAATACTTTTATCATCTCATAAAAACAAAATGCTTTTGGTTTTGGCTTTGTTACAAATGTAACGGTCTACTTCAATCATCAGATCTTGAAATGATGGAAAAGAGATATAAACTATGTGTTTGATCCTGCAAACCTCACTTACATGCTTTAATATACAAAAATGTCTAGTTGTATTCAAAGAAAACCAGAAGGAGTGGATGAACGGCTCTCTGGAGAATTAGGGTGTGATTATCAAAGTCCTGTGGAAGAAGCCTTACAAGAAGAAAAGCTTAGGAAGGATTATGGTGATTGTCCCTTCCCTCCCCTCCTCTCCCCTCCGCCTCTTTTCATTTTAAGAAAGACAAGTCCCAGGGAATAGAAAAGGGTTTGGTTCTGACATGTTTGCAAAGAAACTCACCTGCACAAAAATTTCGTTAAAGCAATTTAAATTCTGTGTGAAAAATATGATTTGTTAGTGGTTATGTTTTTTTCAGTGTAGCTTAATGACATATCTTCATATGAGGTATTACCCTACCCTAAGTAATAAATGGTATTGGCCTCAACAAACTGTAAACTCTAGACAGGACTGATTCAAGTACGGAGAAGCTGAGCTCTCCCAAACATGGGGATAAGACACATTGGTGATTGTTGTCCATCTAGCAGAAATACCAAACTGAAGGCAAATGTGATAGTGCCGACTTAGCAGGTGTTGGTGTCACACACAAAGAAGATCTGTAGGTACAGAGCAGTGGGATATGGAAGACATGATGGTAGCAGCTTGAAGGGATCTGAAGAGAAGAATAGAGCGATAGCCCCTCATACCACAATACTTCAGTCCAGTTTGCTGGGTACAGCAGTAAAGCACTAAGAAGAAGATGATGGCAGCAAATGACAATTTAATCCTCTGCCTTGGCCTTCTTCCTAAACTCTCCTCTTTTTCCTTTTCCCCGAAAGGAGGGAAAAAAAAGTACAATAAGGAGACTCACCTAGTTTACAAAGACCATGGAAAAGGGGATATTGGTGACTGATGAAACAGTGACTTTTTTCTTTTGCCTTGTATAGGTTGTTATAGGCAGGTTAGTCTCTCTGTGAATAAAGTCATCAGGCATTCTTGTTAGCTTACAGGTGTCCCTCATTGCTTGGAAATGTGGAGTTACATTCAGATAGTCATAACCTGGACTTCCTGGATTGGTCAAGTCTCCCTTCTTAAAGTAATACAATACAGCCTAACTTTGCATCTGGATTAGTGTTATGCCCTATTTTACTGCAAGATATGTTTATGAACCATAAACTTATGTAGGCTGGAGTTGTTGAATGATTTCACATACATGCTTCACTGTTAAGTGACTAGCGGCAAGCTGAATTGTATGTTCTCTTTGTAGGTTTTTGCAGATGTTTTGTTGAAAGCCCAGCTTTTCATTGGGATGAGTATCTAAACTACAGCTGGCCCAGTGTGCACTGTTTTTTCTTCTCCAAAGGTCAAGCTTCTGCCCAGAGGAACTATGCATTGTATATCCATGTATTAATATGTAAAATTAGAAGAATATTTTGATTGGTTCTATCCAATAAATTGTTCATAATGATCTTGTCACATATGGCAACCTCAAAAAACAATGAAAAAGTGTCAGACTAGACAGATTACAACACATCTAATCTTTTTCAGGATAAGAATCAGTAGAACTATGAGAACAATCACCAAACCTTTTTCCCTTAAAGAACAAGGCTGCTGCCTAACGTATAATCAACTATCATAAACAATCTTGGACACTAACTATTGTGTGTGGCTAAGAGGCAACTCTCTGTTCCTATATATTACAAGGAACTAAAAAAACCCCATCCCACAAAAACCCCAACAGATATCCATCTTTACCTGAGAATAAAGATCCTATCAAAATTTTTTTTTCAAAAATTCTAAAAGAATGTACAGCCTCACCCTTTGTTCTCTCTTCAGCAACTTTTAATGCTCTTCCTAAGATCAGCTATTAAGATCTGTAGGTCCATCCTCACTCGGTAAGCCAGCTTTTTTCAATACAATGCAGATTTTCTGTGCAATCACTCAAGGTAAATATTTCTCTACCAAAATCAGCATTATCACCATTGGTGTCATCAGTCTATACAGCAAAATCTGACATTGACACAACATCATACATGCTTCAGCCAATACTATAGGTTTACATTACTATGACCCAAGATATCTTAGTGACTTTCACTACAAATTTGGTAAGCTCTTTCTCTAGAACACTTCTTAGTGTTGTAGAAACTTCCATTCTTAAGTTCTACTGTAAGATGATAAAAAAGGCAAGCTACCTAAAATAATAAACAGAGAACACAGAGACCTCTACTCCCACTTTCCCCAAACTAAAATATATCTAAATCTCATAACTTCAAATCATATAAGTTGCAACATTGCTTCTCAAATAAGGTATCTGATTAAACAAAAACGTGGTAGGATGAAGGTTCTCTAGCTCAGTGCTCTCCCTCCATCAATAGCTAACACCAGATTTTTATTTGAGTTAAAAAACAGTAGAAAGCTGGTGAGGGGAGTTCCTGCCATGTATTTTCTCAGCTTCTAATGGACTGTAGCTAGGTGATTTTCCAGGTCAGAGGCTGGGATTCAAAGACAGTCTAAATTTTCTTACAGAAAAAACCTCCAAACCTACTTTTCCCCTCTGATTCTTTTTTTTTTTTAGGTATTGTAAACTTGTATTTAAATGGCAAGGTCTTGTATTTCTTCCATTTTTATGACATTAGTCAGAGCATAGCTGATATCATGAGGTTTGTTCTACATCACTCTGCACTGACTGACAGTGAACTAATGACATAAAAATCAAATAGAAATAACCATTAAGCCTTGGAAATCTCTGGGAAGATTTATTTTAACTTGTTAAAAAAACATTTTGGTGGTTTTGATAGTCTCATTGAATTGTTAGTCTTCCTAAGTTTCTCCATGACTGCTAGAAGGTAAGCTGCTACTAAAGAAAGAAAGGGAGATTTGCATGTATTTATATGTAAAAATGAAATACTATGTTGTTTCTCCACTAATTATTATACCTAGGCTGTTTATCAAAGGCTGCCAAAATTCATTACAAATTGAGCTTTATAACACTCCCGTGTCATAAAATCAAAGGTTTACTTCAACTACCACTAGTATTCAGATTTTAAAGCAACAGTTAATCAGAACTGAAGAAGAGTAAAATCAAATAAAGTGGAACTAGAAGAAAAGTTCAGGAAAGAGTGTATGTCCATGCTTAGCTTCCAACCTATTTCAACAATTAGCGAAGTACCTGATTTTAAATCAGTGACTTATCTACTTAGTGTTAAATACAG
>WAAD01025389.1:43889-55577 GCA_013389945.1 Fregata magnificens | reverse complement strand
TACAGCTTTTTGATTCCAGGGCATGTTTATTAATGTTGACATCAGGTTAGTCTAAAGCTATAATCCTCTTACCGAAATGAAAAAGTCATTTTCCTTTAACTGTTACAATTTCAAGGACTGAGCTCAAGAAATGTAGAACAGGTCAATAAGAGCTTTGGGCATATTGAACTCTTCTGAACCAGCATTACTGCATTGTCTGGTTGTCTTGCACAGTGGGGACTGTGTCTTATCCTGTCATTTTTAATTTATGAGCTTTCTAAGTCCCACATTCTAGCCTTAGGACTGGAAATGTCTATGGACACCATATTTCTTTAAATTATCATTTGTTTGTACACACTAGCTATGATTCACATAGGGAATAATGTATTTCTTAAGGATGGCAGATATTCCAAAATACACAGAATTAGCACCGAAGTTTAGTTTCAGTATTGGGTGTGAAAAACAAAGAACTTCATAGACTGGCAAAAATTCCATGAAAAATTACAAATGTTTATACCTTCCATGCAAGTAAACAAAGATGCGTTAAAGCACAGTAGTTCCTGAGAGTTTCATTCAGATTTTCCATGGAAACAATACAAATTCGTATACAAAACTCTTGTGCTTCAACTGTTCAGTTTTTCGGTTTTTTTCCGTTATAAGTCACAGTTCTGAACTTTTGAGACATGAAAAATTTTCTTAGAGAAGAGACAGAATGTGTTCAGTGTCCAGACATATTACAGTAAAACACTCTTTTTTGTTTTCAGTGTGAAGAATCTGAACCTTGATTTCTTCCCTGCTGAGTTTGGAGCTTAGCCAATGCAACTTGCTTTAGGTTTGTGAATACTTTACATAATGCAAAGTCTTTTGTCTGCCTGTCAGCCAGGGAAGAGCTTAATATTTTCATCTGCACTTGCAGCATTCCATTTTTGTCAGCCCAATTGGTGTCTGGAGAAGCTCGCTGAGTTAATCTCCTACACCGTAAATAAGCAGCTACTGAGTGTGGTGGATGAATGCCTGGCCCTGCCAAATACCAAGAAGGTACTGTTTTGAGGATTTGCAGCCCACCACAGGGCTGTAGAACTTCCAGTAGCTGACAGATTTCATATTCTTGGTAACTCAAGTGCAAGTGGAAGCTAGTACTGAAACACTGCATGCTAATGCTAGAGAGCTCTACTAACAGACAAATGTAGTATTTTCAACAGTATGTACCCATCCTGTATCTAAGACCTTTCTTTTTGTCAAGTGCCAGCCTCACAGCAGGTCAGCTCTGTGGGAAAAGTAAAAGTAAGGCCAATGGAGTCTCAGTCGGCTGAGGAAACTGAAGTCAGCAGGAGGCTGGCAAGGTAGAGGTTTCAGATTGTTTCTGATATCAGTTTGAGGATACTGCTTTCACCTATGTAAAACTCACAGGTAACCTAGAAATTACACTATTAAATGCCTGAATATGGCACCAAGTTTCTCAGAGAAGGTGAAAGACAGAGAAAAGTGTGATGGTTATACTACTCTCCCATGAGTGTAGAAAGGAAATAAGCTGTCAATGAATGGCATTAAGTGGCAGAGGACATGTTAATGTGTTACTGAAGCAAAAATCATCCTTTTAGCAAAAGCCATCCAAATTTTGAAATTTGATGGCATTATGAAAGCCATCCTGAGAGTAAAGGAAATAACGTTTCATCAAGGGACATCTCTTATTACAACCTTAGGTTATGGGACATGTGGCTTTCACTCAAATACTGCTTGTTTTCAGTGAGAACCATTCATTATAATTTCAAGATATCCTGTTTCACACAAATGCTTCTGTCCTTCAACTTCAATCTTTAAAAATTACGACATCAAAATAAGAGTTATGACACTAGGCTACAGAAAAAATTCTTTAGAAAGTACCTTTTCTGAAAATATAATGCAAATGGATTTTTTTTTTGCCTTCGGTCTAGGTTTTTATTCTAGGATGAGCCCTGCGTTTGGGCCACTATAACTTTAGAAGTACTGCATCATCATTGTTTACTGGTGACTATTCTAAAATTTTTGGTTTAAAAGGAAGCCTTTTGCAGTTTTTGCATGCTTGTTCGTACATTTGTTGGCTCATCTTTCTTGTCAGGTGTATCATTTCAGAAGTTAGAAGAAGTTTAAAGTCCTCAGAACAAAGTGGGCTTATGGATCTAAAGTTGAATATTCAGTTTTATAAACTGTTAGACACAGTGATTTCAGAAATATAAGAACAGTAGAGGAGAACAAATGGATGAAAAACTTGTTTGTTCCAAAGAGGTATATTGCCCAGCTCAGGTCTCAGGAGTAGCAATAAAGAAGGGACTTTGTTGGAGGTACTCACTGGAAAATGGCCTAACTACAGAGCATACAAATGATACCACTGCACTAGGGCCATCTTTCACACAAGGTTGCAGAAGGCAGGAGCAAGAACTGGTAGAAGAGTTTTACAGTGTGCCTGTTTCATTCCATGTATGGATCATCTGCTGACTAGGCTAAACTTTTGCCTTTGCAGGAGCTTCAGATATCTGATCTGTAAATGAGAAACCATGGGTAAAAATGCTCAGGGCTCCATTCCTCTATCCAGCTCATTCCTACAAAAATTAAAAAGGGGGTCCTGTGTTCTTCTTCTTCCTTATTTGGAGAGGATGTGTACTGGGATAAAATTTTCTTTTTTCAACGTGAGTGAAAACAGAGTCTAAAAATTGCTTTGGGAAAATTCTGTCCAACTATCATCATGTATTTTGCGAAAGGTGGTCCATATTGTTATATTTATTAAAGGATTATGTCTAGTAATTATATAATGTAAATAGTAAATGTTAAAAAAACCCTCAACAACACAAAAACCAGTGAAGAAAAACACCTGAGTCAAATAGGAAGGATCCAAGAGGAAGCAAATAATTTGCGGTAGTACTTGAGAGGATTCTCATGAATGGTAGAAACTTCAGTTAACAGCCTGCAGCTCTCAAAATTATTTTTGTTTGGCTTTCTCTTTTGAAAAATGTTAAGCTCTTTGCTTTAGTTATAGCTTTCTTCCTTCTTATATGTTATGGATCATAAGTTATAAATCACTTGCAGCAGTGTGGCAAGCACTATATAAAGCAGAAGTAGAGATTCCACCTGAAAAATGTCAGGGGCCAAGTAGAGAAGTAAAATTTTTAGGTACTTGGTGGATTGCAGGTAGTGCCCTTAGAACCCTAAGTAAAGTGGAACAATTGCAGATGCCCCAATCTAGGAAAAAATTACAACAACTTATGGGTACTTTAGGATAGTGGAGGAAACATGTACCTGGATTTTCTATCATTGCTCACCCACAGTACTCACTTTTAGAAAAGGGAAAACTGTGGAAATGGAAGCCAGAACACGAAGAGGCGGTCAAAACTCTAATCCAGGAATTAAAGACATATCAGTCACCGGGGCCACTACACTCCCGTGACCCTATTATAGCAGAATGGGGTTTTGCAGAACATGGTACTTATTGCAATCTATTCCAGACTGGGCCAAGTGGGCCAAAGAGGCCTTTAATGCTTAGCTCGACTGCATTTAAAGAGACAGAGCATTTAAAGAGATATTCCAAGTGGGAAAAGGGACTTTTGTCTTTAGTCCAAGCAAGTTAAACAAGTTGAGCCACTAAGGGGTAACCCATCTGGAAAAACCCTGCCAAGACTTGTATTGCTTTCTCCTTCCAGGAACAATACCGGGAATAATACCAGTACACCTCTCCTGGGGATTGGGTTAACCATCAGAGGGTTGCTTATCCTTCTTGCAGGAGTAATCATCGCCAGCATGAAACAAATTCAGTTCACACATCAACAAGCCTGACCCACAGGGTAGAGACCCTCACTCCTTTTATTTATGCTAATCAGTACGGTAACTATAGTACATTCTGCACCATATGTTTCTCAGTTTTGGGTGCAATCTACTCTAACAGCAATTATAAGAGAAGACGATGAAGGCACCTTGCCCACTGAGATTCGAAAGGTAATTTGGGATAATGTGACTCAATTCAAAAAGGATTTCCATTGTTGGTGGTATCTGGTTAATTTCACTTATGACCCCACCAACAGTAAAGCCACAGCTTTTGTTTTGACAATACATAATACTTTGGTATACACCATACAGCCAATCATTGCATTGGGATCAAATCACAATGGAACTGTCCTATATCTGTTAGAACATAGAGTACAGGCCCAACAAAATGGGAACAAACAGCAAACTATTGATGTTGATGCATGTGTTGTACAGGAACAACAGGGATTTATATGTGAAAGTATTAGGGCCCAAGACATTTGCCTTGACACTGAACAAAATGTTTATAACTTTGAAATACATTCTGATGAAACCCCTGAAACTGTGCTTATATATGTTGGAAATGGATATGTTTGTATAAGAACCCCTTGTGATTCTACATTTATAGACAATGCCACTGTAGAGAAAAATAATTACTCAAATATTTGTATCTGTAATTTTACCAAAATTATGGGATGCGACTTTAACTATTCAGCTCCTGTCACAACCCACCAGTTGCTACAATCTAACTATACATTGTATCAGGATTTATTGCCTACCGCTATTGGAATGAATCTCACATTGGTAAGAAAACTGTTGCAACATGATGACCTGAGTCAATTGCCAAATTGAGTTCGGAATAACGGACAAGGAACCCTGATTACCGTCCATGATGATGCACAGAAGATACACCATGTCCTAGAAAGAGTGAAGAAAGATGGACAACATCACTGATGGNATGGGATGCGACTTTAACTATTCAGCTCCTGTCACAACCCACCAGTTGCTACAATCTAACTATACATTGTATCAGGATTTATTGCCTACCGCTATTGGAATGAATCTCACATTGGTAAGAAAACTGTTGCAACATGATGACCTGAGTCAATTGCCAAATTGAGTTCGGAATAACGGACAAGGAACCCTGATTACCGTCCATGATGATGCACAGAAGATACACCATGTCCTAGAAAGAGTGAAGAAAGATGGACAACATCACTGATGGGAAACTCTTTTTGGATGGTCACCAACAGCAACTGGAATACTGAATTTGATGCTGCATCTAATTGTAGTTTTGTTAGTTTTAACTTTATTATGTTTACTGCTTATAATCATTCTGTATATCAAAGTCTGGCAAAAGATGAAACAAATTACATCAATCCAACATGTAAAATGTATACAATCAACTGATTCTGTATGTAAAATGGTATATAAGTAGCATTAATTGTGACACTTACATAAACTAAACAGCTTATCAAATAATTGGACTCTTACCACTGATCTGCAATATGCCACATATTTATGACATAGAGGCAAGAGTTAACTGTACTACTACTCTATGAGTCAATAAAGTGGATGGACTGTAGTCACGGGGTGGAGTGTGGTGGATGCACTAGCTGCAGTTTGGTACAGGCTCGAAAGGAGGTAAAGGCCTGAGCTATAGCTGAGTCAAGAACTCCTCTAGTTCCAATCTGTTCACTGAAAACCCACAAAAGAGCAGAGTGACACAGTGAGCATCGATGCATATGAGCTTGGAACACCGATCATGTGATTACACATGAATAGCGGGTGACTTTTCCAAGACTCATTTGTCAAGGAAAAAAGAAAGTTGTGGGTACAAGGAGTCTCATGCATACCTTTCCCATCACATGTAATTTGACTACAAGCCAAGCACTTTATTGCATAAATATGACAGTCTAAGTGAGCCTTCTTTGAGCTCTCCCTGCTAGGCAGCGTGGCTGCATTGCAGTGATCTCCCCTTGAGCTGGGACACCTCTCAAGGTTGCTCCTCAAGGCAGAGAGACCTTTTAACAACAGCAGATCTTTGGTAAGTGACTGATATCATGCATAATCCTATAGTATGGTAACTTTGATTTTGTCTTGGTAACTTTTTTGTGACTTGGTAACTTTGATTTTGTCTTGGTAACTTTGATCAGTTGAACAGTTTTGAATCACTGTTCAAATGATTGTGCCATATAGTAATAGAGTGAACCTTGTCATCGAACTTTATTAAGTTGCGCTTTTACAACATCATATTAAAATCACTTTTGCTAATACCTTTGGCAGTGGTTGTTTAGGCAATCTAATTCACCCATTGCAAAGTTGTTAGCAGACATAATATCCTTATACAGTATAGGGATAACTTATGCACTGTCATGGTCCATTTATAGACCATTTATGGACTTTGGTTTAAAATATGGCCTACAATTAAGCTTTCCATCTCAGAAAGCATAAATGGAAAGCCTTTTTTTGGTTGCAAAAGGAACAAAAATTTTATGTAGACACTGTCACATGGCATATGATCAAGCATGTGTTACTATCAAAGTATTTTTTTCTCATCTTAAAGTTCTCTACTGTCTGGGAGGTGTAATGCCATATAAAAAGAAACAGCACTTTGGGCACACATAGTATAAGATGACATAGGAATTTTTTTCTGACTATTTTCATATATCTGAAATTATGGCTTACTTAATGTTCAGAAATGCATTGACTTTCCTACAGTGTGGGTTTTTTTGTGGAAGTAGAAACGCAAAAAGTACTGCCAAAATATTTTTTTCTTCAAATTACCTTGCATATAAGAAGCTGTAGCAGGAATCTATAAGCTGCCAGAGTCCCCATGGGAAAAACTGCATTATACCAGAGGAAGGGTACAGTTATGCATCTACTGAAGCAGTAACAAATCCTACTAACTTTGCCCATGTAGAAGCAGGCCCACCTGTACAAGAAGCATGACTGATATCTTCAGGAATGATATAGAACAGTGCACCAAACTACTCTACATGCCAGCATATTAGAGATGACATTTAGACTTGTAATGAGTCACCGATCAAGCATTTCATCCCCAAACCACTCCGTATATGTTTATATCTGCTAGTAAGTAAAAATACAATCTTTGGTTTTATAACAAAGTATGGGCCTTACTGTTTATTATGCATGCCAAACTTCTGAGTTGCTTGAGAATCTTTTTTTTTTTTTTTTTTAATTCCTTAACCTCTGCATTGATTTCTCAAATCCTCTTCTTCACAAACCAAAGGGATCCACGTTCTAGCATCTGACGTTCAGGGCTGTTTAACTTAAGGGCACTTGCTTGCAAATGCAGACCATTTTAGTTATTTTTATGGATCTCTATCCTCAGAGAAGGACTTGGCTGTATAAATAACAACTACACAAAATATGTAGTTTACATATGCTACAGTGCTTCTTTTAATGTCTTTTCTTCTGTAGATGTTTAAAGAATGGGCATCACATTTCATGGTCTCAGAATTGTCACCTTTTTTTGGAATGATGGCAAGTTATTGAGTCATGCAGATTGTTTCCCTAATAAGAAAGAGAGAGAGATTGGGGAAGCAAGTTTTTTCTATCTTTCTTTACTGCAATTTGTTTATTTTGTGTTATACTCACTAAATTTTGAGCATTAGTGTTGATAAATAGCAGGCAGAGAATTACTTCCTTTTTTTTAGAAATACCTGCTTTGACATGAGGCTTCAGAGCTTCTTCCATATGAAGATGACAAAGGTAAGCAACAAATTCTAGTCTGTCTGTTGCAGCTTCTTTAGAAAATAAATTACATCACAAACCCAAAACATTTCTCCATTTCACGTTAAGACCAATATGTGAAAGCTGGTGATTGATGACAGCAGTATTTTCACATGAGATTAAAAAAAACCACAACCCAAAATCTGAGAGACGACCTATTCAAAATGCTGGGTCCTGAACTCCTGTAACTATTGTCAGCGGTGGGATGTTTTCTCCTTTTTGTCTTTGAAAATATGTTTGGTTACTTTTTCTGTCATGAAGCATTACAGAATAATTGGTTTATTTTAAGAATCATAGAATCATAGAATGGTTTGGGTTGGAAGGGATCTTTAAAGATCATCTAGTTCCAACCCCCCTGCCATGGACAGGGACACCTTCTGCTAGAGTAGGTTGCTCAAAGCCCCATCCAACCTGACCTTGATCACTTCCAGGGACGGGGCATCCATAACTTCTCTGGGCAACCTGTTCCAGTGTCTCACCACCCTCACTGTAAAAAATTTCTTCCTTATATCCAATCTAAATCTACCCTCTTTCAGTTTAAAGCCATTACCCCTTGTCCTATCAATACGTGCCCTCTCCATCTTTCTTGTACCTTCAGGTACTGGAAGGTTGCTATAACGTCTCCCTGGAGCCTTCTCTTGTCCAGGCTGAACAACCCCAACTCTCTTAGCCTTTCTTCATAAGAGAGGTGTTCCAGCCCTCTGATCATCTTCGTGGCCCCCCTCTGGACTCACTCCAACAGGTCCATGTCCTTCTTATGTTGGGGATCCCAGAGCTGAACGCAGTACTCCAGGTGGGGTCTTACAAGAGCAGAGTAGAGGTGGAGAATCACTTCCCTCGACCTGCTGGTCATGCCACTTTTGATGCAGCCTAGGATACAGTTGTCTTTCTGGGCTGCAAGTGCACATTGCTGGGTCATGTTGAACTTCTCATCAACCAACACCCACAAGTCCTTCTCCTCAGGGCTGCTCTCAATCCATTCTCCGCCCAGCCTGTATTTGTGCTTGGGATTGCCCCGACCCATGTGCGGGACCTTGCACTTGGCCTTGTTGAACTTCATGGGGTTCACACGGGCCCACCTCTCAAGCCCATCAAGGTCCCTCTGGATGGTATCCCTTCCCTCCAGCACGTCAACTGCACAACACAGCTTGGTGTTGTCAGCAAACTTGCTGAGTGTGCACTCAAACCCACTGTCCACATTGCCGACAAAGTTGTTAAACAGCACCAGTCCCAATACCGATCCCAGAGGAGCGCCACTCGTCACTGGTGTCCACTTGGATATCGAGCCGTTGACCGCAACTCTTTGAGTGCGACCATCCAGCCAATTCCTTATCCACCGAGTGGTCCATCTGTCATATCCATGTCTCTCCAATTTAGAGACAAGGATGTTGTGCGGGACAGTGTCAAATGCTTTGCACAAGTCCAGGTAGATTACATCAGTTGCTCTTCCCTTATCCACCAAAACTGCAGCCCCATCGTAGAAGGCGAACAAATTTGTCAGGCACAATTTGCCCTTAGTGAAGCCATGTTTGCCGTCACCAATCATCTCCTTATTTTCCATGTGCCTTAGCATAGTTTCCAGGAGGATCTGCTCCATGATCTTGCCAGGCACAGAGGTGAGACTGACTGGCCTGTAGTTCCCCAAGTCTTCCTTTTTTCCCCTTTTAAAAAGGGGGTTATGTTTCCCCTTTTCCAGTCAGTGGGAACTTCACTCCACTGCCACGACTTCTCAAATGTGATGGATACTGGCTAGCGACTTAATCCGCCAGTTCCCTCAGGACCTGCGGATGTATCTCATCAGGTCCCATGGACTTGTACACCTTCAGGTTCGTAAGATGGTCTCAAACCTGATCTTCTCCTACAGTGGGCAGTTCTTCATTCTCCCAGTCCCTGCCTTTGTCTTTTGCAACTTGGGTGGTGTGGCTTGAGCACTAGCCAGTGAAGACTGAGGCAAAAGAGTCATTGAGTACCTCAGCTTTCTCCATATCCCAGGTGTCCCACTTCCTTCCAGAGAGGGCCCACATTTTCCCTAGTCTTCCTTTTATCACCATAGAAGCTTTTCTTGTTGCCCTTCATGTCCCTGGCCAGATTTAATTCTATCAGGGCTTTAGCTTTGCTAAGCTGATCCCTGGTTGCTCAGACAATTTCTCTGTATTCCTCCCAGGTTACCTGTCCTTGCTTCCACCCTGTGTATGCTTCCTTTTTGTGTCTGAGTTTGTCCAGGAGCTCCTTGTTTGTCCATGCAGGCCTCCTGGTGTTTTTGCCTGACTTCCCCTTTGTTGGGATGCATCGCTCCTGAGCTTGGACGAGGTGATCCTTGAATATTAACCAGCTTTTTTGGGCCCCTCTTCCCTCCAGGGCTTTATCCCATGGTAGTCTACCAAGCAGATTCCTGAAGAAGCCAATGTCTGCTCTCCTGAGGTCCAGGGTAGTGAGCTTCCTGTGCCCCCTCCTCAGTGCCCTAAGGACCTTGAACTCCACTGTTTCAGAAGAAAGAAGTCAGGAAGCATACAAATTCACTCCCTGGAAAAAGCTTCTGCAAAAATGTTGTACTGCATCATACTCAGGCCTTTTAGTCTGCCTTTTACTTTGAAATGGAAAAATTAATGTTTTAAAAAAACAGCTTGAACTGTAAGGAAACCCACCATTTCATGCTGAAATGAAACATACCATACTGTGTCCTTGAGAAATTTCCTTGGTCAACATGCAATTTGATGTAAATGTAAGCTAGGTAAACTGATTAATACACTCACCCAGGTTAGACCTGCATTATTGTCACAAAATTTACATCTGTTTAAAACTGCAGGAAGCCTGGTATTCCAATTATATTGGAATGGAATGAGTCTCGCATTCAAAATGCAAACACAAAGCAAGTGCATGCTCAGCTACTGATTCACTTTCAATTTCCTGCACTTACATGACTTTAATAGAGGATTCAGTCCCGCATTACGATTTTGCAGCTTGAAGGTATCTGGAAATAATCGCCTGTTTTGGAAGGACAAGTACTGATTAAGAAAAAATAAAGTTGCATAATGTAGACTTGTTTAAGCTGCTTAAGAAAAAATGTAGGTGATGTAGGGAGAAAAAGAAAGGCTGGAGAGGGAATTTCCTCCTGCTGAATGTAATCCCTTTCTTAGGTCTTAAGTTGCACAATTTATATTGCATAATTTTATATTGGTGCATCAGGCCCAATGCTACCAAAAAAAAAAAAAAGTCTAAAAATGGAATGGCTTATTTTACAAATTTCATACATGTGTTAAACTCAGAAAACATAAATTTCCAATCTATAGTATTATAGAGATTTCCATCTCTCCCTGTTTTAACTTCTTCAAGACAATAAATGAGACTCAAAACTAAATTGGTACTTGAAATAATGTTTCTAACTGCAGTTGACACAAAAGTTAGGTAGGTATTTCTGATAGCTCTTTTTTCAATGGTATTGAAGCTGCTTATCTAATACCAATGGCAATGAACTGCCTTTCCTTATGCTTGAAGGCAGCAAAGCTGGACAGTGTGATAAAGCATCCCTGTATTTTAATTCACTGTACATCACTGAGGTCATCTTTATTAGTTTCATATTTCTCTTTTCTGTTTTGCATCCTGCTCCATTTGTGGCATCTTGGAGGCAGCCCTGAAGTGCCAAGGGGTCCAGGAAGGCTGGGCACTCTTCAAGAGGGAGGTCTTAAAGGCACAGGCGCAGGCTGTCCCTGTGTGCCCTAAGACGAACCGGTGGGGAAGACGACCAGCCTGGCTGAACAGGGAGCTTTTGCTGGGACTCAGGAAAAAAAGGACAGTCTACCACGCTTGGAAGAAGGGGCAGGCAACTCAAGAAGAGTACAGGGATCTTGTTGGGTCATGCAGAGAGGAAATCAGGAAGGCAAAAGCCCAGCTAGAGCTCAATCTGGCCACTGCTGTACAAGATAATAAAAAATGATTTTACAAGTACATTAGCAGCAAAAAGAGAGCCAGGGAGAATCTCCCTCCTCTGGTGGATGCCGGGGGGGAACATTGTCACCAAGGACGAGGAAAAGGCTGAGGCACTTAATACCTTCTTTGCCTCAGTCTTTAATAGTCAGACCAGTTATCCCCAGGGCATTCAGCCCCCTGAGCTGGAAGACAGGGACCGAGAGCAGAATAAACCCCCCACAGTCCAGGAGGAAGCAGTCAGCGACCTGCTGC
>WAAD01025389.1:1691-32733 GCA_013389945.1 Fregata magnificens | reverse complement strand
GAAGGGCAACGAGGCTGGTGAAGGGACTAGAAAACAAGTCTTATGAGGAGCGGCTGAGAGAACTGGGGTTGTTTAGTCTGGAGAAGAGGAGGCTGAGGGGAGACCTTATCGCTCTCTACAACTACCTGAAGGGAGGTTGTAGGGAAGCGGGTGCTGGACTCTTCTCCCACGAAACTAGCGATAGGACGAGAGGAAATGGCTTCAAGTTGCGTCAGGGGAGGTTTAGATTGGACATTAGGAAGAATTTCTTTACTGAAAGAGTGGTTAGGCATTGGAACAGGCTGCCCAGAGAGGTGGTGGAGTCGTCTACCCTGGAGGCGTTCAAAAAAGGTGTAGACGTGGCACTCCAGGGTCTAGTTTAGGAGTCATGGTGGTGTTAGTTGATGGTTGGACTTGATGATCTTAGAGGTCTTTTCCAACCCAATGATTCTATGATTCTATGATTCTATGATTCTATGAAAATTAAAATGTTCTCTTAACATTCCCTTTAGTTCAATAAAATAGTAATCTTATTAAGGTTCAAGTATTTGCACAGTTTAAAATATGTAGAATTACCATTGGAAAAGAATATCAAAATTTGTCCAATTAATTTTAGTTTTATTTATTTTCTCTTTGATCTTCAGTTCCTTTTGGGACTTCTCAGTAAGTGAAAATTATGAAAGCTTTTAGTTCATTTTGGGTCAAATTGTAGGATTTTTCCAAACAGACATTTTAGTTTGAAGACAAGGTTTATTATAAGTGTCTGCTTCATTGCAGTGTTATAAATGACTATTCTATACTATTTTCTCCAGCTTGCAGAACTGGCTTGTTCTCTCCCTGATTTATGCATAATCTATCATATTGTTTGTGGTTGTATGTGTTCTTGGGTAAAACAACTAGGCTGCTTTCTGATGAAAAACTACAAGATATTTCAGCCTCCAGGAAAATTACCAGCATTAAAATATGGCTACTGTTCCAAATACTGGAAAAATCATAGAATCATAGAATCATAGAATCATTAAGGTTGGAAAAGACCTCTAAGATCATCAAGTCCAACCATCAACTAACACCACCATGACTCCTAAACTAGGCCCTGGAGTGCCACATCTATGCCTTTTTTGAATGCCTCCAGGGTTGACGACTCCACCACCTCTCTGGGCAGCCTGTTCCAATGCCTAACCACTCTTCTGGTGAAGAAATTCTTCCTGATATCCAGTCTAAACCTCCCCTGACGCAACTTGAGGCCATTTCCTCTCGTCCTATCGCTAGTTTCTTGGGAGAAGAGTCCAACACCCGCTTCACTACAACCTCCTTTCAGGTAGTTGTAGAGAGTGAGAAGGTCTTCCCTCAGCCTCCTCTTCTCCAAACCAAACAGCCCCAATTCTCTCAGCCGCTCCTCATAAGACTTGTTTTCTAGACCCTTCACCAGCCTCGTTGCCCTTCTCTGGACACGCTCCAGCACCTCCGTGTCCTTCTTGTACTGAGGGGCCCAAAACTGAACACAGTATTCGAGGTGCGGCCTCACCAGTGCCGAGTACAGGGGCACGATCACTTCCCTACTCCTGCTGGCCACACTATTCCTGATACAAGCCAGGATGCTGTTGGCCTTCTTGGTTACCTGGGCACAGTGCCGGCTCATGTTCAGCCGGCTGTCGACCAGCACCTCCAGGTCCTTTTCTGCCGGGCAGCTCTCCAGCCACTCTTCCCCAAGCCTGTAGCGTTGCCTGGGGTTGTTGTGACCCAAGTGCAGGACCCGGCACTTAATTTTTTTTATTTTTTTTTAAAAAAAGCGCGAACGCAGTCCCCCACTACCACAAATTATGCAGCCAAGTTTCCCGCATTTGGGGAAATCGCAGGGGTCAGCACACCCAGAGTGCAGGGGGTGAGCCTCGCCCTGGGAAAACCACCTGCCTGATCATGGTGCCTCCCCTGCCAGGTAAGTAAGGTAAATACCTTACAATCTTTTATAGATTTTCCAGATAATCCACTTCTGAGCTTGTTCATGTCCTCCCAAATTCTCTTTTGATGAACTTTCATGCAAACTTGCTTTTGTTTTTCTAGACGTTTTACTCTTCTTCCTGGACAACTAATATGTGGATTCCTGCATGAAATTTGCTACTTATTGTTTTCTTTTTGTTATTTACTCTTTCCTGTTTTGCAGTTCTATTTTTGGCAAAATTTCACTATATTGCAGTGCATAAATAACCAGTGATCTATCATAAATAATTCAAGCAAGCAACTGTTTACTAATATGTAGGCTGAGATTTCTTTGCCCCCACATTTGGGCCACTGTGTCTATAAATACAGAGGAACAGGGATCAGTCTGCAATCTTTCTTGCCTCTCTGACCAAAGGCACTATATGTTGGAGACTTACAAGTTGATATTCTGTTGCAGAAGAAATAGGGTGTTTAGGGTGACTCATTTTATTTATACTATAATTCATTAGTCATTGAACAACAGTGGATTCAATCTCTTTTCCAAGAATTCCCACCTAACATCACTGCCTGTCCTTGAAAAACAAAACAGTTGTCTTTGGTCACCGTGATAAGGCAGAGAGCTACTCTGACTTTTTTCTGAAGAGATCAAGTAATAGAATAGGATTTTGGGAGGAGAGGGAGTTTGCTTGCTTTATTCTGCTTAGTGGTGTTTTTTTCTCCACAGGTTAAGTTAGTAACAACACTCAAGGAATCTAGTCATAATGCTCTACACAAATATATACACAACTAAGGAATTTAAGTACTTGCTGGCTGGAGTGTTCTGGGGAAGTACAGGTGTGTATTCATATCTACAGTGGAAAACAGAAGCACTACCTCCTCCTCCTCTCCCGCAGAACATTTTAAAAGCAAACGACTTCCTACAAATAACAAGAATGGCCTGTAGTATGGGTTCAGGGTGCTCTCATGGGACTTATGGAGAGCAGCACCTCAGTAAGTGTGACATAGTCTTCCATCTGTCTCGACTAGGGCAGAGGCAAAAAAGCTTCTAGTTAAGATTAGGCAGATGTCTAGAATAGTCTAAAAACACATAAGGACATACACAAAAAATATGATTGCTCACTAGAGTAGGTTTTAGATTTTTTTTTTGCAATATTTTGACTTCTCAATTCTCTTGAAGTTCTTGCAGCTAGCCTGAAATAGGTAAGAATTTATTTAAAGGAATAACTACAGAAATCTATGTGTAAATTAATTTAATGACATACTAAGGGTGCTATGAAGTGCAGCTCTGTCTTGTCTATAAGACATGGTATCTGTCAAAGTATCTTCCCCATTTTGTTCAGCCCAAAGACCCCACTCATCTTAAAAGAAAGCACATCTTCCTGAGAGTAGTTGTACTTCAGAACAAGAATTAATAATTTCTTTAATGTAAGTTAAATAGTTTGTGTTGCATATGTCTATATATGTGCATATATACATATGTTTATGTGTGTATGGTACCTGCACCTTCTTGGTGCAGGTGCTAAGGCACCTGACTAGGAAAGGTGCCCTCCTAGATTTGTTGTTTGTAAACAGAGAGGGACTTATGGGCAAAGTGGTGATTGATGGCTGTCTTGGTCACAGTGACCATGAAGTAGTTGAGTTTCAAATCACTGGTGATATGAGAAAAACTGCCAGCAAAACTTGAAACCTGGATATGGGGAGAGCAGACCTTGGGCTGCTGAAGGAGCTAGTTAGTAAGGTCCCCCAGGAATCTGCTCTTGAAGGTATTGGGGTCCATGAATGCTGGTCACTTTTTAAGAGCCATCTCTTAAGAGTGCAGGAGCAGGCAATTCCAAAGTGTCAGAAGTCAAGCAAGCAGGACAGAAGGCTGGCTTGGCTGAGCAGGGATCTTCTAGAACTTAGGCAGAAAAGGAAAGTTTATGGACATTAGAAGTAAGGACAGGCAACATGGGAGGTCTACAGAGATGCTGTTTGCCACTGTAGGGAGAAAATTCGTGCAGCCAAAGCTCAATCAGAGTTCAAGCTGGCCAGCATGGTGAAGGACAACAAAAAGGGCTTTTTAAAATATGTTAACAGCAAGAGGAGGATCAGAGATAACATTGGTCTGTTGCTTGACGAGGTCTGTCACCTCACAAATAGCGACGTAGACGAAGTGGAGACATTTAATGCCTTCTTCGTCTCTGTCTTCAATACTGATGATGGGCCCTGGGACCCCCTGGAGCCATGTGTTGGAAGACCATGCCTGGGGGGTTGCTAAACTCCCAGCCAACTCTGAACTTGTTCAAGACTTGCGGCTCCAGCTGGATGCACATGTCTATGGGGTCCGATGGGATTCATCCCAGGGTACTAAGAGAGCTGGCCAATATCATCGCAGGACCTCTCTCCATTATTTTTCAATGCTCTTGGGAGTCTGGAGAGGTCCCAGTTGACTGGAAGCTGGCAAATGTTGTCCCGATTTTCAAGAAGGGTAAGAAGGAAGACCCTGGTAATTACAGGCCTGTCAGTCTCACTTCAGTGCCTGGTAAAACTGCAGAGAAGGTTATTATGGGAGTTACCGAAAAACACTTGAGAGACAATGCAGTCATTGGTCATAGCCAGCATGGGTTCACAAGGGGAAAGTCCTGCTTAACCATATTAATTTCCTTTTATGACAAGGTCACCCATCAAGTTGACATTAGATGTGGTGTTTTGGGATTTTAGCAAAGCTTTTGATACTGTCTCTTNACTTTTTTCTGAAGAGATCAAGTAATAGAATAGGATTTTGGGAGGAGAGGGAGTTTGCTTGCTTTATTCTGCTTAGTGGTGTTTTTTTCTCCACAGGTTAAGTTAGTAACAACACTCAAGGAATCTAGTCATAATGCTCTACACAAATATATACACAACTAAGGAATTTAAGTACTTGCTGGCTGGAGTGTTCTGGGGAAGTACAGGTGTGTATTCATATCTACAGTGGAAAACAGAAGCACTACCTCCTCCTCCTCTCCCGCAGAACATTTTAAAAGCAAACGACTTCCTACAAATAACAAGAATGGCCTGTAGTATGGGTTCAGGGTGCTCTCATGGGACTTATGGAGAGCAGCACCTCAGTAAGTGTGACATAGTCTTCCATCTGTCTCGACTAGGGCAGAGGCAAAAAAGCTTCTAGTTAAGATTAGGCAGATGTCTAGAATAGTCTAAAAACACATAAGGACATACACAAAAAATATGATTGCTCACTAGAGTAGGTTTTAGATTTTTTTTTTGCAATATTTTGACTTCTCAATTCTCTTGAAGTTCTTGCAGCTAGCCTGAAATAGGTAAGAATTTATTTAAAGGAATAACTACAGAAATCTATGTGTAAATTAATTTAATGACATACTAAGGGTGCTATGAAGTGCAGCTCTGTCTTGTCTATAAGACATGGTATCTGTCAAAGTATCTTCCCCATTTTGTTCAGCCCAAAGACCCCACTCATCTTAAAAGAAAGCACATCTTCCTGAGAGTAGTTGTACTTCAGAACAAGAATTAATAATTTCTTTAATGTAAGTTAAATAGTTTGTGTTGCATATGTCTATATATGTGCATATATACATATGTTTATGTGTGTATGGTACCTGCACCTTCTTGGTGCAGGTGCTAAGGCACCTGACTAGGAAAGGTGCCCTCCTAGATTTGTTGTTTGTAAACAGAGAGGGACTTATGGGCAAAGTGGTGATTGATGGCTGTCTTGGTCACAGTGACCATGAAGTAGTTGAGTTTCAAATCACTGGTGATATGAGAAAAACTGCCAGCAAAACTTGAAACCTGGATATGGGGAGAGCAGACCTTGGGCTGCTGAAGGAGCTAGTTAGTAAGGTCCCCCAGGAATCTGCTCTTGAAGGTATTGGGGTCCATGAATGCTGGTCACTTTTTAAGAGCCATCTCTTAAGAGTGCAGGAGCAGGCAATTCCAAAGTGTCAGAAGTCAAGCAAGCAGGACAGAAGGCTGGCTTGGCTGAGCAGGGATCTTCTAGAACTTAGGCAGAAAAGGAAAGTTTATGGACATTAGAAGTAAGGACAGGCAACATGGGAGGTCTACAGAGATGCTGTTTGCCACTGTAGGGAGAAAATTCGTGCAGCCAAAGCTCAATCAGAGTTCAAGCTGGCCAGCATGGTGAAGGACAACAAAAAGGGCTTTTTAAAATATGTTAACAGCAAGAGGAGGATCAGAGATAACATTGGTCTGTTGCTTGACGAGGTCTGTCACCTCACAAATAGCGACGTAGACGAAGTGGAGACATTTAATGCCTTCTTCGTCTCTGTCTTCAATACTGATGATGGGCCCTGGGACCCCCTGGAGCCATGTGTTGGAAGACCATGCCTGGGGGGTTGCTAAACTCCCAGCCAACTCTGAACTTGTTCAAGACTTGCGGCTCCAGCTGGATGCACATGTCTATGGGGTCCGATGGGATTCATCCCAGGGTACTAAGAGAGCTGGCCAATATCATCGCAGGACCTCTCTCCATTATTTTTCAATGCTCTTGGGAGTCTGGAGAGGTCCCAGTTGACTGGAAGCTGGCAAATGTTGTCCCGATTTTCAAGAAGGGTAAGAAGGAAGACCCTGGTAATTACAGGCCTGTCAGTCTCACTTCAGTGCCTGGTAAAACTGCAGAGAAGGTTATTATGGGAGTTACCGAAAAACACTTGAGAGACAATGCAGTCATTGGTCATAGCCAGCATGGGTTCACAAGGGGAAAGTCCTGCTTAACCATATTAATTTCCTTTTATGACAAGGTCACCCATCAAGTTGACATTAGATGTGGTGTTTTGGGATTTTAGCAAAGCTTTTGATACTGTCTCTTACAGTATCCTTCGGGACAAAATGTCCAGCACACAGCTAGACAAGTCCATAGTACGCTGGGTGAGCAATTGGCTGATGGGTCAGGCTGAAAGAGCTATAGTAAATGGGCTTACATCAGGCTGGTGAGCAGTCACCAGTGGGGTTCCCCAGGGCTCAATTTTAGGGCCAGTGCATTTCAATGTTTTTATAAATGATCTGGACGCAAGAATCAAATGTTTTTTCAGTAAGTTTGTTGATGACACTAACCTAGGAGGAGCTGTAGATTCCCTCGATGGTAGGGAGGCCTTACAGAGAGATCTGGGTAGACTGGAGAGCTGGGGAATCACCAACCGTCTGAAATTTAACGAGAGCAAGTGCCAAATTCTCCACCTAGGATGGGGTAATCCTGATTATACATACAACTTTGGGGATGAGACGCTGGAGACCAACCCTGCAGAAAGAGATCTGGGGGTTTGGGTTAATGGCAAGTTGAATATGAGTCAATAGTTTTACCTGGCAGCCAAAAGGGCCAACCATGTCCTGGGGTGCATCAAGCACAGCATAGCTAGCTGGTCAAGGGAGGTGACTGTCCCACTCTACACTGCATTGGTGCAGCCCCAACTTGAGTACCGTGTATAGTTTTGGGTGCCTCAATATAAGAAGGACATCAAACTATTAGAGTGTGTCCACAGGAGGGTGACCAAGATGGTGAAGGGTCTCGAGGGCAAGACTTATGAGGAGTGGCTGAGGTCACTTGGTTTGTTCAGCTTAGAGAAGAGAAGGCTGAGGCGTGACCTCATTGCAGTCTACAACTTCCTCAAGGCGGGCAGCGGAGGGGGAGGTGCTGATCTCTCTCTGGTGACCAGCGGTAGGACACAAGGAAATGGAATGAAGCTGCATCAGGGGAAGTTCAGATTGGACATTAGGAAAAGGTTCTTCACTGAATCGGCTCCCTGGATCGGTCACTGGAACAGGCTCCCCAGGGAAGTGGTCATGGCACTGTGCTGGTTTTGGCTGGGATAGAGTTAATTCTCTTTATAGTAGCTAGTATGGNGGGACTGGCTGGGCATTGGTCGGTGGGTGGTGAGCGGGTGTATCACCTGGGGTTTTTTTGTGTTTTGTTTTGCTTTCTTTCTCTCTCTCTCTTGTTGTTTTCCTTTTCATTACAATATTATTATTATTATCAATACTATTATTATTATCAATACTATTATTATTATTTCTATTATTTTAGTTATTAAACTGTTCTTATCTCAACCCATGAGTTTTCTTGCTTTTGCCCTTCCAATTCTCTCCCCCATCCCACTGGGGGGTGGGGAGGTGAGTGAGCAGCTGTGTGGTGTTTAGCTTGCCTGCCAGGTTAAACCACAACAGGCACCAAGCCTGTCAGAGTTCAAGAAGCATCTGGACGACGCTCTTAGTCATATGGTTTAGTTTTAGGTAGTGCCACGAGGAGCAAGGAGTTGGACTCAACAATTCTTATGGGTCCCTTCCAGCTTGAGATATCCTATGATTCTATGATTTACATGTTGGTTATGTATATCTACCTATATATATACACAAACACACATACACACACTCACACATATATAATATATATGTATATTAATGACAAGGTATGTCAGTATGAAGATGTCCATGAGCCTCTCTCCAACTCTGTCAATACTTCTACAGTAGAATTCAATTGAGTCTTTTTTCTTTATTTTTTCATTTTCATATGTGCTGGAGGTCGTCTAAGATCAGAACTGGGTCTAATTTGTATTGCAATATCATTCTAACACAGCCGTGGTTCTTTGCTCTACTCAAGATAATTTCAGCTCCTTCATACACATGTGGAGGTCTTTTTCAGTTTAAAAACTCTTCTCTTTTTTTTTTTTTTTTCTTTTTCTTTCCTGTGGGTGGTCCTCACAGCAGAGTAAATCTGGAAAGAATCATTAGATTGTCTTAATCTGCTTAACTCTGTAATTACTAAGGATTAGAGACACCATATAAATATCTGGACAGAGAGCAAGAGGTGATTAAAACGGAAAGTCCTCTCAATGTTAAACCTTGTCCTGTGCTTTTATGGATGAAATAATTAAATAATGCAAGGCATAATGTTAGGTCTAATCTGGCTCCACCAACCTCCAAAAATTTTAATCATCAGCTTCACTGAATCAAGGTGGGAGAGCACGTAAACATGCTGTATGATCTAAGGAAAAAGCTCTTGCAATAGTTACAGCTAAACCAGTTCTAGTGTAAGCTGTGCTCTAGGCATTGAATACGTGTCCATGCAGAACAACAAAAAAAGGCAAATATTAAAACTACATTGAGGATACTCTACTCCAGTTTTATAATACGGTGCCTGGTTGGTAGAGCAGGCTGGTATACTGTTGTGAGGTCAGCTGGTTTTCAGGCTGTCTTCTATAATGAGGGTATTGTGTATGTGTGAAGGGTGAGGAGAATCACAGAATCACAGAATGGTTGGGGTTGGAAGGGACCTCTGAAGATCATCTTGTCCAACCCCCCTGCTTGAGCAGGTTCACCTAGAGCAGGGTACACAGGACTGCAGATGAAGTTAGTGCTGGTAGATTGGATGATGTACTGGGAAGGAAGAAAGAATTTATGGATTTTGGTTAGATTTGACAATATTGCAAGGGAGGTGAAATCTAAGGAGCTACAGTAGGAAACAATCCCTAGGAGTCCAGCCTTTGTTTATTTTGCTGCTTATGAAACTAACTGCTCTTCTGGACATATGCAAGGCACGCCCCACAAGCTAGAACAAGATTTCTGTCCTGTTTCCTGCATATAAAAATGTGCTACTTTAAGTTTACTGAAACAGTGTTGATTAAAATAGTCATAGCCGCTTACAAATTTGTACCAGAAAAATCAGAATTGTTACTGACTTGTTGAATTTTGATTAGGCTGGTAACCTAGATATAGCAGCTAGCCACATTTGTCATTTGTGAACCTTGCCTTCAAATTGTCCATTAAGACCAGCCTTCAGATTAAAGCGACATTTCAGCTGAGGGATATTAAACAATGCATAATTTAATGCACAGGTAATTGTTTGTGTAGAGATCACAAGTCCATTAAAATATATTTAGAAAAGTTTGTAATAGCTACAAAGGCTATTGCATTAGGTTGAAAGTGCTGTTATTACTGATATTTCCTTTATAAACCATTATTTTACCTTGCATTTCTCTTTTGAATTGCACTAGATGGAACTCTGACTACTATTCCCAACAATGTACGCTTTCAACGTTTTAATGAAAGGTCCAGAATTTATAATTACCTATAAATAAAACCCTGAGATTCATATATTTGTTCTGTACCACTTGTGTATTTTATTTGTCTGATTTGAGTGTCATCTTCTTTCCCTGTTTCCTTGAAAATTATATAAATACTGATAGCAATGAGATTTCCTTGTCCAAACCAATGTTTCCAATCCATTAAAGTGGTATATTTTGATGCTACTGACATCAAATCTCTAGCATCTTTCATAGTACCTCAGTTAAGCATCCCTTTTGCTTCTGGACTTCATGTTAATGTAGCAAAATTTTGTGAAGAACATTATGAAATCTGTAAAGCTAAGAATTCCATCCAAATTTCTGAGTATTGAGTTGCACCTTGAGGTGTGTCTGTGACAACATTGAAGCCAAGAGCCCTTAAAATATTTAAGTCCTTTTTGGTAGAATTTATATACATTTTACACCAAACAGCAAAATTTTGCTTGTGTGTATGGTAGGCATTACAAAGTGATGGAAATGGAATAGTGCTTGGTGCCATTGTTAGGAATAAACTTAGTATTAACCTGAGCTGTTGCAGCTTCATAACATGAACATAAAGTCCCTAAAAGCTAGGATGCATAGAGAGGATCATGTAGGACTTGTTCTTCTGAAAGCCATGAGAAGAGGGAAGTGACACCTCCATATTTTATTAAATATTATGCTGTTTAAAAAATGAACAAACAAAAAACCAGCTGTATTTTCTCCATGTTGCCACCAAAATAGTTACCGATGCTTAAAGATCTTGGAAAGGCCAACCAGCTGGCTTTCCCTCAGAACACTGGAAGAGCTCTGGACCTCACCTTAATGAGAGCTGAGGGAAGAACTGACCTCACAATCGCCTCTCCTTCTGCCCATGCAGATTTGGAATAGAGAAACACATTCATGCATAGAGTTCATACTAATATAAGAAGTTGCACGTATCTGTCCCACTCTGTAGGCCACATTGTCTTTTCCTTAACTCATTTTTATTTTTTTTAAAAAAGTATGAATTCTATCTTATATGGAATGTGTGCATATTATTATCAAATAAGGCTCCTGCCTTGGTAAGGTTAATGATGGAAGACTACAAAGTGGAAACTCTAGACTATGTGAAACTCCCACAGGAATAAGAGTAATAAAAAAAGTTACAGAGGATCATGAAGCTCATTCTTTGTACAAGATACTCTGTGACTGAGTGTTTCAATGAGAGACTTCATATGTGAAGCCGCAGCCTGGCAATAATCAAGGCATTGTGAAAGTGAGCTATGATAAATACAGGCAGTGCTTTGGAGCATATATGTGTTTGCTAGTCACTGCTTAGGAAGCATACCTAATATGGTTTAGAATGCTGTAAGATTTCAAATGAATCATGAGTTCTGAAAAACACCAAATAAAATGAAGTGCAAACTTTGAAAAAACTGCTGGTTATTCTGTTTGCCAAGGGGGAGAAAATAATTGGTAGTTATGTATAATACAATTTTGAAGGAAAATCTGATCACAAAACACAAAGGGGAATGCTTTTGGACTTGTGGAAAAAAGTATCTGCAAAACTATGAGGTATGGTCCTTCAGCAGTGCAGAATTATGTTTGTGGTCAAACACTTTCATTACAGGCACACTATTAAAAAACATTTTGAGGCAACATCGTACACTTTCATGATGATCTTTCTGATGAAAATGCATGCAGTCCTAAATCCAGGTAGAGCATAGGTTTGTAAAGCGTGAGGAGGAATCAGGCCTTTGAAAAAGATTGGATGATGGGGCTGGCCACCCTGAAGAAAAGTGAAGTGAAAGTAGCAATAACCAGCTTGAAAGATGCCATTTTTTTAAATAAGCTGTGATGTGTATGTGACAAAGTGATGATTTCTGGCAACTCAAGGCAGCAAATTCTTTATAATTTCTGCAGTTTTCATGAAGGTAAAACTACAAGCCTGGCAGATAATTCAGCACATAGATCAACTTATATCAAGATGATGAAAAGGTTAGGAACAAAAGGTAACTAAAGAAAACATTATGCCTTGTAATATTGCTGATCTACAATTACATGAAACAGTTCAATGGCTTTTCGACTGCTATAGGAGTGTATCAGGTATTCAGCTTTTTATGTTTCCACTGACAAATCTGCAGGCACTATTTACAAGTTAAAGAATCCCTAAAGTATCCCTGAGAGATCATGTCCCAAATATTGGAATGTGTAATTTGTCAAGATATTCAAGTAAAATCCAGTCACTCTTTTTCTGAGAAATTTTAAAATATATTTCTGCTCCAGGCTGGAACATTGTCCTCACTCAATCCAATTTTCTTTTGCCATAAGGGAAAATTCCAATATTTTTTCATTAAGAAACATTAGTGTGCTTTAATTTGGAAACCTTACATATGTTTGAATGCATATACTGTATGCATACATATAATGTCTTTATATACATTATTTAATATCATTTATTCAGCATGCAGTTAAATGAAACAGTAGTTAAAATGCAAATGAAAACAAAATATTTCTGTCAAAATTTCTTTAAATCATTGTTTTCTAAGAAAACCATTAACTGCAGCAGAAAACAATTTTATCAGCTATATTTACGTAGCCCTAGCTGATAATTAAATTGTAGTTAGAAGGAATAGGAATAGAGTGTTAGGTAGGTTTGACTACTTTTTCTTTTTCTTCTTCTTTTTTTTTTTCTATAAATGGCCAATATACAACAGTTATTTGACATGTTTAAAAACACCCATTTTTTTTTTTCCTTAAATCTTCTGATAGGTGAATTTCTGGATGGTCTGGGAAGATTGTTTGCCAAGAGTTTTTCTGAAACTTGAAACCTGCTTGGAACAACATAAACACCACAAACAACAAAACTTACTTTGTTGGTCTAAGTCCACCTGGTTGGACCAGATGACCTCAAGAGGTCCCTTCCAACCTCAATCATTCCGTGATGCTGTGATTCTGTGATTCTGTGATTCTTAACCCGACTTAAATGATAATAGCCATTTTTTCATCATCCTAGAGTCCTAAAGGCAGGCTGAATGGAAAACTGTATACCTTAGATGCTTTGCACCTGAATAAAAATATTTGCCTGGGACTTTTCTCTCAAGACTAATGTTTAGGCCAGAATCATTCAGTAACAAGTTTTACACTGGACAATCTTTGTTCTTCAAGTGAGGAATAATGCTCATGAGGTATAATACTCCTGAGGTAAGGAAGCAATTTGAATGGGCTATAATTGCTTGTCACAAGCGGATATTAATGTCTTCTGGCTAGTAGTGACAAAATCTACAGTAACACAAACAACATTCACAATTTCTGAAATTTCTGTAATTCTGTTTTTAAAAATAGATTGTCTCTTTTTCCAGGGAGGTGTGTGTGTGTATGGGGACTGTAGTGGAAGTACAGTTATTTTGTTATTTTCCTACTTGGCAAACAACTTAGCATTCTGATCATAAAGGGAAAATTAACAGCATTCTGATCTTATCCCATAATGAATCCAAGTGTGATGAAAAAGGGCATAGGCATCAATCCAAACCCAAAGCACAGCAGACAGCAAGATAACTTCAGATGTAAGTTTAGATGTCTGAATATACTCAGACATTAATACATTTATAGTATGAACATGTTACAGAACATTATCGGGAAACTTTTCACACAGAAACAACATTGGTAGAATTTCATTACTAAAAAGGGCCTAGTTTCTATAGGGCTCTCAAATCTGAAATGCAATATATATACTTTTATAATGGCTCCAGTGTTCTGAATAAATGATTTCTCTTCAAGGAGTAAAGGACAGCTTTTCAAGGGCAGAGTAATACTGTCTCCAGTAACTGGATTTTCATCATTCCAATGTGCAGTTTAACAAGCATTTAACTGTCATGATTCTGCTGATAAAATAGTGCAAAAAGGCATAATAATAATGATAAGCATCTCAAATTAAATGGAGCTGTTTTCATCCAGAAGGATTTCAAAGCACTTTAAAAACATCTCTCTCTCCATGTGAAGCTCAGACCACTCTGGTATCTGTTGCATGCTGTATGAAAATCATTTTGTTTACACTGTGGATGTTATATCTGAAACGAAATGTTCTTAGTACTACCACAACCCAAATAGGAAGACAGTTAACATATAGTACTTTTTAAATTTAAAAGAACTGTATTGAGTATCCACTCAATTCTCTCCACCACACTAAAATTAAGACTAATGAGATATACGACATGATCTTCTGCTGTCAGTATCAGGTATCATTCAAAGGGCAGCCTCTGTAGCAAATTGGTTTTCTTAGCACTTTCAAGCATTCACTTCTTAGCAGATGGCCCAGAAAAAATGCACGGTCTTGCTGCAATAGGCCCGTGAAAATCTTCTGTCAATGTATGTGACACCATTTTCTTAGATTAAAATGAGTAAGATTACGTATGCCTCAAATAGTACAATGGCAAAGCTGAAAGGAATGAAGGTTTAGTTCTGTGGGCCTATCTGAATATCAGCTATTTTCCCACTGTAACTGGAAACAAAAGGTAGTAATGTCCCATTTTCACAGATTAGCATCAAGGGTGAAAAAAGCCTTCTGGGTAAGCCACCATTTCATTATGATAATTCCAAAATATGCATTTTTTATTAAAATTGTCTTTGCCCCTTCTAAATATCTTAACATGACATTAACAAAATGTTAATAAAATTTCTTAATAATCAAAATTGTTTAACACAATTTTATGCCATTTTATTGCACAGAGTATACTTATTAAAAAATCTCAAGTCAGGAGTTGCATTGAAACTTGCTCGTTGGTTCTGTTTCCAGCTACTGAACTTTGCATAAATAACATTGTGTCAAAATAAAGAAAAAAACCCCAACAACCCAGAAACAAACAGAAAAACTTCAGCAAAAGGACCAAGCCTCATGAAGTTTAGTGCAAAATGTGATGAAAGCCAGAAGAAAAGACCATTTCTGAGTGGTTTACTCCTCCTGAAAGAGTTGTTCTTTTCTTTATTTTGTGTTTCAGTTTCAGATCGACATGTTGCTCCTTGTATTTTGAGTGAATATTTGTGGAATATGTGGAGTTTGTTTCACTATGTGTGTGAAAGAGGTTATTTTTAAGTAACAGAATGCACAAAATCATTAGAGTATTTATCATGCTATTACAATGCCATACTTGAACGAAACCACAAAATATTGCTCTTACACTTACAGATGTGTCTGAACAATTTCCAGAAATGCAGAAGGGATGAGTTTTGCTCAAAGGAGCTTACAGTCTTACATAGAAAAGATCTAACTGTATGAAATACAGATGTTAGAAAACCCCAAAATACAATAACTTAATTTTGATGGAATAATGATAATAAAAAATCCATTATTATAACCTTTTTCCATGTTTTTTTGTTGCAGTATTGAAAAAAAGGAGATTATAAAAAATTAACAAAAACACTCTTTGGAGACAGCATAATGGATAAAACTAATATAAAGTGTTATTAGGCATTTTTGTGATGAGTAAAACCAAAGAGAAGATTTTAGAGAAATTTTCACATATGGAAACTTTAGATATTTGGTGTAGAATTTGATAAAGCCATACTTGGCATAGAAATTGATCTTTGAGACCAGTGTTTTATTGATTTGGGGCTGTCTGCAAGGGACATGTTTTGAAATTATTCAAATACTGTCTTTGAGTACCCTAGCTGAAATGAAAAAGAGGGGGACTAAGAAGAAAAGGGAATACTTAAACAGAGGCTGAAGTACTTAGATCACAGTTATGAACAGAAATTTAAGGTAAGATGTCTTAATAAGTTTATTGTAATTCAATAATATGTCACATAGTTAAAGCTATTCTACCTGATGCATTACTAAAATCCACTTACAAGTAGAGACTGGTTTTAATTTTTTTAGTTAGGGAAAATTAGATCAGGAAAGAAGAAAAAGTTTCTGGAAGAAAACAACTCTTATTATTTCATTTCTTCAAAACATTTGTGACCTGTTGGGACAACCCACTAAAAGGTTCTTACTCTGAGCCTGTCAGCCGGCAGGATCTCTTCTGTGGGATACTAGTTTTGATGGTCTGAGTTCTCCTTTTTGCCCATTCCTGTCAGATGAATAGTACTCACGGGCAGAGGTACTCAAGTGTGCACTCGAGAAAACAGGAAATGGAGCCTAAAGCCCAAAGAAAGGAATATTTCAGTCACACCTTATTGAATGAGTACATATTGAATCATGCTTGTATGATGTGACTGTTTTTATAGCATTGGGTCTACTGTTGCCTTGTGAAATGCCAACCACTTTTTCCTTTTTGCCAGATGTAGAAGATGACAAGTTAACAAGTATGGGCAGCTACCTGAAGTGACTATATTTGGCTGTCAAACTAACACAAAAGCATTTTGGTTTGCCTTTAAAACACTTCAAAAACCACACAGTGTGTTGATTGAAAGGTGCGCCTTAGAATGCAGAATCTAGCTGATCATCATAGCTATTTCTGAGCCTGATAATATCTTTGTTCCCCTTTTAAAAACAGGCACAGATTACAATCACGGCAAAACAATCAAAATGTAGGAGTTACAGATACTACTTAAATCATGTCTAGGTGAGAATAGAAACATATTTTTGCTCATGCAATGGAGTTTCTCCTTACAGAATTGAAAAATTTGAGGTAAGACAGTTAATATTTCTGTATGTGCCAAATGTGAGAAATCTATTCTAATCTATGCTCTGTTGAATTTAAATCTTTGTACTTGCAACAGGCAGGAAAAACAAACAGTACATTCTTTTCAAACATATTAGGAAGAGAAAAGTTGACAAGACCTACAGCATAACAAGAAACTGTCAGAGATGAGAAAGGTAAATAACTATTTTGTATCTGTGTTCATTACAAAGAAGCTTGGAAGATTCCACCATTAGATCTAATCTTAATAAGGGATGTATTGAAGATAAATTTCAAATCAAAAGGGTAGCAGAGGAGTTTATAGAACAAAATGACAAACGAACAGGAGACTCGAGTTCTAAGAAAGGAGGCAAGCAAGGGCTGAAACAAAAATATCCTCAGTGCCAAAGGACTAGAATGTAGCAAAATGTAATGAAAGTTTTTAAAGGGTGGTGAAGGAAAGTGTTGGAAATTACAAATCCATAAGTCTGATATCCAGGCAACATTAGAAACTCTTCTAGAGGTTGCTGAAGTTTAGGTTAGTATGTGATTTATTGTTAATTTAAAAAAAAAATCAGGAATATTATATAACTCAGAAAAATCAACAAAGGAAGCAATATCTCAATAATGCATTATTTCAAAGCACTCTGTGAGCTCATGGACAGAGGACATCCCATTGAGAGTCCAACTGGTTGTCTTACACAAAATTGCAGTCTGAAATCTTAATAGTGAAAGACTGAATATAAGATAAAAATAAGGAAAGAAATCACAGTGATTGTGAGAAATCCTGAAGGTAGTCGTACATGAATTTCACAACGGCAGTGGCTTAGGTGGAGCTTACATTTAAGTTGAATCTCCACTTCTCTATACTAGCAGAGAAGATGAAGAACCTTGTATACTTTTTTCCTTAAGGAATACCTACCTACTGATGGCTTGTTGTTTTTATAAATGTTGGCTTGTAGATTTTTCTGTTGAAAGTGCTGGAAAGGTATTCAACGGGTTTTGAGATTAAATTTCTGTCACCTAGTGTGCCTGAAGTTGAGCTGAGACTGCTCCTGCAAGTTACATAGATCATTGAAAAGGCCTAATTCTTTGAGTTAATTCACAGAAGATTTAAGTTGCCTTATTGTGAAGTATTGAGAATCAGTATTAAAGGTGTCTGTGCTTCTCAGAACCTCAGTGTGACACAATGTAAGCCTTTGGTAAAGAATTAGAAGAAGAGTTTTGGAACAGTCCTAATTTATTTCACTTTATTCCGATGTTAATTTAAGACTTAGCATGTGCTAATTTTACCTCATTCCATGACTTCATTATTCCTTTCCTTATATAACATTTTGGTCATAACTTAGTCTTGTTTCATTCACGTTTATTCTCTTTTGACCTAAAATCCTCTGCATCTATTCAGCATTATAATTTTTCATACAAATGCTATCATAGTATCATTTCCCTCTGTAGGATCTAAGAGATGCTAAACCCCTAAACTTTCCCTACACGTTGTATAACTCAAGGTTAATGACTTTGCCTGTAGGCTTTAACAGCATCACAATTATCAGATAATTCCAATGGAATTCTAATGGAAAAGAGTCAAACACACCAATATTGGAAGGGGTGTGACAGAATCTGAAATTTGTGGTTGATCCTTACAGTGTGTCAGTAATGGGCTAGATTAAAATCCAGGTCCTGCTTCAAACTCTAATGAATGTAGTTCTGAATCTCAATTTTATACTTCTGGGTTATCTCTGGAAATAAAATATTGATATAATAAACTAAAGTATTTATATGCATAAACCATAGCACTGATTTTAATGGGCTTTCTTAAAAGTCTGTTTTGGCACAAAATTTTTTAAGAAGATCTGATAAGGAGATCTTATTTAGGCATCTCAAGCTAAACAATTGACAAAGGATGTATCAAAAGTAGTAATTTTTTCTTTTTTAAATAGTGATTATCTCAACCTCCCACTTTCTCTCTCGATATATACATGTGCTTACGTCATAATAAATCCTGTTAGAACATTTCATATTTGGAAAACTCCTTCTAAACTAACTAAAAAATAAAAATCTTAAGCCTAAAGATTTAATTTTTCCAATGAGTAAAAAATTATTTATCCTAGGAATGTAAGTTATTGGGAAAAATTAGTTTTCCATAATTCCCAGACTCATAATTTGTCTGAAATGGTCTGGTGTTAATAGAAATACAAAACATATTATAAAGTGATTACTGTTGGAACTATTAAGAAATGCTTTGTGATTTCCTCTTTAAAGAGCAGTGCCCTGCTCCATACAGGAACTGAGGGAACTGCAGTCCTTGTGACTTTAGGTAGGTCCATCGAATGGTCTCACTGATGATAAGGAGAGTCTTCCTTGTCACATGAAAATGAGCAAAGCGTCATGTACAACCTGACTATTAATGTGGTTTAGTTCTTTATATGAGAAAAGGGCACCACACTTATCTCACTGAGTCTCCACTAGGATTAGCTAATTGCGTGAAACAAATGTGGAATTTGACACTTCCACAGCTTCTTTATATCACTTTACTCACTAAATAGATACATGTACACAATTCATATAATAAAGAGAGAGAGAGCATGACATTGTCAAAAGACTAGCAAGGTAGTTCTTGAGATCAAGTTTCCACTGCTGTGGAGAGGTGATGTCACTGGATAGTCATGATTATTTGTCTATAAATAATCCTCAAACTAAGAACTACCAACACATATGCCTGGATACTGAACTGGCAGGTTTTATTTTATAGATGCATTATTTAACCTACTCCTGGAAACATTGTTCAGTGATGCATCTGATGCAAGAGTTCTTTTGGACCACTTGCCCAGGAATAATAGATAAACGAGAGCAGACATATACTGTACCAGCTAGTAGTTTATTGTTGTATTGGGTTTGTATGGCAAGGTTTTGGTAGTGGCGGGGCTACAGCGGTGGCTTCTGTGAGAAGCTCCTAGAAGCCTCACCCATGTCTTATAGAGCCAATGCCAGCCGGCTCCAAGACGGACCCACCTCTAGCCAAAGCCGAGCCAATCAGTGACAGTGGTAGCGCCTCTGTGATAACATATTTAAGAAGGAGGAACAAAAAACTCTGCAGTTGCAGCTGGAGAGAGGGGTGAGAATATGTGAGAGGAACAACTCTGCAGACACCAAGGTCAAGGAAGAAGGAGGGGGAAGAGGTGCTCCAGGCACCAGAGCAGACATTCCCCTGCAGCTCGTGGTGAAGACCATGGTGAGGCAGGCTGTCCACCTGCAGCCCATGGAGGTCCATGGTGGAGCAGATATCCACCTGCAGCCCGTGGAGGACCCCACGCCGGAGCAGGTGGATGCCCAAAGGAGGCTGTGACCCCGTGGGAAGCCCGTGCTGCAGCAGGCTCCTGGCAGGACCCGTGGACCCATGGAGAGAGGAGCCCGCGCTGGAGCAGGTTTGCTGGCAGGACTTGTGACCCCGCGGGGGACCCACGCTGGAGCAGTCTGTTCCACACCATGGAAGGGACCCATGCTGGAGCAGTTTGTGGAGAACTGTGGCCCATGGGAAGGACCCATGTTGGAGAAGTTCGTGGAGGACTGTCTGCCCTGGGAGGGACCCCATGCAGGAGCAGGGGAAGAGTGTGAGGAGTTCTCCCCTTGAGGAGGAGAGAGTGGCAGAAACAATGTGTGATGAACTGACCACAACCCCCATTCCCTGTGCCCCTGCGCCGCTCGGGGGGAGGAGGTAGAGAAAAATCAGGAGTGAAGGCAGCCCGGGAAGAAAGGAGGGGTGGGGGGAAGGTGTTTTAAGACTTGGGTTTATTTCTCATTACCCTACTCTGATTGGATTGTTAGTAAATTAAGCTAATTTCCCCAACTTGAGTCTGTTTTGCCCATGACAGTAACTACTGAGTGATCTCTCCCTGTCCTTATCTCGACCCATGAGACTTTCGTTACATTTTCTCTCCCCTGTCCAGTTGAGGAGGGGGAGTGATAGAGTGGCTTTGGTGGGCACCTGGCATCCAACCAGGGTCAACCCACCACAATTGCCATTAAACATTTGAGCCACTTCAGCACAAAGCTTAGGACCAAGATTCTCTCCCCTGAAGTCAGTACATTAACACGGAACTTATGAAAGCTTATGGTTTGCTTTGCTTTGATGGGTTACAGAGCAAGCGAAAAGGGAGGGGTTTTACAACCCAGGATTTGTCTTCTGTTGTGTTTGAAAGACAAACTTGCCCTCCTGAGTTCTCAGATTTAAAGCAAATGCTTGAGTGAATACTATGAGATAACCTAGTTACTTTTTAAGAACTTAAATTCAGATTAATATGGTCTTTAAATACATGTTGCTGAAAGACAGAATTATTTATGTCCAGAGTCACAATATCAAAACATGTTCTGTATGTTTTTCTTACATGCCTTGAAATTTCTTCAAAGAAAGACATTTCATTTAAATTTTAAAATAAATTATTTTGAAAGCTGACATGGAAAAGACCTGGAGTTTAGTTTTGCTCCCACTGAAATCACTGAAGAATTTAGTTTCATGGAAGCTCTTTTGCAGACTATTTACTTAAAAATATATGCTGCCACATAGATTAACATCAAATCTGTCCGGAACAAGTGTCTCTCAGCAGACAGAACCAGAATATGCAAAAATCAGCCAGCAGGAAGATATAAGAAACTTTTGCCCTCAGTAGGGTATAATTTTATTTTCCAATAGTTGAAGTTTAAACCTCAAAGTTTAATATCTTCTGCAAAGTATTTGTTTTTATGACAACTTTCTATATTCTGACTTCCATATAAATGCCCAATTCCATTTTCACTCTTGTTAAATTCTTGGCATCAAATATTTTCTGCAGAACTAAGTTCTTTTTGAGACTTCTGCTGAAATACAAACTGTTTCAGGTACTTCCTGTAGTTGTTTTGGACAGAAGCCATAAAATATTCACTTTTCCCATATATTCCCATTTCCCATAAGATGGGAAATTGTCAACAAAATCTAATACATTGTTTCACATGAGAACTGGAATATGATGTGCTTCATCATTAGGACTGCCTGTCCCCCTAGTAAGCTGGTGGTACATTGTTCCTGAGTTCACGCTGTGCAACTGAAAGCTAGTAAAAGCCAAAAACTTGGGGAAATTTGTATGGTTTAACAGGCAAAGAATTTACTGCCAACATTGACTTTTATGATTCAGTGGTTATAAATATGAGAAACACAAACCGAAAACCGCCCTGCTACTGAGACTATGGTGTTACAGTAGGGCTAATCTTGCCTTCCTATAAGCTGAGTGTCCTATTATGCTTTTTAATTTGCTAACATGAAGGCATATAAGAACTGAAAAATCATTGTGTTCTCTCTGATTTCTAAACCACCCTTCTCTTCATCATAGCTAAAAGAAAACACTTTCTTGGCATTAGCAAATTATTTTGGGAAAAGGTTATAACAGTAGTTTACCCTGAGTCTGTACCTTACAGTATCATTTGTAATTTCCTGCACAGTCATGATATCTTGCAGCATAAAATATTATCTTGTAATGCATTTTCTGTCTTAATTTCTGTGAATGCACTAAACGAACTAATATACAGTGTAAGAATGACATGATCAAGTGCTCTAGTTCATTTATTTGGTATCTTCAATCTGTCAAAAATGTACTTAGTAAAAGAATCCTATGATCTGTGAAGACTTACTGTGGATCTTTTTCCTCCTTGATGGATATACTGTTCATACAGAGAAGTTTTCTGTTAGCTTGAGGATAATTTAAACATCTGTACGTTGGGGGGGGGTAACTATTAACTGACGCTAGATGCTGATAATGTGGAACAGCTATTACTTGCATTTGGAATAATTTCTATCTTTTGCAAATATACCCATTTTTTATTATGGCTTCCATACTTTGCCTGCCAATGCCAGTTATATATTTCCAAGCAGTTAGCAGAAACCCTGTCACTAGCTCAGTATAAAATGCAGAAGCTTTCTGTTCAGAAATGTGTTTACCATCCAGGATGAAATTAATCATCTTGCATGGGGCCCACGAAGGCTCTCTCTTGTCCTTCTAAACCACAAACTAAAGTCTTACATAGTGCTTCATATGGTGTATGTGTCCTTGTGGGGAGCCTGTGTGCTGGAATGAATTTCACCAGCGTGAATAGCAAGGGACAGTATGGCCACACCAACAGCGGTAACTGCTGCCTGTGGTACAAATGAGTACATGGAACAGCCCATGAACAAAATTAACTCCTTCTCCTTTGAATGCAGTTGTGCTCTGAAAACTGACTCTTAAAATATGTCAGTTTTGAACTTCTCACTAACATTTTACATGTTCAGTTTTTTAAGATGTGTGTGACTCTAAACACCTACACCTTCCCTGTGAGACTGGAAAGGCACACTGGGTGGATTTGTTCTTTCACTTTTGTAGCTTCATGCAGCTATCGACCATAGAAAACAGAAGTTATGCTAGAAAGCAGCGCTAGAAAAGTTGCCCCGTTAGTCTGCCACCCAGTTTGTTTAGGGGATCATCAGTTCTGAGTATAATTGGTCTTAATTTTGGAGAAGCAGGTAGACTTTTACATATTGTGGGTCTAGATCATCTTGTTTCTTGTAATTAGGGACTGAGATTTAGAATTGTCTGAAAATCCTGTGACAGCTCTAAGATTGGGAGACAGGTCAAAGGACGATTGTGTTGGAGGCTCAGTTTTTGCCTTAGTGCTTACTCCTTTTTTTTTCCTTTTTCTTTTCTTTTCTTTTCTTTTCTTTTCTTTTCTTTTCTTTTCTTTTCTTTTCTTTTCTTTTCTTTTCTTTTCTTTTCTTTTCTTTTCTTTTCTTTTTTTTTTTACTACTGTTGTGGAGCTTTCAGTGAGGCTAATTTTTCTCACTCTCTCTAAGCCGGAAAAGCTTAGCAAACCAGTTTTACCATTGTGCTTTTCCCATCCCATGGCTGCAAAAAATTGACTGTCTTTTTTTGAGACTCTGTATTTTCTGAGATAATGAATGCTTTTGGAGTGAATTTTTAATCATATATTTTTAATGGCATGAATATAATTTTTAGGTTCTTAAGACTTGCATTTTATAATAAAAGCATATTTTTACTGATCTCAGTCTTTTGAGGAATGTGCAAAAAGTAAAATAATATGACTTTCCTCAGGACTTTTTAATAATTTAACAAGTTGCCAGTTTTAAAGAGGAGTCTGTTGTTTGTTTGCTGTAGCTATTCAATAAGCCTAAATGAGGTTTAGGTCAAATATTTGTGTATTTTTTTTTTTTTTTAATCAGGCTATGGCTACAATTGGTAGCTCTGATTACTTAAGCTTTGAGTTTTATACTGATAAACTTTATTTGATCTCATTGATCAAGCTGGGATTTTTAAACATTCAGATATGACAGAGAACTACCGAAGTAAACTAAAGGAGGGCCATGCAATTCAATTCACATTTCTTGGAAGGCTGAAGAGTTATTGATATAGATGTGGTTCTATAATATATATGTGTGCTGCTTAAGTTCCACAAGTAATTATTGGATATATAGCATATAAAAAAACAGTTTTATTTGAGTTGGTCATTGGGCTCTTTGATTAATTTTTTTCAAAAGGAATGTCTTGTATTGGGCACCCAGATATGTATCTGGATGCCTGTGAAAGGTTGTTTTTTGTGGGAGCTGGTTTTGGCTCAACACTTTAAAAATCAAGTCAATTATAAAACAAAACAAAACACACACATTCCTTTAAAAGCATGCAAATATGCATTTTATGTTTTTGCCTGCCTAATGTCTATGTTTGTGCAGAAAGCACACATACAGTGCACTGAGCCAAAGAGCTTTGGGGAATGCCACTCTCGCCTAAATACATCAATGACTTTTCTTCACCAAACAGCTGTTCAAATGTAGAATACTATTTAGTCTTCCTAGCTATAGAATTATTCAGGATTTAAATAACATACAGCGAAATCTTACTGAAGTAAAATCTTTCTCTATTCTTTTCCCTTCTTTTCTATTTCATGTTGAAATAATTCTGGAGTATTCTATATAATGAATGTTCCTAAATAGGTGCTTTGTGCTGTCTGCACTAAGACGTGTCATTCTAGCGCAGATGCTAGTATATTTATCTATGAATTCCTAGAAAGTATATTTTAATGACTAAATGATGACAACTATCTAATTTTGTTAACTGTTTCATCACAACAAGCAAAATTACATAAAGCATTGTTTTGCCATATTTTACAAAAGAATCATCTTCCTTGATTTGTATAAATATGTAACAATCTTCTGTTACAGATAATCTTTTCAAGGAAAGTTTTAGAAAAACTTTATACCTCAACTGTTGCTTAGCTTTCAAAAAGTGGTTTAAAATAATAAATGTATAAAGATGGCTTATGCTTTCTAAGCTGAATTAATGAGTTTGAAATAAAGCGATATTTGCCTTTTTGGTAGTTTTCTAAGTTGCTCTTCACTCATGAATTCAGTGAAATTCTTTCTATTCCAGCAGTAGTTGGATGTAGGATTGGGTTCCTAATCTATACTACCTAACAGTTTTAAGACTCTTCAATATGTGTTTGTATCACCTGACTACAATTGCTTGGTTGTTTTGGGCAAGATGCCAGACAGAACAGGCAGAATATATTTCCCTATAGGTATTGCATTTCTTTCACTAGAAATATCAGCGTCGGATAACCTGGATTCATTTTTTAATCTTCTAAAGGGATTGCTTCAATCTTTTATCAATTTTGCATTGAGCTTGAGGTTTCCTTTTAGTATGATTAGGTGTACAATACCCAAATAATGGCTACTGGCCCCTCTTTTGCAAAAGGTATCACCTAACACAGACAACCCTAGCAGGCTGGCTAAGGGAGAGGACAGAGATGAATACTTCCAGGCTGTTCCCCAGTCATGGTTTCTTTCTGCACTTGGCTTTTGTAAATCATTTATTTTCCCTATTAACCACCATTAAACAACGGATGCTTTATTTTTCTTTAGAATTATTCTTACTCAAAGTCTTGCCCTGCGCACTTGTTTTACTGTTGAAGAAAAAACCATTTAGTTATTTAGTTTTCAAAGTTTTCAAAGAGGAATACACCATCTTCGTGATTTTAGGTTCATATACATAGCTGAAAGAAATAGTACACACTTAGGAGTTCCATTCAACTTACATCCCCTTGAGTGTTGAGAGCAAATTGAAACACATATGTAATGCCTTAAAGTATGGGAAGGAATCTGTTACACTGTGATGGAATAAGATTAGGAGAGAGGAGGAACTGCATCCAGAGTAGCATTATAAATTCATGTATTTTCTTCAAAGATTTTTTGATTGCTTACTCTCTAATTCTTCTTTCCTCCTGCCAGGCTACATCTGCTTTAAAATCTGGCTGTGATCTAAAGCCAGCAAAAAGGGTATTCAGTTCTTGTCTTTGTACAATAGGTTATTTTAGTCACAATCCTGGAAGAATAGGCTATGGAATTTTATATCCTCTGCCAAAGCATTTACGTATCAGATGACAAAAGGATTGACTAACCCTACTGCTGTAGAATGATATAATTTTTTAAAATAGGAATCCCTGAACCAAAAAAATTAATCTTCATCTTTACATCCCAAAATTTCTTTACCACATAACCTTATGATTTGGCTAGCGCACTTTAGGTGTCTACCTTTGATTAGGTTCATTACCTTAGGTAAAGTGAATCCCACTTTTTATTGTTGCATTTTTTCACCTCACAGATGTGCACCATCAGCTCCTCTTCTGCACAGGGGTTCTTTACCACCAGCATCTATTTTGGTGCTTCCCAAAGTAAAATGTGATGGTTAGTTAGTTATATGCTCTAATTTATCATAAAAAAAGGATAAATATTTATTAGCTGAAATCACTGAGTGACTTTTCACAAAAATATCTATGTCTTGGAGCTTCTGCTAACAAAAGACATATTTCAGGTATGCTTATCATTTTAATCTATCAACCTGTCAGAAAACCATAAGGGATTATCCTTCAGAGCTATATATTAAAATACAGCTGGTAGATAATTTGAGGGATAGTATACTATGGCTGCAGAAATTGTGAACTTTGAGAATTAGGCTGGGCTATTTTGATTGTGATTGGTATATTTGATGGTGTCATGAATTTAAGATGCAAAGCAATAAACTGAAGTTTCTATACTGAACACGCTTACTATTTGTTTATCATACTAAAAATAAATATGAACTTATCAATCAAAATACCTTCTTAAGGTTGATACTACTTAAGTTCATGCTCTGACAGGCAAATTAATTTTCTTTAATATTATTTTTACTGATACAGCGTTATAATTATTTTGGTGGTTTTGCAAAAAAAATCCAACAGTTAAGAAACAAGTCAGCAGCTAAAAAGTTAATGTAGTTTGCCAGTTCATCTCCACTTCTTTTGAATTTTAACCTTAATTTTTGGGTCCTTTGCTTTTTCTAGCATGGTGGCCTAATTTTCAGAAGTCTTTTTACATAAATTATTTTAACATGAAAAAGAAAGAGAGCTGGATGTGTTCTGCCAAGATGCCCTCCACTCCCCAGCCCATCCCAGCTACAAAGCTCTGTGCCTCAGTTTCCTCCACCGTAAAGAGGCAGTGCTAAACAAAAATAATTGCGCAGACAGATCCTTCAAACCATGGTGAAAAATGCCACATTAAGCTGAGCAAGAAAGTTGGCAGGCTAACACAATTTTCAAGTAAACGTGAGCTTTTGACTAGTGAAGTTCAGTTATGTTTATAATTATTTATACCATCAAGCACAGAAAACCTACACAGAGAAAAGAGGCCAATTACTAAAGACTGCAGCTCTTATAAGGAAAAGCTGGCAAAGCTTTTAGGTCATTACAGGGCACAGGGTGAATCCTGAGATAGATACATCTAAAAAGGATCTAGTGCTGTAAACTCTTTGCAAACATATTATGAGGCAAAATTGTGAGTGTCTTTTATAAGCTTTGGGTATTTTCAATGTCTTTCAGTTTCTGCTGTTCTCTACACCATTGGTTATGATGCACTCATACTGACAGAAAGTATCATTCATTCTCACCTAAATTTGCCTCAAACATGTAATATTATTAGTAAATCTGCTGTGAAGTTTTTATTACTGTGTCTGATTTTCAGTCAAAAAGAGGCTGAGAGTTTTATAACACAATTACAAAATCCTACATATATCCATTTAGAAAGATACATATTATTATGATTTTCTACCTATTGTTGCAAGTCAGAGATAAATCGTAGTTAAAACCACAGTAAATATAGTAATATTGCCTATGGCCTAAACTAAGATGTTTGTGAGAAACTTTCTAAGTCACTGCTGAATTTTCTGCTGTTTGGAGAATAAGTAGCTTGCTAAATGTAGAGAGCAGAAATAAGCACGTAACATGATTTCCAGTTCTCTTGGGTAACTAGTATGATATAAATAGACCTAAAATAATCATTTAATGCATCTTTTTCTAATATTACTGTAGTTTCTTACTCTGTTTTTATGCCGTACTTCTGCATTCTACCTCCTCTGAAAAAACTGTGAATTCTAATAGTGCTTCACTTGCAACAGTATAAAAACTGAAGAAATCCTCCCTCATGACACATTGACATACATACAGCCAATATGAACAGCATATGACAACATGGTGAATTGTGTGACAAAGACAATCTTCTCTTCCTTATACTATAAGCATTTGTCCATTTCTTTGGGATTGTTCATTTTTTTGAAATTGAATTTCATTAAACACTCTGCTGCAGTAGCGTAAAAATGAGAAACACATAATCAGAAGTATTAGCATGGTACTTTTTATTATTATTTATTATTATTATTATTATTTATTATTCAGTTGCTGGATTTTTAAAATTATCAGTATTTTCTTACCTTATTAGTTATCAGATTTTCATCTTAACATGCTGCATATAATAGACACATGCTTATGTCTATTTCTTTCAGCTGAGCAGATATGTAAGTGCTCAAAGTTAAAGACTGTTTGAGCACTTTAGTGGAAATCTTAATTGATGATCACCCTGGGACATTCCAAAATTCTCCAGTCTTCAAGAAGGACATCCTTCAACAATGCATCTAACTTTGACCCTGCAGTAACAAGTTAACGGCAAGTATTGAAACCAACCTCTAATCATTCAGGGGCTTGGATGAAGGAAAGGGAGTAGAAGCTTATATAGCTCATATTCCCTCTGCACGTCTTTCTTGAACTGTACCATTATTAAAATCAAGCTGTACAGTTGGTTTGGGCCATCACAATTTAAAATGTGTTGAAAGCAATTTGTGTTCCTCTTGAACTTCAGGAAGCATGATTTTAATGAGTGGCAGTAAATTTCTGAAGCTACATATAATCCTCATATAGAAATACTTATGACTTAACTGAAGCCTATGCTTACTCTTATTTTTTAATCACCCAAAGCTGTTATCAGGCTTACATAGAGAATAAAAAGCAGATGTCAATTTATTTTAAATGGATGTAATTATCAGGGATACATACATTTGGAATGGCATTCCTTCAAGGACAGCTCATTCTGCTCTGAGTCTTTTCACTGCATTTAATTTGTTTCAGTAGAAGCTTAGCAAAACCTAAAGAAAGGTATTGACATAAATCTGTTCTGAAGCAAATAGCAATAACAATATACAAACATTAAAAAAATATCGCTTTTTATATCTCCTGCTCACATGGAAATACAGTTTGAGAATACAAAACTAAAAGGAGGGATAAAAATCACGTGGTCCTCCTATTTATACCAGAATATAAGCAATAGTTTGCATTGCAACATGTGATGAAGAATTTGTACTGTCATTCTGCATCGTCATATGGAGGATATCTTTAAGAAGCAGGAGCAACTATGAGTGAATTACATTATCATATTTTTTCCTGATTTTTATCTTTATGATCCTTATCCTTCTGCTAGTTCAAAGATATCTTTGGGGTTTTGCATATTTCTTGTGACTAATATTGCTATTTTTTAATGAAAAAATTCCTCTAAAAGGCAGTTGTTTTAAATCTTGACAGGAATAGTTATATACTTATTATGGTCCCTGCAAAAGGCCAACATTTGGTGAATTTCTTTTCTGCAAGAGCATACAAAAATGTTGGAAGTGGAAGTCCTCTGCCAGTCTGGTCTTTCCAGGAGATGGAGTGCATTCTTGAAAATCCAGGTCTGGGTTTCTGAGTACTGCTCTCATGTTCTTGAAAGTAAGTGCAACAACAATTTTTTTGAGGCTGTCTCTGGTTTGGTTTTTTGTTTTTGGGGTTGTGTTTTGTTTTGGTTTGGTTTGGGTTTTTTTTTTTGTTAGGTTCCTGTAGTCATTATACCTTTTAGCTATTGGTCCATCCTGCCAAGAGAACAGACATCTTTTATGCCTACTTATATGGATTATATCACAAGGTAAAACAAATATCTCAGTTATTGAGGCTAATTCATACCCCTTAATTAAAGAAAAAGAATTTTTAAAAATGCACTTACAGACTTACTAAAAAACCAGTGTTATAAATCTAATTTTATATGATATTGGAACAACTATGACAGTATTAAGGTAATGCCTTGTTACTGAAAATACTAAAGGCGACTTGGTTGAATAACATAATAGTTGCTTTTTTTCTAGTCTAAAGATTTATCATTATCACACAGCCATCAACTATATGAGTTTGATTACCAGGGAGGGAAAAAAAAATCACCTTTGAGCCTTGTTTCTTCATCCCTCCTCCCAAAGCTAAACAAAAACAAGCTACAAAAATATCTCTCTTAAAACATTTGAAATGTAGAGAAACTCGTAAAGTTACATGGTAATTGCTCAGAATTCTCAGAAAAAGAGCTTAGATGACAAATTCAACATTAATTCTTTCTTTATGTATCTGTATTGGATTTGTGTGGCAAGGTTTTGGTAGTGGGGGGGCTACAGCAGTGGCTTCTGTGAGAAGCTCCTAGAAGCCTCACCCTTGTCTTATAGAGCCAATGCCAGCTGGCTCCAAGACAGACCCACCTCTGGCCAAGGCCAAGCCAATCAGTGACAGTGGTAGCGCCTCTGTGATAACATATTTAAGAAGGAGGAACAAAAAAAAAAACCTGCGTAATTGCAGCTGGGGAGAGGAGTGAGAATATGTGAGAGGAACAACTCTGCAGACACCAAGGTCATAGAATCACAGAATCATAGAATCTCCTGAGTTGGAAGGGACCCACAAGGATCATCAAGTCCAACTCCTGACCCTGTATAGGGCAATCTCAAAATTCACACTATGTGTTTGAGAGCATTGTCCAAACACTCCTTGAATATTGTCAGGCTCGGTGCCATGACTACCTCCCTGGGGAGCCTGTTCCAGTGCTCCACCACCCTCTGGGTGAAGAACCTTTTCCTAATGTCCAACCTAAACCTCCTCTGGCATATCTTCCTGCCATTCCCTCGGGTCCTGTCACTGGTCGCCCGGGAGAAGAGATTGGCACCTGCCCCTCCTCTTCCCCTTGTGAGGAAGCTGTAGACTGCGATGAGGTCTCCCCTCAGTCTCCTCTTCTCCAGGCTGAACAGACCAAGTGAC
>WAAD01025388.1:6781-25974 GCA_013389945.1 Fregata magnificens | reverse complement strand
CCTAGAGCCCGCGGGTCGACGGCGCCGGCGGCGGAGAGGGCGCAGCATTGTCTGTTAGGCAGCTCGAGAGAGGGAAGCGAAGCCCTGCTTCTGTCATTGTCCTGGCCAGGGTCAGTATCCCATTAGCTCAGTCCCTCCAGTGTCTGGAGTATTTAGAGGCCATGGTTTTTATCTTAGCTGGAAACAGCTTTCTGAGCAGTCTGAAGGTCTGACTGCAAATACCGGGTGCTGTGGCAGTTACGTGCCAGCATTCGCTACGAAGGAAGGACTAGGGCTCCACTTAGTGCAGAAGCATAAATGGAGTAGGGGTGACAGAGGGCTGGGGAAGTGGTGCTGGGTGGGCAGTCTTCCCGCTCTCGGATGGATGAGAGGCACACTTCTGGTGACAGTGCACTGAAGGTAGCACTCAGGCACAGTGACGGATGGTCCCCTGGCTTTCCTTCTGCTTGTGGCAAGTGAAAGGGTGGGCAGGTGAGAGATGGCTGCTTGTTCCTCCTTTCTGTGTTGGGTGCGTGCATTTTTGTGCCAAGTAAGAGAAACACTTCTAACGTTGCAGTCTCAGGCTGTGCCGCAGTTTCTCTGAGTACCACCATCTACTGAAGGCTGGAGTTAGCTGGGTACCTAAGTGAGCCTGCCAGTCCTTGAGGGCTATGTGACATCATAGAATCATAGAATGCTTTGGGTTGGAAGGGACCTTTAGAGGTCATCTAGTCCAACCCCCCTGCAGTAAGCAGGGACACCTTTAATTAGATCAGGTTGCTCAGAGCCCCATCCAGCCTGACCTTGAATGTTTCTAGGGATGGGGCCTCCACCACCTCTCTGGGCAACCCGTTCCAGCACTTCACCACCCTCATTGTAAAAAATTTCTTCCTAATGTCCAGTCTAAATCTACGTTCCTTTAGTTTAAAACCATTACCCCTTGTCCTGTCAAAACAGGCCTTGCTAAAAGATTCTGCCCATCTTTCCTATAAGCCCCCTTTAAGTACTGAAAGGCTGCAGTAAGGTCTCCCCACAGCCTTCTCTTCTCCAGGCTGAACAACCCCAACTCTCTCAGCCTTTCCTCATAGCAGAGGGGTTTCAGCCCTCTGATCACTTTTGTGGCCCTCTGGACCCGCTCCAACAGGTCCATATCTTTCCTGTGCTGAGGACTCCAGGGCTGGATGCAGTGCTCCAGGTGGGGTCTCACCAGAGCAGAGTAGAGCGGCAGAATCCCCTCCCTCAACCTGCTGGCCACGCTTCTTTTGATGGAGTCCAGGATACGGCTGGCCTGCTGGGCTGCAAGCGCACATTGTTGGCTCATGTCCAGCTTTTCATCCACCAGTACCCCCAAGTCCTTCTCCGCAGGGCTGCTCTCAATCCCTTCATCCCCGAGCCTGTATTGGTACCAGGGGTTGCCGCCACCCAGGTGCAGGACCTTGCACTTGGCCTTGTTGAACCTCATGAGGTTCCAGCTTGTCCAGGTCTCTTTGGATGACATCCCGTTCCTCAGGCATGTCAACTGCACCACTCAGCTTGGTGTCATCTGCAAACTTGCTGAGGGTGCACACGATCTTGCTGTCTATGTCATTGATGAAAATATTAAAGAATACTGGTCCCAGTATGGATCCCTGGGGGACACCACTCGTCACTGACCTCCATCTGGACATTGAGCCGTTGACCACATTACCACATCCTGGTAATGAAATGGAGCTGGAGGAGGTGACCAAAGCAGCGTAGAGTCAATCTTAATTGTGAGAATAATTACAGGCCTTGGAGTAGGGGTTGGTTCTGGGAGGGCTGTGCAGTTGCCTGGCCGGTTGGTAACTGTTCTTGCCTTTTGCAGGTGCTGACATATAGCCTGGCAGTTGAAGGAGCGTCACCGTTGGGAGCTCTGTAGAGATCTGTGGCCAGCCATGGAGGACAAGCTCAGACTTGCGCCCTGTGGCCACGTTACACATGAGGGAGGCTGGACAGGTGGAAGGTGGTCATGTCCTAGTTGGGGATAGGGAAGACTGTGTGACAGTCTGTGTGCTGCTGGGTGGAAGGAGCTGGAGGGGGTGGGGTTTGAGACCAAAGCTGAGTGCGGGTACTGAGCAGGACACACGTTTGCCGAGCAGTGGCAATCTGAGTGATGTGCCGAGTGGTTAAGCAGCTTGAACTACAAATGTTCAGAATGTGGGTAGCAGGCTAAAAAAAAAAAACTATTTTACATTATAAGAAATATTTCCTCAGCTGCAGTATTTTACCTTTGTTCTGTGAGGCATTTTCTGGTTAGTCTTTAGGGTGGGATTTACTGGCCCGAGGCAAAAGTTTTAGAAGTGCTGTTAATGACTGCAGGAGGAATATTACCAGCTGTCACAAATGCTTCTCTCTTAGCAGGTTCTGCTTTCCTTAAGGAAAGGCTGGTTGCTGGTAATAAATGTCACTGGCTCTGGATGTTTGCCTGTGGAGCTGAGAGGACCCCAAAAAACGATGTTAATTGTCTCTAATGCGGATGAATTAGTGCTTATGGTGTTGCAGGTAGGTTCAGTGGAAGTACATTCCGATGTGGGTCTTCCTGTTCTGCTGCAGGGAAACTTTTAAAGCTGTGGGCAAAAATTCCTCACGTTCTCTTTACTGTTTTCCTGCTCATACATGCTTTAGTGTTTCTTACTTAAAACTGAGGGTTCAGAGTCTTTCACTCATGGTTTATTTTTTCGAGTTTGTAGCTGAGTGTTGCTTACTCAGGGGTTGTAGATTATTTTGTGAGGCTCAGTATTTTTCAGGGTTTATAGTTTACTCATTTACTGATCAGGTATCAGGGTTTAAAATCTATCATCATCCACAAACTTTAAATCTCCAACAACCATTTTGGTTCCAAGATTTGAAGTTTATAACTTAGATTCAGGATTGATGACTTACAAAAATGGAAATGTCTATAACCTAAGATAATAAACTGTAAGCCCTGAACCCTAAACACTAGGCTGTGAACCCTTCTGTGAGGTTTGTAATCTCCTCTTGTGCCAACCAGGGTTCAGCTCTGTGCTCTCCTCTAGTGTCTGGATTTGATATGATGCAGTCACCTCACGTGAAATCAGACTGCTAAGGTAACGTGTGAGCTGAGAGCTGTGAAAATTTCTTGCGGGGCTTTATTCTAGAGGTAGGGCGGGGTACAGACAGGTGAAATTGGGGCTTTTTCTCTCAAATACCAGAGCTGGATCCTATCCCTGAAGGAAAAAGGGGGTGGGTTTGACAGCTACTTAAGTTTCTTGCCTCGTCAAGGGCAGGAGCAGGAGGTGATCCTTCCCTACCGGCCTGATGAATGGTGGTCCAGCAATGGCTCCTCGGGTGTCACAGGGGAAGGGGGAGCATGCTGGCACTGAGCCGTGTAATACACTCACTCCCGGGTGTCATCTATGTGCATTCATTAATAAATGATTGCTTTATTCTTTCAACTCTTGTCCATATGACAGAGTTGCCACAAAGGTGACCCGATAAACATACTGACAAAGAAAGATATCTCCCCGAGATGTCCCTGATAAGCTCAGCCAAAACCCCCTTGATGGGGAGTAGTCGGCAGGACAAAAAAAACTTTGATGGGTGCAGGACAAAGAAACTGTGACAATGAACCAACCTTCTAGGAAAACAGGAGTCAGCAACAACTATTCTAGGAACTGATGTCCTACACCCATTTATGTATCCACACCAAAAAGGTATAAAAAGTAACTCACTACCTACTCAAAATGAGCTTCTCTGCCAGAGCTTCCTTGCATGAGATCTGGACAGATCGGACCCTTGCCAGGGATGCATGGCTGGCTCCAGACTCCACGATGCAGATCACCTTTGAAGTGAGACTTCTCCGTCATCGATTAGCCTCACTCCTGGGAGCCGTTTGGCAAGTGTCGTACTGGTAGCTCCTCACATAATATATTTATAGGCGTTCACACAGATAAAGGTTTATAAATATATACTTGCTTCACTAGTTGGGATTCTGTAATATGTTGTAATAAACATATATTTGCTTTACTCTTGTAATATATATACTTGCTTTCCTAGCGGTGATTTTGTAGTGACTTGTGGTGTGGGTGTATATATGTAGATATGCTATATGTATACTACTTTTATGTATATGTATATATATTTGTTTTTAATAATAGTGGTTTTGTAGTAATTTGTAATGAAGAAATTCTCAGAAACCCAGGCCTCCATGTCCTTGTGTATTGCGGAATCCTGAGAACACCACGGTCATGATCTTTACACACCTGTGGGTCAGGTAACCTTCATAGGTTGCAACTGTGACTGCTATACCATGTCCCTTTGTGTTCAGTAAAAAATGCCTCAATGCAGTGCTCCAGGGAAGAGATTACACATTGTGTCTGAGAGGCTAGGGACCAGTCCCGAGGGCTCTTGGACCACTTTAAGATTCCTCAACATTCCAGGACAACCCCAGTGCTGTTCACAGGGCTGCAGGGGATTTTTCTCACAGTGCTATCAACATTCAGCTGTTAGAAATGGCTTGCATCATCCCAGAGGCAGCCAGGGTTCCTCAGTGCTGTGTGAGGTCCTGAGGCTGCCTCTGGATTTGCTGTTAGCATCCTGAGACGGTCCTCGTGTGTCTGGTGGCAAGTGGTGGGGCCTTTGCTGGCAGGGGTGCGAGATGGAGTTTGGCTTCCCATTGGCCCCACTGCATGCATTAGGAGCCCTTTGGTGCATCCCGAGGCCCTCCATTTGCCCTTCTGCACTCCCACAGTCATCCATTTGCCCCATCACTGCATGGTGGTGTGTTGTTTTTTTTTCCCCCGCTCCCCCTTTTGTTGCACTGCTAGGCTCTCCGTTTGTTCTCTTGTCCACTTAATGCTATTTCTCCTTCCCATTTGCAGGCTCCAGGGTGCTCTCTTTAGCTTTCAGCAAGCTGTTCTCGGGAGCTGGCACACACCTGTGCTGCCCCATCAGGCTCAGCTTTCCCTGATGGAGGTAATGGTGATGGGCCCCGTGTTCCTGATAGGCTGCAGGTGTGAACTAAGGTGCTAGTGGGCCAGACTGCAACGGGGCGGGGGGGGGGGGGGGGGGGGGAATAGATGACTGTGTGCTGTGTTGCCCCTGGGGGGCGGTTGCATACAGGGGGGCCATTGAACATCACCAGTTGGCACCAGAACTATGGCTGCAACTGCAGAGTAGGTGAGCATGGGTGGTTGTTTCATGCTTGGGCTGGGGGGGTCCTGTGATAAACAGTGGGGGGCCCAGCAGGCAAGGGGCAAAGGAAGAAGGGGCCTGGGGCAGCACGAGAGGCTGTGGTACTGGGGCTGCAGGTGGCAGGGAGGGTGCATAGTGGGAGTGAGGGGTCACAGTCATGGTGAGGCCCCACTGAAGCTGTGTGAAGCTGCCAGAGTGCTGGGGCTGTGCCAGAGGCAGCCAGCAAGGAGCTTAATGAGGAGTCCGAGTAGTCCTGGCAGAGTTAGACACGGGGCCAGGTCAGGGCTGTGCTGAAGCAGAGGGTCCCGGGGGAGGGGAGGGAAGGGGGCTGGAGAGGTTCAGGGCCGTTCTGGAAGCACAGCACGGTGCTGGAGAGCGGTGGATGTGCATGTGGTGGTGGTGAAGCTCGGGCATTGTTGGACCACGGGCCAGCAGCGGCGCGGCCGGGTAGCCCCGGTCCTGTATTGGGGATCATGGAACGGCGCTCTGCGTTCCGTCATGGCTTCCGGGTCTGGGCGGGAAAAGCGACCTCGACGTAGGGTTACACCTCACACAGCAGTGTGCGCCGCGGAATGCCGGGAGTTGTAGTCCTCCGGAACCGAAAACCCAGCCCGCCGTATTGCTCTGTACTGGGCAGAGCTTCCGGTCGGCCATGTTGTTCTACGCAGCATGCCGGGAGATGAAGTCTTCTGGTACTAGAATGCCAGTCGGCCACTTTGTTCTGCGCAGCATGCCGGGAGATTACCCCAGAGCCTTTTGCTGCCTGCCTAGTCCCCTTACGACCCCTCCTGCATTTCTTACTCTGTCTCAGAGATTTCTATTTACTCACTTATTCCCTTTGGACCACAGTAGTCCCCTTGAAACCTCCTCCTGAGGCCACCTTTGTGCCCCAGAGCACTTTTATTGCTCTCTACACCATCTAGAACGTCTCTATCGAGTCCCTTCTCCCCCAATGATATCTGTACTCATCCCACATCCCCTCCAGAGGTTCCCTTTGTCTCTGAGCCCTCTCTTACTTCTGTAGCCCCCATTAGTCTTTTGTAGCTCCCTCAGGACCCCTCCTGAGGCCGCCTTTGTACCCCAGAGTGTTGCCGTTTTAACCTTACTCCTGAAACGCAGAAACAAAGCTACGTTTAGGAAGGAGACATTGCTTTAGTCAATAGTGCGCAAAATTGGACACCCGGGGAAAGTTCCCAAATCGAGTGCAAAGTTAAACAGAAAACTTAGCATATTTATACACTAGATTGTGTAGCTTGCTTACGTGATACATCCATCATATTCAACTCTGCTTATCTACCATATTTGCATACTGCTGATATTGCAAAACTATACTACACATGCGTGGGGGTCTCGGGTGGTCGTCGGTCGTCATTTGGGTAAGCGCCCCCTACTCATCTTGAGGTGAAGTTTACTTTAGGACACAGCTGTGGTTGTTACTCTTGCAGAAATGCTTTGTAGCTCAAGTCCTTGTAGCTGTTATCTAAAGATAAGTTTCTGTCTTTATGCAAAGTTTCATCCCTGGTCCCATGAAGCTCCACATAGTATGTAAAGTTACAAAAGTATCTACTTAAGGCAATGTCCAAACACTGCCAGTATAAATTCCCCCGTTTGTAAGTACTACCAGTCATCCTCAGGACTTCCATAATTTTGCAACATCATTATTTTACTGTTAAACAAAAGTTTCATTAAGGCTTGCTTTAAACACACAAACAGTATACTCACTATGATAATGATCACAACCATAATTATAATACTTTGCACCAAACTTGCTAACCATCCTGTTAGATACCATCCAGCGATTCCTTGAAGAATTTGATTCAGCCAACTGGTTTCGGCTGTTTCTCTTAAGTTTCTTGAGTTACATGCCACTGTTTTTATTTTTTCCAATTGCCTAGTCGAAATCTTCAGTCACGTTAGGGATATGTATACAATATTGCTCTTTGTCAAGGTTCAACTATCCACATAACCCCTGTTCCCTAGCCAATAATAAATCTAAAGCTAATCTATTTTGCATTGTCATTCTATTATTGGCCTGTATGTGCTTATTTACTGTCAGGAGTCCTTCACTAGTTCCATTTGCTAAAGATGCCATTTGCCAAGTCAAGTTGTTCAATAGTAATCGATTTTGTAAGGCCATTATTCCAGGACCAAATAGTGCTTCAAAGAACCACCCTACCTTGGTTGAAGTTGAAGGTCCTTGCCACTGATCCTCAGAATCTTGTTTAACTTTTCCCCAATAGGCTGGGGTGAGAGGATTCTTTCTCCACAATGGATACAGTGTCAACATTCCTAATGTGTGCTGTTGCACTGCTCCTTTTAAAGGTAGTTGAGTCACCCATGTTCCATCACTACTAACCCATATTGCATATCCCATTGGGGATATAGATTCATCACAATTAATGGCACCATTAGCTATTGTGCCTGTCCGTGTATCATTAATTGGCGTGGAGATATTTCTACAAAGACATCCTAATCTTAGGGCCTTTGCTATTGGTCCTAATCTTTGAATTCCATAATCAGTTGTGGAACAGGCAGATGTTTGTGTACAGTTCCAATTCTTGGAATAAGTTTTATTAATACCAGTTTCATTTGTCCATTCTATGCACCAGGACGTGGTTTGCATATATTGCCATCTACCTGTCCAAATAGGAGGGTATTGCATTCCCCATGGAAATCTACCACAAGGTCCTGGACTCTCACGTCCAGGATTGTGTTGGCCTCCTGCAACAAAGGGGGTTGTTTGGTTGGGCCATGTATGCCAACAATAATCAGACAAGTTCCGTTGGGATAAGTTATATGCATTTCCTTACTCAGACGAATGTCCAATTCCGATTACATTGCTGTCATTAAAGGGTAAATTCATATATCCCGACCCATCAATTATCATTTGTTCAAAGATTTGATTTAAATCCAGAGTTAAGATTCCCCAATTTAGAGGATTTGCTGCCAATTTGGGTAGCAGAAGACACATAGCTATACTAGCAGTGTTCTGTAATTTACCAAAACCTTGCAATAATTTTAAAATCAGGTTTTCTTCTAAGGGCTGTACCATAGTGCCTAAACTAATCGTTCCCCAAAGAATCGAAACTTTAGTCTCCATGTTACTACAAGAATGACACGCAAGATGCACATTACAATAACACTATCCTTTGTGGACTATCTAAATCTGTGTAAAGTAATGCTTGGTTCCAAGTACAATTCATTCAGCAATTTTTCTTAATTCTCATTCGCAATGGGTTGTCTTTTAGAGAAGTTATTGTCCACCTCTCCTCAGGTGTGGCTTTCTTGATTCTCGAGTAATGAAGCCAGGGTTCAACTCCTTCAAGCTTCACGGTGGTGTATGTAGTCAGTAGGACCTGAAAAGGCCCTTTCCACTTCTCCTTTAAAGGTTGATCATTCCATGTCCACAGACAGACATAATCCCCAGGTTGGAAAGGATGAACCGGCAAGTCGAGCCCCAGAGGAGTTCTCAGCTGTAAATACCTGTCAAGAGAATATAATACTTTTCATAAAGATATTAAATATTCTTTAACATTTTGATTTCCAATTATGGTGACAGTCATAGGTTCAACACTTTACCATATAAGGTCTCCCATACACGATTTCAAAAGGACTGAGCTTTTCTTTTGACCTTGGCATTACCCTTATCCTTAATAATGCTAAGGGTAAGGCATCTAACCACTTCATGTTTGTTTCCTGAGAAATTTTGCTAATGTGTCTTTTTAAAGTTTGATTCATCCTTTCTACTTTTCCACTGGATTGTGGCCTCCAAGGGGTGTGTAAGTCCCAGTTTATACTTAACACCTTTACTAGTTCTTCTATCACTTTTGATATGAAATGAGGCCCTCTATCCGATGACATTCCTAAAGGTACACAAAATCTTGGAATAATTTCCTTCAGTAGGACTTTCACTACTTCTCTCGCCTGGTTGGTATGACATGGGAAGGCCTCAGGCCAGCCCAAGACCGTATCCACAAGTACCAGCAGATACCTGTACCCATTTTGCTGTGGTAATTCTGAAAAGTCTATTTGCCAATAGTCTCCTGGGCTGTTTCCTTTCCTCACATCTCCAGACAGTGGTCTTGGTTGTATCTTAGGATTATTCTTTAAACACAATTCACATTTTCTGGTTACACTTTTAGCTATACTTAACATTCCGACCCCGAGAATATTAGGTTTTAGTAAGTCTACTAGGGCTTCTGCCCCTACATGCATTTGTTGATGCATCCTTTGCATAATTTCTTTCATTGTTGTTTGTCAGGAGTCACCCACCACCCATTTTCTGTTTTAGTTCCTTTTAATAGTTCAGCTAACTTGTTGTCTTCTTGTCCATAAGAGGGGGCGATTCCCATTTCCTGATACTTATTCAAAGTGTTAGTTATTTTTAGTTCAAAAGAGGATAGCCTGATACTGCATCATCCTGCTGGGTGACAACCAATAGTGTCCTATTTGCTCTACCACAGTAGCCACTGCATGAGGCACATATACTATAATATGTTGGCCCACAGTCAGTTTCCAGGCTTCCCGGATTAACAGTACCGTTGCCACTACCGCTCGCAGGCAGGCAGACCATCCTTTGCTAACTTGATCAAGTTGTTTAGAGAAATATCCCACAGGTCTCTTCCATGACCGCATATTTTGGGTTAGAACTCCCAAAGCCTGATGACTTCTTTCATGTACGTATAATTCAAAAGGCTTTGCCAAGTTAGGGAGGCCTAAGGCAGGGGCAGTCATCAGCCTTTTCTTAAGTTCATCAAAGGCTGATCGGCACTGTGGAGTCCAATCCAGAAGCTCTCCTTCCCCTTTAACAGCCTCGTACAAAGGTTTTGCTGTCAATCCAAAATTTGGAATCCACAGGCGACACCATCCAGCCATCCCTAAAAAGGTCCTCAGTTCCCTTTTTGATGCTGGTGGGGGAATCTAGCAAATCACCTCTTTGTGATCTGTTCCCAATTTCCTTTCTCCTTTTGTGATTTCAAATCCTAAATAAATAACACTTTGCCTTGCGACCTGTGCCCTCCCCTGGGACACTCAGTACCCTGCATCACTCAAGAAATTTAAAAGGCTGATTGTGAGAGTTTTAGACTGCTCCAGTTCTTCCCTTGCTGAAAGGATATAATCCACATATTGTAACAATGTTATTCCTGGGTGCCCCTGTTGCCAATTTTCTAACTCCTTAGCTAGAATATTTCCAAATATAGTAGGGCTATTTTTAAATCCCTGCAGAAGCACAGTCCGAGACATTTGAGTTTTTCTTCCTGATTGTGGACTTTCCCATTCAAAGGCGAACAGCTTTTGGCTCCTTTCTTCTAAGGGAATGCAAAAGAAAGCATCTTTCAAATCCAAAACCGTAAACCATTGGTCAGTTTCTTTTATAGTTCTTTTATAGTTGTTAATAAAGTATACGGATTGGCCACTACAGGGTCCACATCATCTACTATTTGATTTATAACCCTCAGGTCTTGCACTAACTGATATTGAAGTCCGTATTGCAAAAATTTATCTATGAGGGGTTCTAAACCTTTTCATGCTTCTAATTTAATGGAATACTGTTTCCTCCTTACTGGTTTAGCTCCTGGCTCGAGAGATATCTTTACCAGTTTCACAGCCTTCGCTCTTCCTGGTATTCCTGTAGCCCATACAAGAGGGTTGACTGCATTCATTACGTCCTCAGGGATAGTGTTCGGACTTTCTTGGTGGCTTTGATTCTGTAAAACAAACACTTGTGCCTCCAAGGCGCTTTCCTCTGGAATACTAACACATTTTTCCTTTTTGAAAAGTAATCTGAGCTCTCAATTTGGTCAACAAGTGTCTCCCTAGTAATGGCAGCAGGCATTCAGGTATATATAAAAATTCATGAGTAAAAGTCTGTTCTCCCACCTCACACTTAAGGGGTTGGAAAAAGGGCTTCACTTCCCATTTCCCTGTCGCACCAACAACTGGCATTTTGAATTTGCTTAGAGGTCCTTTATAAGAATTCAAAACAGAGTATGTGGCTCCTGTATCTACCAAAAAATCAATTTTCTCATTCCCCAGCTTTATTGTAACCAGGGGCTCTGCTGGGGAGTTCAAATACGCCCCTGGTCCACATCAGTCTGAGTCTCTGTCTCAATCAATTGTCAACAAATCGGTGACCTCCGGGATAGAGTTCAATTTTGACCTAGGAGGTCCTGTTTTATTAGGGTTCTGGGGACATTCCCTTTTCCAATGTCCTTCCTGCCTACAGTAAGCACACTGATTCTTCCCTAAGAAGGTTGTAGCTGACCAATCCGGTGGTCCTCGGTGGCCCCTAGGCTGCAGATCCCGTGATCTGGGACCTGATCTCTGATTCCCCCACACTATCGCTGCCGCTGAGAACCGTGCCTTCCTGGCATCTTTCTTTACTTGTTCTTTTTCCTGCTTCTTTTTTTCTACTATATTATATACATATTCTCTATAATATACATATTCTCTATAATATACATATTCTCTATAATATACATATTCTCTATAATATACATATTCTCTATAATATACATATTCTCTATAATATACTTTCCAGGCAACCGCTAACAAATGCTCGATTGATTGACCATTCAGTCCCTCAATCTTCTGGAGTTTCCTTCTCATATCTGGATTTGACTGTCCTACAAACAAGGTAGGAAACAAAAGATTATCTGATTCCTTTTCGGGATTCAAATCTGTCCATGGTCTAGCTACTTCACATCATCTTTCATAAAAGGCTGAGGGTGGTCTCTTCTTTTCCCTGTACCACCTGATATAATTTGGACAAGTTTTTAGGCTTTGGGATCCCATTTTTAATCCCAAACAAAATCAATTACTGATATCCTAAAATTAACAGCCTCTGAGTGACATCATTCGTGTCCCAAGCCGGGTCATTTGTCGACAAAAACCCCTCTTGCCTGTGCAACCTCTCATTTTCTTCCCTAGCTTTTGCCAGCACAATTCTCCTTTCCTCGTAAGAGAGGAGAGTATTCATTACTACCTGCATATCTACTATCATTCTCAGTTATGATTTCAACTCTTCTAGCCACCTTATCCGGATCTTCCCAGTAAGACCCTGCCATTTCCTTCCAACTCTTGAGATCTGCTGTAGAAAACACCACTTTCATGTACACTGGGGCCCCTTCCAGTCCCACCATCCGTCTAAGGGGGATTGCACAATTGGTCTCTTATACCTTGTTTGTCTGGCAATTGCACTGACAGGGTTGCTGCTTTCCACGTTACTTTCTCTTTCCTCCTCCTTGGATTCTAACTTCAGCATTTCATCCTCTCGACTGTCCCGTCTTTTCCTATCCCAGCCAATCCTTTTCTTAGAGGCAACTAACAATTCCACGTCCTCCTCCTCATCCTTAAGCTTTTTACACCTCAACCCAACACTACAAGCTGAGCAACATCGTGACAATCCTTTCTGCTCTTTCTGATCTTTCTACATCAATAACACCTTCGAATCATTTGAAACCAACCCATATTTTTTTCAAATTTCATAATGTGAAGAACAACTGAACATATGGCATTTCATCCCATTTCCTTTCCCGCTTACAAAACAACATTAATTGCAGGATAGTGTTATAATTAACAGTCCCAAGCCATGGGCATTTTCCCCCATCCTCCAGACTATAAAATGGTCACCAATCATTACAATACATAACCAGTTTTTTTCTGAGTAAAAGGATTACCTCCAAACTTATTCCAATTTTCTAGAATGCATTCTAAAGGTGAATATTTGGTAATGCTACCTGGTGATGAGGGTGTATTACCCATTTTAACAATACAAATACAAGACACAAGCAAAACAAAAAGGTTTTAACAAGCTCCAAAACTACCAAAAGACACACACACCCCCAAACCAGACTCCCTGTACTCTAGTCGTCACCGTAACAGTGTATGAGGAGATTTTCCAAAACCCTATTTCTCCGACACATATTTATGAATACGATTTACTCGAGGAAATCAAAGTACCTAATCGCAATGTCTCTAAGGACTTTGGTCCACTACTCGCCTCCCGGCGGGGAGATCACAGTCAGAGTCCCCAGAAAATCCTCTGGTGCGCGCTAGAGTCCAAACAGTGAGAGCTCCCCTCCAGTGGTATGCAGCAAGTCAAAGCCCTAATCCAAATAGAGTGTCCCATCTGGGTCACCAGAAAACTGTTGCCGTTTAACCTTACTCCCAAAACGCAGAAACGAGGCTATGTTTATGAAAGAGACATTGCTTTATTTGATAGTGCGCAAAATTGGACACCCGGGGAAAGTTCCCAAATCGAGTGCAAAGTTAAACAGAAAACTTAGCATATTTATACACTAGATTGCGTAGCTTGCTTACGCGATACATCCATCATATTCAACTCTGCTTATCTACCATATTTGCATACTGCTGATATTGCAAAACTATACTACACATGCGTGGGGGTCTCGGGTGGTCATTTGGGTAAGCGCCCCCTACTCATCTTGAGGTGAAGTTTACTTTAGGACACAGCTGTGGTTGTTACTCTTGCAGAAATGCTTTGTAGCTCAAGTCCTTGTAGCTGTTATCTAAAGATAAGTTTCTGTCTTTATGCAAAGTTTCATCCCTGGTCCCATGAAGCTCCACATAGTATGTAAAGTTACAAAAGCATCTACATAAGGCAATGTCCAAACACTGCCAGTATCAAGAGCGCTCTGTTCTTCATCTGTGCCATCTAGGATGCCCCTGTTAAGTCCCTGGCCCTCTGAAAGCATCTATGCTCAGCTCTAACCCCCTCCCAAGGTCCTGTTTTTTCCCTGAGCCTTCATTTGCCATCGTAGCACCCTTTAGACCCTTTGAGTTCCCTCACAACTCGCTATCAGGCTTTCCTTGTGCCTCAGAGCACTCTGTTAGCCTTCTACCTCACCCGAGTCCCCCGTTTTGGCCTCTAGGATCTCGTGTTGCACACAGAGCAGCTGTCTGGAAGCTCCCTTGTGCACCAGAGCGTTCTGTTGCCTGTCCAGTCCCCTGAGAGCTCGTCCAGTTCTCTTCAGTGACTAGGTCAGGGAGACATATTAGGAGTCTTGGTGACCTAGAATTGTAGGTGCTATACAGGAAACAATTCCCTCAGGAAGTAGAAGCCTTGTAAGTGAAGGCTTCTTCCAAGACATATTTCTATTGTCTTATTCAGTACTATACAGAATGCACTCCTGGTGTAGCTTTGGTAGCATATGTGGCCCAAGAGAAATGAAAGGTAGCAGTATAGTATGTTCTTTGTTAGAAAGAAAACTACAGCCTCACGCTTCTGTTGCTAGTACTATTATAAATTTAGATCAACTGTTTTTCAGTGTAGCCTCCAATAACCCTAAATGCTTTTAACAGCTTAAAAAAAAAGTTTGTGTTTGTCAGAGTAAAAGCAAACTTAAATTACCTACCTGTTTATAACGTTCCTGTCATACATGCAGTCATAGTAAAAGAGCAGATATAGTCTTTCATAGTAGCAGTCTATTTCTCTTTCCTGTACTTGGCATGCTGTAAACCTAAGGCAAAGTAAAAGACTTACTTCTGCCTAGCTGACTGTCTTTGTGCATTTTGTTGGTTTTCCTCTCCCCTTTCTTAAGGGATTGTGGGTGGAGTGGTAGGTGGGGCTTAGTGGTATATCAGCCTCAGGTGTCACCCTAGGCATCTCATTTAGCTTGTAGCCTCCTGGCACTCTGAAAGCTAAGTTAAGGGGCAAATGCTATGTCTGAGTGGGGGAAGAATGGGAATTGGAGGGTAGGGTTAGGTAGGGGGTTTTAAGTCAGTGCTGTGGAGAGGGCTGCTTGGATCAATTGTGTTTGGGTGTAGGCAGAGGGTGTGGGGTCTGCTCCACATGATGCAGGCATGTTCTAGGCAGGGCAGTTCCAGCCTGTGTCTATGTTGTGGTGTAGTTTGTGTAGTCTGTGTTCTGTGTCCTATGCTATACCTTCATCAGGTATTGATGACCCTGTTGCTCTTAGTGCTTGGCGAGCTCTGCATGCACCTTAGTAGGCATCCACAGCGTCTTGAATGCCTCGCCTCATCAGTGTAGTGCCAGTTAAGCACTTCAGTTGAAGCTTGAATTGTGGATCTGTCTTGCATGTTTTGCATCATAGGCGTTTCTGGACGGTCATCTTTGCAACAGTGATCTAGGCTGTGTCAGCAGCTCCTCTCTTGAGAGTTCTGTCTCTGTGGGGCCCTCTTCTGGGGCTTTCTTCCCTGTGTCCTTATAGTCTTTGGTCTTAGATCCCAGCTTCTTGCACATCTATCATCCCAATTCTGATGGCAGCTTTCTGCCATGGGCTGTGGCATTCAACTCTTCTCCAGAGTTGCTGTAGTGCATCAGTACCTTGCTGTCATGGCACTGTAGGGCTTCTCGGCTGGTGATGTTTTCCCACCAGAAGTCATTCTTCTTGCGCATGGTCTTGCATCTTTTGGTCATGTTATTGGTAGTGTCTCTGTGTGCATTTGGGTTGGAGCTGTCCTGCCTGGGGGTGTAGCAATGATAGAGCAAGGGGCAGTGTAGTGGTGCTGTGCTGCAGTAATATGTTGTTCTGCCCAGTTTCTTTTGTATTAGACCATATGGCCCATCTCTGGGTGACTAGCCAGCAGCGGCCGGGTGACTTGTTTTATATTGGTTATTTTGTCAGATGCAGAGCGACCAGCTGCATATCAAAGGGCAATGCAGGAGGCCAGCAGAGTGCTGTAAGAAGGTGGGCTAGCATGTGATATGGGAGGGCAAGAGCTATTGTTGGTGGCTATGACTAGCTTATACTTTTCGGGGTTTTTTTTTTTTGTCTTGAAGGTGTCTGAAGGAAGAACGACGACAGGAAGCAAATAGCAAGTTAACAAAAATGTGTGTGTGTCAAACACATCAAAGTTTTATTGCCAAATGTTGTTTAGCAATCTGTTCCAAATGGCTGGTTTTAGTAAACATAAATTTTCAGGAAATTCAGGGTTGTGTGTGTAAAAACATGTTCCTCCATCTGTGTCCTGCTATGTGAATAGCATCAGTCAATAGCATGTCCAGTGGCAGGGCTGTTGTTTCCAACTGTCAATATTGCCATAGTAGTGTTGAAATATTTAGACCTAACAGATGAGTTTAGGAATGGAAGGAGAATGCCTATTTTCTGTAAGGGCTATGAATGCTAACCCTTTTCTGTCTGCTGCTTTCCTGTGCATGAGATGAAGCCGTTTTATTTTTCTCCCTTGTTTCTGGTCTAAGTATTTCTGAAGCTGTTGCTGCTGAGGGTTTGCAATTTGTGTTACTGCATTTTTGTAGAGTTCTAGTTATGGATCACTTCTACTGTGGTGAAGTGTCCAGATACGTTTTTCAGTTTAAAGGTTCATAAACTACATTCACTGAAATCAGTGTAGGTGAAACTGATCTTGTGTGTGTAGCTGTGCTTGCAGGGATGCTCAGTGGCTCCTCATCAAAACAGCAAGGTGTGTGTGGACATCCATCAGGTTGTGCTCTGGGTCTGAGACCGTTATGTATTTTTGCTGTTGGACGATGGAATAGAGTGTGTGCCTGTTGTATCTAAGGACAGTAAAAAACTGGGAGGGACCCTAAGCATGTGTGCTGGTTTTGGCTGGGATAGAGTTGGTTTTCTTCACAGTAGCTAGCATGGGGCTATGTTCTGGATTTGTGCTGGAAACAGTGTTGATAATGTGGAGATGTTTTAGTTGTTGCTAAGTAGCGCTTACAGTAGTCAAGGACTCTTTCAGCTTCCCATGCTCTGCCAGGTGCACAAGAAGCTGGGAGGGGACACAGCCAGGACAGCTGACCCCAACTGACCAAAGGGATATTCCGCACCATATGATGTCATGCTCAGCATATAAAGGTGAGGGAAGAAGGAGGAAGGGGGGGGGTATGCGGAGTGCGGGCATTTGTCTTCCCAAGTCACTGTTAGGTGTGATGGAGCCCTGCTTTCCTGGAGATGGCTGAACACCTGCCTGCCAATGGGAAGAAGTGAATTAATTTCTTGTTTTGCTTTGCTTGCGCACGGCTTTTGCTTTACCTATTAAACTGTCTTTATCTCAACCCACGAGTTTTCTCACTTTTATTCTTCTGATTCTCTCCCCCATCACACTGGGGGCGGGGAGTGAGTGAGCAGCTGTGTGGTGCTTAGTTGCCAGCTGGGGTTAAACCATGACAGCAGGTTTGGTGGCACAACTGCAGTTTCAAAAGATCTTGACTGTTTGGAGAGATGGCCTGGAAAAAAAAAATCCATTTTTTGCAAGGAGGCAGTTCACAAGGACAGATAGGTTGCTGTACTCTTTCACAAAAATATTCAACTTGGGACGTATAGGGTGAGGAAATCTTGGCATCTTGGCCAGACGCAGGCTTGAGAAAATGTATGTAGATACCTATGTCTGTCATCTGTGTGTGTTGCGGAAGGAGTGAGAGTGCACTTCACTCATAAGAGAGAAGCANTCCTTTATATCACTTAGCTAAGATTTCAAAGTTTAGCATGCTATCAGTCACTTACTGAGGATCTGTTATGGCAAGGAATCTCTCAGCCTCGAGGAGTAACCTTGAGAGGCATCCCTACTCAAGGGGGTATCCTGGCGTGCAGCCTGCTGCCGTACAGGAGAGCTCCAAGGGCTCTTGGGCTGTTCACTATTTATGGGTGCGTAAGATGATTGACTCATAGTCATGTTTGTATACCGACCCCAGGTCCCAGCCTCTTCACTGTGGTTAGGTGGGCATGCTACACAATAGCCCTTGACTATTGTGTTGGTATGTGTCTCCCGAATCCACTTTGAAATGATGCAGTCAAGACACGTCTATTACCACTGCCATTGAGAGTTATCACTGGAGCAGGATTACGGGAGATAAGGGTTGGGTTCAGGGCGGGACCAGGGGGAGCACACTGTCACAGTGTGTATCTAGGAAAGTGAGTTCTAGTGAAACTAAAGCTGCCAAGGAGTCAAAAAAAAAAAAAAAAAAAAAAAAAAAAAACTCTGGNTAAAAAAAAAAAAAAAAAAAAAAAGCAAAAGCTCTAGTGGCCTGTATCAACAACTGTGCTAAAGATGATGCAAAATACTTCTTCCTCCACTCAGCTGTAGTCTTCACAAACCTTCACAAAAAAAGGAAGCTTTAGATTCCTACCCAGTTTTATGCTAAAGGGTTTTTAGTTCTCTCAGCAGAATGTCAGCTGCCACCATTTCACTGTGGTCACCCTTTCTTCTGCCATGAAAGCACAAGATGGATGGAAAGGATCCATAGTGGTCTGCAAGTACAAAGTACATCTATAATGTGTGTCTGCATTTTTCCTAAGGTACTTGTAGTATGGACTTTAAAGTTAACATAGAAGGAGAGCTGGCACATTCTTAATATCTTTTTTATATGATTTTTTTTTAACAAAAATACTAAAAAGAAGTCTAAAAAGACATTTAAATGTCAAAATATATAAGTCTAAACAGATACTCTATATAAGTGTAAATAGATACATGTCTAAATAAAGATAATATATAAGTGTAAATAGATACTGTCTAAGTGTAAATCTCTATGATATATAATGTTTTTAAAATGCAGAGAAACCCTGTTTATAGAAAGGATTTAAAAACTTGACCCCTCCTCTAAGTATCTCTCTACTGAAGATATAAAAGCACTTTCAAAAGCTGCCCCTTCCCCCTCCTCCTTTTCCCCATCCTGATTTGGGGCAGATTCCCCCAAATGGGGACTTTGCCCTGCGCGGCTGTGCATGCAGAGCAGGAGCTGCTACTGTGGCACAAAAATACCCCCAAACCCCTGGTTCTGGGTTTGCAATGGCGGGGGGGGGACACCCCCCAAACAATTTTTTGGGAAAAAGCCTAATTTGGGGCTCCTCGGAAAGCCAAATGTGCCTGAATTTGTGCAGCTAGAAAGCAAACACCCCCTCCCCCCTCCATTTTCATGCACAAAACCAAAAGGAAAAAATAACCAATTTTTGTGTTGGGGAAAAGTGCCAAAAACCCCCAAAACTGAATATTTGGGAAGAGCAAAACCCACCAACTTTTATATTATGAAGAAGCAAAAAAGACCCACAGTTCGGGGAAAAATTGGGGTGAAATGCTGGCAAGTTTCAGGGCATTGC
>WAAD01025387.1:32229-52575 GCA_013389945.1 Fregata magnificens | reverse complement strand
ACACCAAGGCATCAAATACTCCCTTGACACTGCTATTAAACTTTAACATCTGGATCCAGAAGGATGTCGCAATAAATGTCAGTAAAAAAATGATTTTTTCCTCCAAAATCTTAATCCTAATCATTTAATTAGCTGAACCTCACTCAAGAGGACAACCAGAAAAAACTAACCCTTTGTCATTCACCTTCGCTGACATTATCACTTACACAAAACTATCCAGACTTACCCAAAGCAAACTCATAAACACTTCTTTCACCAAAATTAGCCTGAAATTCAACCTTAACCACAGACATCACTATACTAGGCAGTCTAAACACAAGCAACTCCTCCCCACTGACCTCAGCCCTCATGCCAGCTTTCATGGACTGGGAGAATACTGCAATAAACCTAACTCAGAAATTCTTGTTTTCCAAGTCTCACTTAACATAACCATTTCCCTCATCTGAATCCAGATGATTTGTCTCTGATGAAAACCAAACATTACCTATTTTTCCATACCTATACTCACATTTATTCTAGAAAACCAGCAGTACTGCAGCAATAAACCTGATTCATAAATACATCTTTTCTCTATCCCTAATCCTATCACTAGCCGTAACGATACCCAGGAGAGCAGAATCCAGAAGAAAAACAAACAGTTGTCATTCATCACTGCTGACAACCTCACTTATCCTACAGTTCCACTCGGCGTAGAAAACAGCATTCAGCCTAACTCAGAAATGTCTCTGTTCACAAATTCTTAATTCTAACCATAATCCCTCAACCACAACCCTAGGGCTAACCTTCACCATATCAGGGGGCCAATACCTAGAGGGAGGCTGATATCAGCCCCTCAAACATCATGCGTTTAAGATGAGCTCAAACTCACCCTGCATTTCCCTACCCTAGAGAATATAGAAATAAATTTGACTTAGAAACGTTTGATTCCCCAGACTTCCCTTATGCCGAGCTTTCACTGCAACTGAGGGACCATTACTAGGCCAAATACTGAACATCAGGCACCGCTCATTCCTGATAAGAGTTGCAGTTATTCTACATTTCTGAGCCTCCAAAAATTTAGCAATAAACTCAACTGATACAGGTGTGTGTTTCCACAGCCCATTCTTAGTCACTTCTGGTGACCAGTAGCAATTATTTAATCCATTTTCTATTTTCTGTCCAAAGAGAAACCTTAAGTCATACATGCTTTCTTTAACCCTAAACCTGAACCCTAATCCCAACCTTAACTCAACATGTACCTATATCTGTGTGACCAAGGCAGAGAAGAAAACATATTGGTCATTCATTTTGTTTGTCAAAAGACCTAGAAACCTGGAAATGATATGTGCTTCTGTGCCTAGAGGAAAAACAAGCATCAATTGTTCTTCACTGCTAACACTTTCTCTTATATTTCCAGTCCATACAGAATGTGGAATTAAAATCAATTCATACACGACTCTTTTCCAAACACTAATCTTAATCATAACCTTTTACTCCAAACTGAACTGTTATGCTAGACTTTATGGTACCTATGATACTGGTACTTGCACAAAAAGCCATCTCTACCAGCATTACATGCATAGCTAGTGTCTTCACCTTCTAGAATGCAGCTTTAAACGCAGCTCCTCTGTCTGCAGCCTCAACTCCAACAACAGCCCCAAACATAGCTGTAATCTACACTAGGCCACCAGGGCATAGCTGAACATGGTATGTCAGTCTCTTGTCCCTGCTGGTAACTCTATTCATTCCTGACTTCTGGGTGCCACTGAATGAAACACAAATGCAATGTATAAATGCATATTTTCCCACCTTTAGCTCTACCCCTTCCCTGATTAGGTTTCTTTTGACCAATGCTGAACATCAGCCTTTAGCCCTTGCAGTCACTAGTGCCCACCTTAGGTTTTGAGGCCACACAGAACACAAGAACAGACTTGATAATTTAATGCTTGCATCTTTTCCAAAGCCCAAACCCTAATCTTCACTAGATACTTAATCACAGCAAGAACTTACATTAAAACCGACACCTGTTATAAATCCTTGCCAATACTCGCACTCATCCTACTTTTCTGGGCTATGCAGACTGCAGTGACAAGCTAAATATATAAACCTTGATTTTCCCACACTCAGGCTGGCACCTAGTTCTAACTTTAAAGTCAGTTATGTGGTGTAAGCAGTACCTACAGCAAAATTACTCATTAGCCACACTTCCCTGTTGACACATAGGCTCACCCCAGATTTCCAGACTTTGTAGGGGTAACAGTTTCTCTACCATGGCATTGTGTGTGTGTGTGTGTGTGTGTGTTTATGCATAGTACACATGTATATGTAGTGTTGGATACAGTGCATTTCTGTGGTGTTTTTTCCCCTCATTCCTTTCTCAATGCATGCCCATACCCACAAGAAAGTTTATGTGGTTCAAGCAGACTGAGCTGTGAGGTAAAACACTGGTATCCAACTACTTCTGTGGAGACAACAGTCTCCGGAATGGTTAAATGCCTGCTGGTAATTTGCTTTACGGTAACTGTACTGCTCTGCCAGAAAAGAGCAGACGTTCCCTGTGCTGCTCCATAGGCTGCTCCTCTGCTAGGGCCTGGCAATGCCCAAACTTGTGCTGTCTCTCAGGATCCTATAGCAAACTTCTTCTTGGTGGGGACAGGGACCATTCAAGTTTTATAATGAAAGGTTAACTTCCTGGCCTTTCCCAGTGGAAGGAAAAGCAGAAAAAACAGTGCCTTTCAGCATCACTTGGTCATTTTTCATCCTGAGCAGGAAAATGCAGAGCTGTTGGGACAACCCTCCTTATCACCTTGTGACTTCTTCACATTTTCTGTTCCCCTGTGATACAGACAATTGGACAAAAGTTATGAGGACAAAACTGTGAGTGTCCACCCATTTCTTTGCACAGATAACTCAGCTAAATTACAAAGTTATAGCACTCTTATGTGATCATGAATACCTTAACTCTTCCTCTTATTGAACTCTGAGGGCTGCTGCTCATTACCCTGATGAAGGATCTATTACACATTATAGATGAGGCATTTCTTAAATAATCTTGCATCTCGTATATAACACAAGGAATGTAAACCTAATGATAAACACAGAATATCAAATAATCAATGGAACACTCACACTGAACTGCTCTGCAAACAGTTTATCCACCAGATCAAATAAAAACTATTAATTGAGCAAGTTTGAACAAACAAATCCATAACAGTCTTGATCTCCTCAGACAATCTGCAAACAGTTTAAATGAGCTCAGTCACACTAGTTCCTCTTCTCAAAACCTCCCTCTTTGAACCTGCTTGCTGACAGATCTCTCTTACCTCTAGCTGAAGACACCTATAGGGTATGAAAATGACAAATAACAAGATGGAGCTGTTGTAGTAGTCACAAAGCACACTAACGTGAAAGGAGCCCCCCAGACTCCCTCTGAGTCATGGTGTGACCTGCCACCTTCCAAACTCAGGTGCTCATTCTACACAGATATGCATTTACTCATGCAAGCCCAGACAGGTTGTGGGGCTTTTGCCCGGAAATTTTCTGAAACTTATTTGCTATCATGACCTACCTACAACAAGAAAAACAAGAAATGCAAGCAAATACAAGCAAAGCAATACACAATAAATCACCACCAAGCCCACTGACTCAGTGGTCCACAAAGAACGGTCAGACCAGCTTTACCATTCCTTCTCTTAACATTAGCTTTGAATTTTGAGCTAATGATTTTTCTTTTGAGTAAATTAATTGTCAGATAAACCATCTAACCAGTGGGCACTACACACACTAGCAGCCAAGGTCTTCTAGAATACAAACAAAAGCACTTACATGCCCCCTTTCAATTGCATTTAATAAGGTAGTAAGAAAGCAATCAGCCAAAATGTCACACTAACAGTGTAACTTTGCCGCACTTATGACATCTGACAGTTCAATGTTTTTGCTAAAGTGTGTTGAGTGACAACAGTTAAAGACAAAGGACAGGCAGCTGGACTTCAGGTGCAATAGTATCTTCTGTGAATATGTATCTCACACTCGGGTATGCAAAATGAACAGAATAATGTGGAAAACATAGCTTACATAGAGTAACACGCAGCATGAGTGTCAATCAGCTCAGGTTATGCATGACTTCCAGATTTTCAGATGAAAGCAGATTTTTTTTATTATCAGACACATTAAAAATTAATTATTATTGCCATTTTTTACAAGCTACCATATGCTTCCCATATCAAAATAGGTTTGTGTTTCTTACCTCAAGATGCAGGGGCTTTTCCAATGACTGCATTTGTTTGAGGACACAGGAAAGGAAGTCTCTGAAATACCTCTGGGTTCCATGTAACTTCAGAAATTAACTAACTACTTGATCTTTCAAAGCTTCTGAAAGTTGCTGGAGAACTACCTAACTTGTCAGGATGCACATGCTAAGCACATAAAGTAAATATTTTCAAGTTGAACAGAGTGCATAAATTAGGAATCAGTACTGATAGCTATTAAGAACAGGTGAGAGTTAATGGTAGACATCTCAGTAATTTTTTCAGACTACATAGATTTTTGAAAATCATTTTTTAAAGATAACAGGAGCTTCTGTGAGATTTTTAAATTAAGTTTCCGCTATGTACAGCACTGAAGAATGCAAAGCACATCTTACTCAAGACATCTATCACCCACAGAATCAGTATGCAACTCACTCATCATTAGAGTGAAATATTTCGGTTTGCCATCTCCAGGTCTAACCTCTTTTCAACATACTCAGCCTTTCTGCTTTTTTCTTATCTTTTTTATCTTTTTTAGCTGTGTAGAGGGTTGGCTAATAAATAAGCAGCTCAGGTGGAATGATATGAAGCAGAAGAGCAAACCATGAAATTAATTTGGTAAGCAAAGCAAACCTTAAAATCAAGGTAAGACAAAGGAAAAAAGAAAGATTATGAAGTTAAAAAACTGAAAAGAGGAGCAGCATGTTCCTGAGTGCTATAATTGGTTGAATGATTTTCAACAACAACAAAAAAAACTTTTGTAAAAGACGATTTTCTTTCACAGAGAAGTAACAACTTTGGCAAAGTAAATTTTAAAAGTGAAAATATGATTTACAGAAAATGTAGCTTTCTATGCTTTCTGTGAATGAGTTACATCTTTTGGTACATGGAAAACAGTAAATAAGCCGAGGCTGGTTTTCCTCACATTTTGAATTTCTTTCAGCTTTGCTGCCTAAAAAAAAAAGTACAAGAAAGCAGAAGAAAACATAGTTTTGTAATTGCACATGGTTTTCCAGCAGATGGAAAAAAGTAACAAAAATAAGAAAAGTTTTTCCCCTTCCCCCAACCTCCCCCTGTCCTTTTTAATTCTCATACAGGAAGAAAGTTACTTCTCAAGAAATTTTTCAGGGAGGTTTTCTCTGAAAATCCCCGTGGGAGAATTCTCATTTCTACCCAGTTCTATTGAGAGTTATTCTCGTCCCTTGAGATAAGCATGCCTTGTGCCTGTGCCATCCTGCTTTACAGATTCTTTAGTATGACAGGTGCTTGAGTCAGTGATTTTATAGCCCCATTTACTTCATTGGCATTTTCAGGTACTGAACTCCAGGGCCAAACATCAATTTTCACTTATTTATCAATAATTGAGATTACCCATAGGAGCCTTTTCCCTTAACGTCCCTCATGAACAGTGGGGGGTGAGATAGCTCTGCAGGAGTTCAGCCGATACGCCTTTCTCTGCCCCCTCCAATGTTCACAGCTTTATTCCAAGAAGCCTGACATATCCAGGTTTTATCTGAAGAAGAGAAGAAAACCGAGGGGCAAAAAACCCCAGTAAGGTTCTCTGATGTACTGCTCCTTTCCAGGTAGCTACATTGTACTATGATGTACTGCTTTCAAAAGCTGGCTACTGCTGCTTTAAGAATAAAGATAAAGGACTCACAGAGGTTTCAGATGGGAGAAGTGCAATGGTTTAAACAGCAACAGGTCATTCCTTGCTCCTGCAAGACACTGGAATTTCATAGCTGACTTTACAAGCACTGTGGAAGCCCAGCACACATGCCTGCATGTATTCAGAGATGTCCAGTCATTAAAAAGTCAGCTTTTCCATATCGTTCCCTATACACAGGATGCTTTCCCTGGCTAGACTGTAAAGGTATTAATCTGTCTGCCTTTGAGTTCCTTTCCAAGGTATCAAGAGGCCAATTCATATCAGCCAAGATGGGTGACCTGTTTGAATCAGTGACATTGATTTTTATTCCCTTTTTGGTTTAAGTGTATTTAACAAAAGACAACTTTACAATGAACAATAGCAAGTGATCATACTCATAACTAGTGTATGTTTATACGGCACACTGCTGAGCCCAGGTCAATATTATTTAACTCCCAGCAGGACTCAGTAGCTTAGGATTGGTGACCAGGTTGTAGAGCTGTTGACTGGCTCACCGGGAGTGTAGGCAGAGCAAGCTCACAGCTGCCTTCACATCACTGTGTGAATGCATGAATTCCCGGTAACCCATGTCCCCATCACCGCGTTCTCTGCCCTGTCTACTAATTTTCCAGTTGTTAGTACCTGTTTCTTTGCATACAAGTACTTCAGAAGAAGGAGAGTCTATTAAACTGCACCTAAATAATATCATATAGTCAGAAGTATTTGAGCTGGACATCTGTCAAAAAATGGAAATAATCTAAAAGCCGTCAACGGAAACAAAGCAGACACCATAGCAGTTCAAGCACAGAAAGCAGGAAATTAAAGAGGGAATTTCAAGGCATTCCACATCAGAAAACTTGTCACCCCTTCAGACTTCTCCGGGTGAGGAGAATATGGGGAAGCCAGAAGAGACTCAGGATCTAGCATAGATCTGGCATCCTTGTGTGCCACTTTCAGCGTTCTCACATTTGAATGAGGCACAAAACCTGTTTTATGAACATATAATGATGATGATAATACTTTGCACTTCAAAAGCTGCTTCTCTTATACAGTCTGAAAGATTAACGAATGAGACTTCACAAACCTATGCTAGTTAGCATTTAACTGATCACAGTGTTTACACTGACACACACGTCTTTATTTTTGAGAAATAATTTCACTGAAAGCTTCAGTAAATTGCCCGGAAGAGGGAATTATAATCATCAAGGACCAAATCCTGCCTGCTGTCTTCATACCAATTCAGAGAGCATCAGGATTTGGTCCAAACCATTTCCCAGAAACGGCAGCACATTTCCCAATTTATTTTCCTTTCTCTTATATCCCCATACACTACAAACTTCTTTTGACTCATTCTCTCTCTATTGATTTGATATCATTATTTCTCTTTCTTTCTCTTGCGATAGTAACTGTGCCTGAGAAGACTAAAGTGAGATCAGTACTTGAATTGCTTTCCTTGGCTGCTGAGTTTTCTTTTAAGCTGCAAGAATTCCAAAATCTACAGCATATCTGTCAAGCAGAAACCACAGCATGCAAATCAATAGACATGCCTAGGCTGCTAAGAGCGAAACTTTTGACAATCCCAAAATAGAGCTTGAAAACATGTATTGGTGCATGGTGATTTCTTGCTTCCCCCCCAATGACCACATATACTTGTTATCCTTGCTCTGACTCCAGCTCCAGCAGCAGTCAGCTAGTCCTGGTTACAAACTACAGGCTGCTCTTTATTCTCAGATCTAAGCTATTTTAGTCATTACTGATGTGCAGGAGAATGTTTTTGGCTCCTGAGTGTTCAGTTCCTCTGAGACATTCAAACTCATTTGAAATACTTACGGAAAATGTAAAGGACAGAGGGGAGGATGGTGCTGTCTGCAGAGACCTGCCAGGCTAACCTTGCAAAAACATGTCCATCACAAACACTAATCTTTCTTTGAAAACTAAAGCAGGTGTTTCCTGCAATTTTTCTCCTGTTTACAAATGGTGGCCCAATTCTGTCTTGCTCACTCAGGCACAACCCCCAGTGAAATCCCTCTCCCTCTCTCAACTTCAGAAATGTTGTCTCGGTAGATAGGACAATATGTCTGTATTGACTGGGGGTGACAGGTCTCATTTTGCCTTGCTATCATCATAATGTCACTGATTAAACCGAAATAACTCAAAAGATACATCTAAGTGGCAAAACACAGTGCCGTGGGTGAATACAAAACTAATACCGAGCTGGTTTGGATCCAAGAGCAATAAAGCTAACGAGTGCCACATCTACCTGGGCAAGTATGGGCAGTAACATGCTAGACCTGCACCAACGCAAGCTAGCAGATGTTAGCCAGCTCTGATCTGGCAACTGGGTAGCAACATTAGTCTAAAGGACACAGGAGAAAAGCAGGGCTTCCTCACGCAGCACATGCTGAAGTGTCTACGCAATTGCCACACTACAGCTGGTTGGCGTTCAACTGGCCCTGTCCTCGCTTCCAGCTGACGTGTGACAGTGCAGATGCTTAGCCCTTATCAGCCTGCTCAGCATGTCACTGCTGTTGCTCTGGAGAATTTTGCACTTTTGTTTCTAGTGAGTGAAATACAGGTAGAGTTTCCAGAGACTATTCTCCTCTCCGTGCCTTTCTGACCTCCATTATTCTGCTAGTTTCGTGAACAATCACGAAACCATGACTGTAACCAGATTTTTAGTCTAGTACCCTCCAAGCAAAGAGAACAAAATAAGAAACTCCTGGTCCTTTGAGAAGATGGATGGCAGAAGGGTGGGTCCAAACAACAGCGTAAAACATGAGGGGGAAGAAATTCATCCTAAGACTGCAGGTAATATCTTACAGGACGCTTTACAACAAACTACAGAAAGATAACCTCTTTGTAAACCATGTGCATACTACAGTACAAACTAACTTTATTTGAAAAAAGAAATACAATGCTAAAAGGTAAAAATATGCTCAATATACCTTGTTCAGATACCCACAGAGATGAAAACAGTACTCAAAATCAAAATATCTTCTTATTATTTTACTAGGAACTGGAACTGTAATGGAACTGGAACTGTAGTGACAATACCAAACAGAACCTACTCATAGCTGCTCCACCCACAGTGAGCGGGGAGAAGTTGGGGAGTACACACCAGGGCCAGGGAGAGACTGCTACCTCTCCCTGGCTAGAGCAAGAACCACTAAACGCAGCAGTTAGGGTACTGCTGCATTTTAATGTCCTTTTAAAAAGCTGCAATGGCAATATAGCCTCTCTGAGAGATGAATATGATGGTAAAACTACTAATGAGAGAGCTAATTGATTCAGCAGGTTAGAGTAGTAATGAAGAATCATCTACTGGATGCCTAAATCAGATCATCTGACACCTGCAGAGTACGAGTGTGGCTCGTCCAAAGTAGTGGGCCTGCTGTTAGCCTATTAATAATTTCATTGTTCATTTCTTGCTTCTTAATCTATTTGTTTCACCCAACTTTGTGTGTTTGATTAAAAAGAAAAGCAAACAAACAAACAAACAACCACATGGTCTCTCACTGAAAAGATGACATTTCACAACAGCTACCTCTCTTGATTAATGCAATTTTCAACTACTTGCAATGAATCGAGTAATCTGGTATTTACTAAATCTTAACCATTTTTCTTTTCCAAGCTAGAAATGGGGCACCCTCAGGGGATTGTTGTAGCTTTTATATGTTGTCATTTTTATATACTATTTTATATATTGGTTTTTGAAGTACTGTGAATTTCAGTTTTGCCAGAAATTTGTGCATTTTTCTTGATGTTACCACCAGTTTTCCTAGGTGATCAAAGAAGACTGAATTAAAATTCTATCTGGCCAACTGCAACCTCTAACCATTGGCAGAAAGCCTGCATGTGAATAAAGCCTACCTGGTGAGTAAGAAATTGAATGTTTGTGTCTTTCTGCTGTTATGAGGGTGGGTTTATGGAAGTAGAAAAACAACCCAAGTTTTCATCATGGGATCAAAAGCTAAATCAGGTAGTGGCGTCTGTCAGAAAGTCACCTGCTATAAGACATTGTGGCCATTGTTCACATTTCATTAAGAAATAATCCTGCAGCATTTTATAACCCTGATTCAGAATACCAAAGTATCAATATCTTAAGAGTCATTGCAGAGAAAGAAGCACAACTGAGAATTGCCCACTGTGTGAAGAATGCACTTATCCTTGGGAAGCAAGCAAACATTCTTGCCTCTCAAATAAACTATGTCAATAACCACATCATAAAGTACCGACCCTGGAAGGTACCCAGTATTTTGGGCTTCACTGAGTTGCTTCCACTGGGAGACAGAGTTGCTTGTATAAACCAGGTATATATTCAGAACAAGTCAGTCATACAGCAAGAGCACAGATAAACTTCTCTTTCTGTAAATCTAAATAGAAAAAAAAAAAGAATCCTAAAAATGATCAAAAGTTTCCCATTCAGAAACCCAAGCCATCTTACCATTCAGGTCCTGTGTCAAAAGAACCTATTCTCAAGCTTATTTTGGGGCCAATGCTTGTACTCACTGCTCTTGAGATCGGACACACTTCTCTTTCACCCACCATCCCACTGCATCTGCAGCAAGGGCCAGGGAAATCTTTATGTAAGTTTTTTTGTAAGTCAGACCTCTCTGTGTTGCTCAGTGTTTTGGATGACAAGTCTGACTTCTTCAGCTATCCTAAAATTAAACAATGTATAACTACTGTGTATAACTAACAATAACTATGTATAACTAACAATGTATAACGATGTATAACTACTCCCCTATTTAATATGAAAGAACAGTAGCTTCACTGAGGTTTACAGTGAAATACGTATTTTTAACTCCTCAACATCCAACGGCATGTCAACAGAGAGAAATTCCATGATGGAAAAAAATGGGTCCCGCAAAGAGCAATTGAGGCTTTATTGGCGATGGAAACATTTAAATCATTGTAAAGTCCCAAATCAGACTTTCAAGCCATTTATCTCTACTCCTACTCAGGGTATCAACACTAGAAGTTATTTTACTCCAAGCTTTAGGTATACCCGTACATATGTGTCTACATACCACCCATTTGCAAATTAAATGAACCAAGTCCCATTTTTCTTTCCAATCAAAAGGCCAATGGTGTACACAAGCATTTTCTTGTCGTGACACTGCCAGCTTAAACTGACCCACACCCTGTGATGCCCAGCCTTCCCCTGTTCCCAGTACACACTGGACAAGTACAATTGGTTTTGGTGCTGTATTCTGAACTGGATCAAGGTATGGATCCAGATTAAAAATGAACACTTTTCTGGATCGCTTGTGCCCTGTATCATTTCACTGATCTGGTTCACCACCTGCACCCCTGAGCAGTTAAGTGTCACAACGGACAGGGTGGCATGGAGAAGGATACAAACTGCTTAAGCCAGTACTGCCACCAAAAGAAATGTTTGTCAAACTACAGCTTTAAGATACAAACCAAATCCATTTAACAGCTTTTTACTGCCACTCTGGAAGATATTTTCTCTAAGAACAGACTGTCAATATCCTATTTACTCTTCAGTTCAGAAAGGTGGGGTTTTGTTTGTTTGCTTTAGCATGACAAACTATGCTCCTATTGCCACACTACAAGCAAGAGAGAGCGACTCCCCGGGGCGTCAGCCAGAGGTATGTAAGATCAGTCCATTGCAGCTTTAGAGACTCTCCCATTCATTTGCTGGTGATGACAATTCCTGACCGTGGCAGGTTGCTATATATTGCAGTGCTATCCCTTCTGTTTCCCCCCTTTCCAGTCAGGCAGATACTGCTTTTCCTCATTGCCCTCTCATATGTCTCCTTTATTACCCTGGTTGCACTGTCATTTATCTGAGTTTGGCCTTTCTCACTTACCTTCCAATTGTCATTTGCAGTTTACAGTCACTGTTTCTGTGTTTGGAGGAAGCCAGTCTCAAATGTTGAACATTTTGCTATAGCAAGGTAGTCTCTGCAGGGATAGTTACAGCTTCTGCTCTTAGTGTCTTCCAGAAATGTTTCTTTAATAACACACATAAATATTAAAGGAAGAGATGGAAAATTGGGAGGAAGAGAAGGAGGGTTTTGTTATTTTTTCTGACCCAATTTCCATCCATCACTTCAATTAGGTTCTCAGAGACAGATGAACTTCTGCATCCTTTTTCCTTCTGATACCTTCTGTACAACTCCATATGGATCTTCAAAAAACCCTGTCTCGCTCAACCTTCCCTCCCTGTTCTCTGTCTGCATGAGTGCCCTATTTCTATTCCTTATTTCTTGGTAATTGTATTCAAACACTCTCTTTGTTCTTTGTTTGCTAACCTGCATTTTTTTTTCCTCTAGTCAGCTTATCTCTTTTTTAGTCCTTTTGATTAAAGTTCTCAATTCATTTAGCATCTTTCTGTTTCTCCCCAGTCCTTCTAAAGTGGAACTATAAAGCACTGCAGGGAATGCTTGTATTTCCCTCCCAGTTCTCTTAGCCAGGCTTTTAGGCTGACTTGTGAGCTCTGTACTACTACATCTTAAAAGTTTCCAATGCTACACTGAGCCATTTTACTCTTCCCTTCCCATTCTCCTCTGGCAATAGCAATAGCTTTACTTTCTACACCCATCATGGTCTTTTAGAATTGTGATTTGCTGCTGTTAAAGTCCTTTCCTGATGATCAGATAAACTGAATAACCTGCACAATTTGGAGTGAACCTCTCTGTGCCCTGGCAGCATAACTGCGGCAGGAGCAGAGAGGTGACAGGTTGCTACACCGTGCATTTTTCAACGCACACATTATGTCGCAGTTTTTCATCCACCGTCTGTCTGAGGTAGCAAGGAAATTGAAGGAGTGTTAGACTGTAATTCTCCTTGGATTTGTCTTACATTTTTAAACAAAAACTAGGGGAAACAGCAAAGAAGTGTGCATCATAGTCAGCTTGGTTTGATTTGAGCTTTTTTTGTTATTCCAAATGATCATTTTTCTCTCTTCCACAGGCAACATCTTGGTTTGCAGCCTAGATGTGTTTCTACCCACCACATCAATACCAGTGAGTTCATCTTTCCATTTTCACTGAAGTTGCTTAGTAACAGAAGATGAGGGGAAAGCGTGTCCAGACTGCATTGCAATGTCTTATCTTCAGGTTCATTGAAAAAGATGGACTAATGGACCACCAGTGCGAAAATGTTGTTCACATTTGAATCAGTGGATCCATTTGATATTCCTCAAGGAACTTTTAGAAGATTATTTTTGTCATATTTCTTTTCAGCACGTATTTTTATGTGAACGCCCTTCGACTATGCCACATCTAAGAAATAACAAAGTATTCTCCTTTTTTTTTTTTTTTTCCCCCACATGGCATTCTGACCACTTTGGTAAATATACAGGATGAGAGTTTCCATATTTTGGGCAGACACACTTTGAATGGTTTTTTAGTATCATTTTGAAAGTGAACTTACAGTCCATTAAAAGGACAGGCAATCTCAAGAATTTTTAATAGCGTGGACCTGAGCTTAATAAAGATACAGTCTCACGGATGAGTTCTCTCACTACTGTGATCCTGAGAACGATCTCCACTCCCACAGTGACTGTATAACATCGTTCAAAAGCAGTACTGCATTAAGGAAGTGTGCAGGCGGGATTTTCAGTTCTCAGCTGTGGTCTAACTCTGCAGTTTCTGAAGGCAATCAGTAAGAGCATAGTGCTTCCAAAATCTATTACAAGATTTTTAATTATCTTTCAACAAAATTTCCTATTTAAAAAAAACCCCAAACAAACAAAAAGAAAGGCCATGCAGAAACGTCAACAGGCACCATTCTTGATCACCAATTTCCAGGCTAGATTTAGGATAGAGTCAGCTCAGGACTCTTCAGCAATGCAATCAAAGCTGAATTTTACGTCCATGTCCCTCCCATTGATCTCGCACTAAGGAAAGCATCTGTCCTCCAATTTCTAACTTTACATAAACTCATTCCCTACAGAAACATCTCTTCTCTAGACTAGCTTATTGCATCCAAAGACAACAGCAGCAGCCATCAGAGCCACAAACCTAGCTAGGAGTTGCTTCCTTTTTATTCTGCTAGGCCCAGGGAAAAGGGGGAATAAAGCCCCGGGGTATTGTGCTAGTTTTGACTGGGAGAGAGTTAATTTTTTCCATAGTAGCTAGTATGGGGTTATGGTTTGGATTTGTGCTGGAAACAGTGTTGATAACACAGGGATGTTTTTGTTATTGCTGAGCAGTGCTTACACAGAGCCAAGGCCGTTTCTGCTTCTCACCCCACCCCACCAGCGAGCAGGCTGGGGGGGCACAAGGAGCTGGGAGGGGACACGGCTGGGACAGCTGACCCCCACTGACCAGAGGGATATCCCACACCATATGGTGTCATGTTCAGCATATAAAGCTGGGGGAAGCAGAAGGAAGGGGGGACATTTGGGGTGATGGCGTTTGTCTTCCCAAGTCACCGTTACACGTGATGGAGCCCTGCTTCCCTGGAGATGGCTGAACACCTGCCTGCCGATGGAAAGGAGTGAATGAATTCCGTGTTTCACTTCGCTTGTGCGCATGGCTTTTGCTTTGCCTATTAAACTGTCTTTATCTCAACCCACGAGTTTTCTCACTTTTACTCTTCGGATTCTCTCCCCCATCCCAGCCGGGGGGAGTGAGTGAGCAGCTGGGTGGTCCTTAGTTGCCGGCTGGGGTTAAACCATGACAGGTGTATTTTTCCACTCCCTGCAGTGACAGCACATGACTGTGCACTCACCAGCAGCCCCAGCAAGAAGACAAGCAGAAGGGCAAGGGCAGACAGAGTGGAGCTGGCTGCATGAACACTACAGCTTGGCAGCCTACTTGTGCAGATGCTGTGCCCCCAGCATGGGGAAAACTTAGACAACTATATATAAAGCCAGCTGCAATTTGGAGCTCTTCATGTATGTGTAGTGTGATGGCAGCAAATGGCTCAACCCATACTGTGAGTTACATCCTTCCGCTGCCTTGTAATATTACTGTATGAACAACCTTTGCTAGTTCTTGTTGATCCATACCCTTGTCATGAAAGGCTTCTCCTACTTACACAGATGAAAGTGGGTGATGGGAATAAATACTGAATATATGCTTGAATGTATGAGATATGTAACTATCAAAAATGCAGCTTTTCATTTATCTGTTAACAATGAATAATAAACAGCACTTTTAAAAGATGAGTGCTGGGTTCAGTTTTGGATACATTTTAGTTTTGAAAAGGAGAAATATGTCTGTATATCATTACAGAATACTTAAGGTCTCTGTGAGACTACCTCTTGATCATTAGTTTGTTTTTTATTTTTATGTTTGAATCTTAAGAGAAAATGTGTTGCTGCTCCACAGCACTACTTATTCAACATCCTCAAATCCCCAAGGCAAAGAGTTTGGTTAGACACAAGCTGGCAGAGTACAAATCATAATTATACTGAAAGGGAAGGTTTTTAAAATTCAAGATTAAAAAAATGCGATACGAAATACACAATTTGACTAAGAACTTAGAAATGGATGGCCAGGATCCTACAGGAATATCTTTAAATACTTAAGGGCGCATTATGCAAGGCCTTGCATTATGCATTTATCAGTACTCCCAACCTCAGTATCATAGCAGAAAATGTGTGTGATAGCAAATTACTCCTCTAAATCCTAGCAAACAGTTGATACTTCTATTGCACGTTTCCCTCTGGAGTTTTCTAAAATTCTTTAGAAACTATAGCCTATATGTTGCAGAATGATAATTGGTTTATCTGTACTGAGATTACGGGAGGAGTTTTATTTGATAAATACATCAGAATTTGGCCCAATGAAGAAGTTGCCTGATCTACCACTGAAACTTAGTCATACCTATAAACCACACGAAATCAAACACCCTTCAGTGCACAGTGTCACTACACACAGTTTAGGACAGGAACTGAAGATACTGAAAATAGGTGAAACTAAAAGGAACAAGGATATTAACGTGGTACAAAAATAGCTTGAGCCCGTACTTTCTTCTTTGCCAAAAAGTCTCAAAGATTCTTAAATGTCTACGCACATATACTAAGAACAGAAATGTCTGCAAAAGTTAAGCCAGCATTATGCTCAAAGCTGTAACATGGCTGAAAGAACCAGCTTGTGCACTGGAAGCAGTACTGCCTTTTCATCCTCTGCCATCCAGCACCTAAGCTGTGATCCACTGTATTGCAGGTTGCTTGACACATTCACAAGTGTAATAAAAAGAACTAGACCATGTCCCAAAGGGATGGAATAAAAGAAAGAGAAAAATGCGAACAATGAAACGCCATTGCAGATACTTCCAGTTTCTCTGCATTTTTCCCCCAATCTCCTCATCTTTAACAAGGGAGGTTCCCTTCTTGTCTTGCGTGCTTTGCAAATAGTAGCAGCCATTATTTATTCAACGTATTTGCCTTTTGTAATGTTGGCTTTAATTTTTAATATTCACACTGATATTCTTCTCCAATAGCGTTGTGTACAGGGGCATATCTGTTTGTATTTATTCATTAGTGTGTTGCTAATTAAATATCTGTTTCATTAAACTTGTTTAAAAAAAGGAGAAGTTGAGAAGAATGAACATACTGAAGTACAACACCCCAAGGCTCTGAAAGAGCTTCCACAGCTGAGTTGTTAAAAGTAATGTGGGCAGCAGGAGTGTCAAAAGCATCTAATGTTTTCTGCACAGTACCAAGTTTAAACAAAATGCGTGTGCTAAAGGTAGCAGGTAAAGTTAACATGTATCTGTCTACTTAGAATATTCATGCCTGGGAATCAAAGTGCTTCAGTTACTTTTCCTCTGGCTGCTCCCCTGGCTGGCTTTTTGCCACATGCATTATTTTCTTAGAAGATTCCTTTACAAAGATGTACAGAGATACATCACGCATAAATGAGTATAAAGTGATTGCCTGCTTTGACTATCTTTGCATGGTGAATACTAAGGAACTGTTTTTCTCTTCAAAGCCTAGACACCCAAGTCCCTGCCCAGCTTCTTAAATGCCACTGAATCTTCAGTGTTGCCCTCTGACATCCCAATCCGGAAAACTGTATTCTGGCAGGTTTGGATGTTCCTGCTGGCTGCGCAGCAGTCACTACATGCTTTCTACAGCAACACAGCCCTTATGCATAGCAAATTCAGCAATGGAATGGCTCAGTGATAACCTCTGCTTTAGGATGGGCACACGCTGAAACTCAAGGCACAAACCTGCAAGGGGTATTTTACTAGTTTTTGATCCTGTGGCTGGCTGAGCTTTCACAAGTGATTCTGCTGAGCCTTGCCATGCAAGGCTACGCCCAGTGATTCTGCCTTCACTAGCTTACCAGTCTAGCATGACAGCTGACAGTGACAAGTTTTAGTGACAAATGAATTTTGCTCTTCAAGTGTGTGAACGTTCCTGTATTTAAACTATCACCAAGCTAAAACCCTGGTGCCGACACCACCAGAACAACGTGTTGAATAGCTCAGATCAGATACATGAACTGGATGGAAAGGAACACGTCCCGAGATGGTAACTGCCAGCTACACAAAAGCTGTATTTACCACTTGGGAGAAAGAGTGGGAAAACAAGCATGCGACTGGCACAGGAACAAACACATCAAGCTGGAGCACCAGGAATTATGACATGAACTCAGCGTATCAGAGATTTGCAGGAACATGATAGCAATCTGTAGATCTTGCAGTAATGGCACATAAAATGAAAGGAAATGCATGGGAAATCACCAGTTTATGCAAAACAAAAGGGTAGGCAGATGAGAAAATTTTCGGAAGGAACATTTATCATGCATTTACCATGACTACTAACAGACAGATATGATGATGGTGGACACAGAAAGAATGACCTCGGTGCTAGATGAAATCAAATGGTACTAGCTACAAAAATGTGCTCGTTAGAAGGAATAACGATGGCTTCAAGAAAACAGGAATAGAAGATAAGTTTTAATGAAAGGTCTAGGGCATGAAACAAGTCTGTTGCAAAAGATTGCAAAAAGACAGTTTTAACAATCTCAGCATATGTGAAGAATGAACTTAGAAGGATACTGTACATGATAATATATACTAGAGTGCAAGGAACGATAAACAAAAAAAAGATCAAGAGTGTGCAGAACAGACAGACTGAAGAATGGCACAGAACAAAAAGGTTTAGAGATAAACAGAGTTATGGAGCAGATGCAGAACACAAAGTGCAAGAATGTCATTGAGCTCCACTGTCACAGCTGCACTGGCAGATGGAAAAATACAAATAAGATATAAAACAATGCTCTAAGATCCATAAGGTGTCTGTTCCATGGTTACAATGGTCCTAAATGCACCAGCTTAGTTCTCAAAAAGAACCAGTATTTAATCTCTAAGTATTTAAATAAAATATGCTCCGTGAACATATAGACAAACAAATGCTTCTCACACATGAATTTACTCTGTTTAGCCATTTACTTCTGTCTTGCCCTCAAGGATCTGGACAGCAGTAGGATCCAAAAGAAAAATCATGTGATAAAAGTTACAGATGATCACACAAAAAAGGGGTGTCTTGATCTTTATTTGTAGCCAATTGATCCCTATAAACAGCAGTTGGCTGAGACAGAAAACCAACAAAATTGAATTCAAATTTAGGCATATTTAACAACATATGGAGTGTTTTCATTCAACTGGACGATTACGTTTTTATTATTTCATCAAACTAACTATCATCTGGAAGAATTAACTTGTTTTCATTATTTCCTTAGGATATTTAATTCTTTTAGGGTAAAATATTAATGTTCGAATGTGTATATTTTCTTTCTGTTCCTCATTCTCTCCAGTTTGTGTCCATTTAAATGTTAAAATATCATAATTAAATAACTTCTTCCTTAGTGTTGAAAGACTATTTCCATGATGAAATAAAATTTATTTACCACCGCATGTTTATTGTACATTAATAGACTGAAACAGAAACTCTTCCGCAAAGACCTTATAATCTACTGTATACAGGAAAAAAAAGGGCAATTTGATAACGGACAATAGTTTAAGTGACACTATCTGGGCTATTGATAAGGGAAAGGTAAAAGACTGCTTAAGACATGCTGTAAAATCCTAAAGTCACTTGAGTGTCTTTACTGATTTCAGTGGACCTGATTTTCTAGGCAGAATTTATGGAAGAATTTAATGAAAACCAGAGAAGTTACTCAGTAGACAAGAAAGAAAGATCGTTCCAGATAGGAACTAATTATCTCAGAGACAGATCAGGATAAAGAAATAAAGGTCATATTAGGAAGAGGGATGATTAGATCAAGTGAAATAGCACAACAAAAGGTTGTAAGAATGAGAAGACAATTTTCACTGATGGACAGTACTGATGAATCTATGGAAGGAGTGAGAACAAAAGAGGAAAGAACAACTGAAAGGGAAACAAAATAATTTCTGCACATCCATAGGGGTAGCAAAGGAGACCAGATTGGAGGAGTATAATTAAGTAAATACATAGATTCCAGGGTAAGATATGAATAGAATGGAGGAAAGAAAAACAAACCATTACAAATGTCAAAGTTAACATAATATTTACAAGATAGACAGTAAGGAATGACTAGGTCAACACTGTAGAGATAAAGGTAGAGGAAGTAGGTAATAAGATCAGCTATAAAGATGGTAACCTTCAGATAGTGACAAAATAGCAAACAAATTACTTCAAAGTGATAGTTCAAGAAACTGGATGACAAGTCAGGAAAAGAGATAGTTATTTAGGATTCATCTGAATATGAGTATTGGCTATGTCATTCATGCATGTCACAGAAGTCAAGAGAGAGCTAGAGGCAGAGTAATTTAACTGTAAACACCAGAAATTATACTTCTATCATTATCATACTAGCAGAAGTCCCCTTACAAGCTGACTGTGATGGCCTATGAATTAAGAGCTGAACTGTCTGCTTAAGAAACTGAAGTAATGGTTTCTTAGATGATTTTTGGATTCTACTTGACTGTGCTACAGGTAACCTTAACACAGATAGGTGTATTAATGCGTACGTAAAGTAACTACTGACAGTGACATAACCTGCACAATAATTAGTCAATCTAAATTAACACTATGCAGCTTTTGCATAACTACAGGATTTAAGTATTGCAGATATAGAACAGGGCACTGTAGTATTAGTCTGAGTACAGATACAGAACTGAAGTCTAAAAACTTCTCCAAAAAATTAAACACAAGAGTAACATATCTTAACCTCATTACAACACTGATTAATCTACCGCTGCTTAGCCAATCTTCAGAAGCACTTATTTCCCCACAATTCATTCTCTGATTCTTTATCATGCCTCATATAAAATGGAAACAGGAAACTATTTTGAAATCGGTATTCTGAAGAGTATTTATAATTATTCTATATAGTTATTTCTAAAAATCAGGGAAGTGTTAAAATAATGTTAGAATTTATCATTCTCTAGTTATGAGAAGTGAAACCGTAAAGTCCAGATGTAGTCTAGATTTGCCACAGCCTCCTGCCAAAATACTATACGGATATCCATAATTTAATCCTATGTAGAAGG
>WAAD01025387.1:7447-27794 GCA_013389945.1 Fregata magnificens | reverse complement strand
CTATCTTTGAAATTTTGTTCTAGGTTAGCAGAAAAAGAAGATATGAATAAGACTTTGGCAGAGTAAAGAATAGAAAACACAATGTCAAACACAAAGTGTCTGACAAGAACTTTACTAGTGGCTTGTAACTGATAGGACAGACATGGGTGATAAAAGTCTTGCATCCAACAGCCACATATCAGGTTTTGGGTTCTACAGAAATGGTATTTGTTAATACCTTAACTGTCAGGCCACGTGCAGGTGTGGCAAGAAGCATGTTTCTCATTTCATCCAATGATCTGCATGGGATGTCACAAACTATTTCAATGTCTCATGCAGCAAAGGCAGGAAAAGAAGGATCTGTTAAGATTACTAAATATATTGGTGGGATAAAGACAAAACTGATATTGAAGTGGCAAACAGAACACAAGGGAACACAGCAACCTTAACAGAATCACACACACCACCTCCTCCCCTGCCACTGACAGAGGCTCTCCTACAAATTATACAGGTATTTTGCTAATGTGCCGAGAGGGATGGGTGTAGAGAACCCAATCACTCTGCTGTGTCTGCTTCTCAAATCTTTCAAAGGTCAAAATGAAACTGGAAGTAATCTAAAATGCCCTGCTCTTACCCCTCTGTCCCCAGTGAGATTTTTGGAACCGCGTGCTGAACTAAGCAGCTTGCCACAGAATGTACTTGGCCATGTCTCCACAGAAGGGAGTATATGAAAAAGCACTTAACGTTGACCTATTTGTGCTCCCATTTTAATCAACTGGAAAACACAGGCTGGTCAAAAATGGATGCATCTGAAAGTCCTACCTGTACGCATTAATGTTACAAAAAGTTAGATGTGAATAAGTAATACTGATAACTCTGCAATGGTCTCCTAAGGCTCCACTCTCCCAAAAGAGATGAATGACCATCTTTGGTTCGCAGATTCCCTAGTGGAAGAGAGAGATTAGGCTTGGACAAAAGAGGAAGGACAGATATACAGGGGAAGGAGACACCTGAGGAAATATAATGCGTGTTAAACCAGGAGCAGTAAAGCACATAGGTGTGTGCTGCAGAGCAGATGACAAGCTCTATGCTAGAAGTGACTGCCCTTAAACTGAGCGAGAAAGATACTGTGGTATCTCAAGATGCAAGGTGTACCCTTTGATACAACGGCTTTTATATTTTTAAGATAAATCCTGACTTGAGCAGCAATCGCTTGTTTGCTTAAATATGACTTTTTATTTTCAAATAAGGCTTTAAATTTTCTTTGCCACAAGCCTCCTCTCCCTCTCTTTATCCTTTATATGTTGTACAGCATGCAATTTTGGTTTCCTGCTGAATTCACACTTTTTGTTTGCTTATATATTTCGAGATCTCAATCAATCATGTTGTCAAAATAGTCTTTTTGCATCATCTACCTACCACCACTTGTCATTAGAGGTGTTTAAAGCTCCACTGCTATAGAGCGTCTGATTTACACTCTGACATCTCCCACACTGAACTTATTATAATTGTCTATAAACTGCCCTTTCACAAGCTTTAATTAGGAAATAACAAATGGTTCAGGAGCATGCTGTTAGGCAGTTTATTTTTTCTAAATTCAGTATTTCCACTGTACTCTACTGATCACAATGTCATGCTATGCAACAATCATGTTGATTTCTAAATTTTTACTTTAACATTTAAATCTCTTCATGACCTTTTCCCTTCTACTCCTCCTTCTCCTCTGCTCGAATACATTTTACAGCTTTCTGAATTGTTCTAGATGCAATATTTCTGAGCTGAAACAGGAATAAGCTAAAAATAAGTACTGCACCATCAGAAAACGTTTATTTTATTAAAGGCCCACTGGAGACGTGGCTTTCTTGGTTACACACAGTACTTTCTGCATTCTAATATACCACTATTGCCTTACAATTTCACTGAGGACTTTAATAAAAAGTCTGAGATGAATTATATTGTTCAGTGGCTTGGAGTCACAAATTCCAGAAAGGGTTATATAGTTCAATTAACTAGTCACCACATTGCCAGAGCGTACTTTATACAGTAAAATTAACACTGGGGAAATGCATCTATAGCAGCTGCTGCAGACCGCAGTATTATATCAAACAAGGTCTAAAGAGATAATCACGCAGATCCCAAAATAAACGGAGGAGGAAGTTCTAAAGGTCGAACATGAATGCAAGCTTTCGGATGCATATCTATGCATCTCTTGTTTGCAAAACTTTGTTTTCCATGTCTATAAATGGAATAGTTTATTTAGAGAAAAAAACTATTTGAACCTCACTGATACAAACAGTCCTGCACTACCTATTTCCTTGAACTTCACAAAATAATGTGTTTTAGTATTTATGAGGAATAGTCACAGCCTCGTCCACCTGCAATCAGTCACTGCTGTTTTCCAGCAGAACAAAGACTTCTGAACTAATTCATCACTAGAATTGCCTATCCAACAATAATTCTATTCTAAAACCTTGTTTTCACTGCACAGCACTGACTGCAGCAACAAAAGGTTTGAATGGGCTCAAAATATTTCTTTAACTTGCTCAGCTGCTATTTCTCATCTGAGAACTGGATACTGTTCAGGTATGTAGTCCCCTTCTTTTCAGTACCAGGTGAGACTACTTCAAACCACTGTTACAATTGTTTTTGTACCAAAAGAGCAGGGGAATGTATGTTTGGTTCAAATGCCTTTTCCTTAGTATTTCACAACCACTAGCTGCTGTCTCATGTGTAAGAAGCTTCTGCACAGCTTGATGTCCAAGTGCATTTGGTGGCTGGGCTCTCCACGTGCCAGCGGCTCTCCAACAGCATTCTCCTGCCACAGGCACTTTTGGAAGGGAAACTAGAGAAAGCATTAGGAGTTTTAATATTTTGAGTAGTCTTTCAGTCGAGCTTACGCTCAGCAGAGGCATAAGAATCAGCATGCATATATTCATGGAGAACTCAGCAGCAAGAAGCACAAATGGCAATGAATAATATTTAGGCTTCCATGTTGTCTCTTATAGCGATATTCACACTAGGGACAAAAAAGTGTATGCATTGCACACTGATAACTTGTTGAGATAAACATGCTGAAACAGCAAGTTGCTTTGTCAACAGCTGACAATGCAGAATATTCCCCCACTTGATAACTGATACCGTCTTCCTCCACGAAGAAATATCTTGGAGTCTGTGCATAAAGCCTAAAATCTGTCTCTCTAATGGCAATTTTGCTGAGTTTCTTCTCTGTGATTTTCATACAGTAAAAAATATACACAGAAATACTAATACAATACTTCATTAAACCCACCATACGGCACTTTCCTTTATAATACACAAATATGCATTTGTTTGACATATGAAGATAGATGCATTGTTATAGAAGCGGTGTACTGGAGTGCACTGTTGATCAAACTAAGCCTAACCTGTTGAAAATAGTATTTCTGCTTTGTTAGCTCCAATCATTCATCAACTTGCACAGAAATTCAGTGAACATCTTTCTCAAAGGGTTCTTCAGCGAACAGAATACATAGCATGTTTTAAAAACCGATATATTTTGTTTTAATAAAATGTTTGGCTTTGCATACATAGACTGATACACTCTGTCAAAATGTGTTAGATCCCGAAATAACTGCATAACACCAGAGTATTATTTGACACATTTTGAAGTCTATTTTTACTTATTTTTATCTATTATTTTATTTATGTTTGGTGCTAGGCTTTATTTTTATTTATTCACATTTGTTACTTTCAAAGTTTAGTCCCGGCACTTCATCTGCACATACTGTGTACTTCCGGCATGCTCAAAGGGAAGCTGTTGGGATTAGTATGTGTAAAATTTTTTTACTAGCCCATGAATCCTGTAGGACGTGGATCTAAAATGGTGTAGTAGAGTTAGGTTGAGAGAGGGCCAGATTCAACTGTGTGCTGAATGAGTTCCAAAGGATGGTAATTTTCCAGTTTCCAGGAATGCCTTTATGTTGCAGATATAAAGAACTAATTTCCATTTCTTCTAGATCTGACTCAAACTCTCATTTACTTATAAGGCCTGTTTTAAATCTTTTTTTTTTTTTACCTATGTTATTTTGTGATACCATGTGTTATTATTCTTCTACATAAAATAAATGAGAATGAGTATCTCAAGGGTGAATTATTCTATATCAAAACAAGAAGTAGTGAAGCAATATGGAAATTATTTGTTTCCAAAGTTCCAAGGAATAAAAACAATTATGGAATTCTAAAATTCTAATAAATAACTGATTAGCTACCACTCTTTATAATCTCTCTACTCTGCAGAATGTTCTGCCTGATTGAGTTTCCCAAGGCAAAAAATACAGTTCTAGTTTATAAATAAATTCCTGAATCCTATACATGAACACCTATACAGAAGTTACAGGCAATAAACCATCTCACAGAAGTCTGGAACATCCTTTTTACCAGTGGAGTTTTTTTGCTCTGGTCTGTTTTGGCAGACAGACTCTGACTGCAGCCACCATTTCCTGAATATCTTGCTTACTCCTCATTACAGTACATGTGTTTTTTTAGCAGGGAGATTTATTATACTAGAAACAATACTTTACAAAGTCCAAGAGGCAAAATTTGCTATCATTTGGAAGGATCCATCTGAATGAGTTTAAAGGGCCACAAATGGCCAAATCCTGTAACTACTATATGAAATCCAAAGGCAAGTATAGCAAACTCAAAGGGCACTCAGTGTTCAGATACACGTTAGATACATAATTTAACCCAAACAGTATCGCTTGTAAATTTTTGTATTATTCTCTGTAAGATTATTCCAGTAATTTGCACGGAGAAATCCCTATTTTTAATATGTAAACAAATGGAAGAATCTGAAGAAAAGTTTTCCTTTGATTTCATTCTAATATTCAGCTGCTTCTTCATATTCAGAATTCATCCTCAATTCCTCAAAATCCCTTTGTTATAGGTGAACAATTATAGCCTGACAATGCCCTTATTTCTGTCGTATATTACAATAATAGCACATTTTTCCTGTGAATGCATGTATATCTGAAAAGTCCTAAATGAAGTTTCCCTGTGTTATGAAGGTACATAGACTGAACTGTACATCAGCTGTACGTCTGCTCCTCCCAAATGCATGACAAAGGCTCTGGATACATAATGTACAACAGCTGTCACAGATGTAATGCCTGCACAGAATCAGACAGATATTTGCACTAATATTCACTATATAGGATGTACTGTTTATTGTGAAATTTATCTGAAAAAGCGGCTTTTGTAAGTGAAGAACTTCCTGCCTTTCAGTATATGTAAGGTAGTGAACAGATGCACAAACCCATTCCCTCTGTGGGTGCTTTTAATGCTATAAAAAATTCCTTCCAGGAATTCAATTTTCTGAAAGGCAGTAAAAGGATAGAGAGGCCTAGGATTCAAGATAGCATGAGAGCACCAAAATATGATGAAGTCTCTGAAAACACTGAAAATTTAATGGATTCAAATAAAGAGAGAGAAAGAAGCAGGGATATTATTTTCCTGTGATCTTCGTTTTCTTCCCTCATGTTTCCATTCTGCTGTGCGGTCTCAAGCACAAGTACGTATAGCCCTAATTAGAGTTGGAAACCTTCATGGGGCGGAAGAGCTGTGCCAAATGACACCACAGAGCTTCAAATCTGTAAGGTTAAATACCCCCATAAAGTCATAGTTAGATATGTCTGCACAGTCTTTTGCAAAGGGATGTGAGCTCACAGGTTGTGAGCTGAGGAAAAGCCACAGTGACATTAAGCTCAAGTTAATAAGACCTGCTGGGAGGTATTTGCTGCAAAGGAAGAGGTAGACGGGCTCTTTCTTTCTGGTTCCAATACCTTCCACGTTGACTTTATGAGCTTTTTAAAAAAAAAGAGCACAGAAACTTTGGTGGGCCATGTAAGGAAATCATATAGTAGCTAAATAGTAGCAGAAGGGCTGATGGCCGTAAGGATCAGGACCAAAGTCCTAAATGAGTGACAAATAAGCACTTAGAATCAGTGGAAGGTACTAAAATGTCAGGACACTGAAAACTAGATGGATTGCAGAGCCCATCAGCTTTGATAAGTAGCTCTCTTGAAATAAAGCTATAATACCTTATTGGATAAAGCACTGGTTGCTTTTCAGCTGAACAAACAGGTCAAGTACATGTCCAGGCAAATATCTGTTCGTCAACATTAAAGAGAGAGTTGCAACTCCATTTCTCCTCTGTCAGTTTGCTTTTGGATCCATTTTGACTTCTGCTGTACTTGTGGGGATTTAAATAGGACATATCAGAGCTGGAAGGGCCATTTAACTATGTCTCAGTAATGTGTGTAGACCTCATTCAAAACTAGATTATTGATAGGAGTCATTCCTCATGTATATTTACACCTTGCAGAAGGAACACAGTCCTGATGTCATTGATTAGGCAAATATACTAGTTCATTAGATACTACAAATGCAGAGAAGTGCTCCCCACTTCTGTGAGTTAGCACTCACAATCTGTTTATCCTGCCAGAATGACACATTTCTAAAGCTTTTACACCTGGCTAACTGAACTCTGCTATTATTCTAGGGGTTTCTATGATACCCCAGCTACAGCAGGTAAGATTTATAAGAGCACACAATATTTTATATTTATGTCATATCTTTCATCCTGAGATATTTCAAAATCTTAAATTAAATTAATATTTGGACAAAGATAACTTATTACACCTCTGTAGTACAGCCCTATTCTATGGTGGGATGAACTAACCATTATTTCAAAGATCACAGCACACCAGGTTTGCAAAAAAATCCTGAAGTGACTGTTAACCTAAATGCAGATTAATATCAACAGCAAATCATTTGAGTATATAGCTTGCTTTCAGGATTCACTAAGGAAGTCCAAAATAATTCCTCATAGGCTGCTAAATGCCAGTTAGTGGGGGGCTTTTTGCTTATTTGTTTGTCTTTTATATGAAGAAAGACTTTTGCCTACCTGAGCTAGACCCAGAACTGTCAGCTGCTCCACAGTTCCCGCAAAAACCACTGAGATGTCCAGATCCTGAGAAGTGTTTTAAATTAATATTTGAAACCATCTGGTCAAGCAAAATATACTGAAGCTTGACAAAAGACAACTGGCAGGAGGCAGAGGTATAATTAATTCAATTTTAATACACACACAGAGGCAATACTAAGGCATGACTAGGAAACCCAAGAATTTAATTTCTCTGTTCCGAACTTTCTGCCACTCTGTAAGAATAACTATGACTACTGCTGTCTGAAAATGCTTTCAGCAAAAGCCTTAACGTTCCAAATGATCCTGCAAATCTCATTTCTGTATGCTTTTTAAGTTGTTTAGTTCTGAATCAGCAGTCTAAAAGTGTGTTTAAACACTGCAGGTAACCATTTCCCATGGAACAAATAGGGAGGAAATCAGGTTATAGCGAGGGCACCCAGCAGGACTCTTCTACTGTCTACTCAGTGTCAATGTAAACTGATTCCTTTAAGAAAGACACTCAGGGAGAAGTGAACAGATTGTGGGAAACATGTTCTGCATGCAAGAAAGAGCAAAGAGATGGAATACTGGATACTATGAGATAATTATGCACAGGGAAAAAAAGAAGAATCAGACAGGATAGCAACAGAATAACAATATTTCAGGAGATGGGAGCTGTGCAAACTAGGCTGACTTGCAGCAGCACAAAGCAGATAATAGATGAGCATCCTCTCTTTTGTTTCGTGCTCACTTACTAATTATTTCATGCAAAATAACTGCCACACTGCAAGTTTCTGATGGTTTCTTTATCATTGTTCAGGTTACTAAAATTACTGGTTTTGCCAAGCATTCAGTTATGAACTAAATAAGAAACATACTACAGAGAACTATAAATGTTTATGCATTAAAATAAAAAAAAAAAAAAAGCCACCACTTTCAGACTGGCCAAAAATTGATTATGACAGCTGAAAAATTGAGAAAAGTTTGCTGTAATAAGCACAGAAAAAACACCTAGAAAGACGCTAAGTAGGCACAAATCCTAAATGTAGGTAGCCCAACACCTCTCTGCATGTGACCTTCACTAAGCTATATGGCGGCTATAAGGAATAATATCTCCCCCCAGGTACAATCTCACAACACATCATGTCAGACACTACAAAAAAGTGAGAGCAATCAAAGGAGAATGCAATTGGAGATGTGCTTCTCTGACACAATATCAAACTGTTTAAATAGGATTCAAATAGTTCTAACACTGATCTAGCAGAACAGAACAAATTTAGACTATCAAGAGAGTGGGATTACGTTAGTGATTAATACGAGATACCATGACTTTTGACACAAAGTTTTATTATTTTGCAGTTCTGTACTACAGACCCATTAAAGGGGCTACAAAAGTGATGCACAGCCAACAGAAATGACCCATTAGAAACCCTCCTGGAGCGAACCAGCTTCTTTGGATACTGCAACAGCACCTGGAGGAGAGGGCCCTGCACACACAAGGACCAAGACTGGAACACTACCATGATCTCATCCATACGAATGAACTGAGCACAGCCTAAAGGTAAAGGAAAATAAATTAAACTGTTCTCTAATTTCAAATCCACTTGATTATTGGGGGTTTGAAATTTCAACTCCTGATCCATTTCTTTTTTAGTGGAGATAATATAATTAAAGAAGAGAGGCTGAAAATATCTGTAGGGAAAAATGTGGTAAAAATGGAGCAGGGAAACAAAAGCCACTGACAAACAGAGAAGTCATTATATATATATATATATACACACACACACATACACACACACATACATATATACGTATCTCAAGCATAGAGCACTGTGTGTATGAGAGAGAACTGACCTGGACCAATTGAGGACTCTGAGTAGCCTTTTTCCTTTCCTGCATATGCACAAGAAAAAGAATACTTTTAAACTGACTCATCCTTGAAACAAACATAAGGCTTCAATGATAGGCAAAAATCTAGTCAAAGAAGTTCTTGAACCTCAAAACAGATGATCTCTCCTTATAGAATCATAGAATCATTAAGGTTGGAAAAGACCTCTAAGATCATCAAGTCCAACCATCAACTAACACCACCATGANTTGGAAAAGACCTCTAAGATCATCAAGTCCAACCATCAACTAACACCACCATGACTCCTAAACAAGGCCCTGGAGTGCCACGTCTATACCTTTTTTCAACGCATCCAGGGTTGATGACTCCACCACCTCTCTGGGCAGCCTGTTCCAATGCCTAACCACTCTTTCAGTAAAGAAATTCTTCCTGATGTCCAATCTAAACCTCCCCTGATGCAACTTGAGGCCATTCCCTCTCGTCCTATCACTAGTTTCTTGGGAGAAGAGTCTAACACCCGCTTCACTACAACCTCCTTTCAGGTAGTTGTAGAGAGCGATAAGGTCTCCCCTCAGCCTCCTCTTCTCCAGACTAAACAACCCCAGTTCTCTCAGCCGCTCCTCATAAGACTTGTTTTCTAGTCCCTTCACCAGCCTCGTTGCCCTTCTCTGGACACGCTCCAGCACCTCAGTGTCCTTCTTGTACTGAGGGGCCCAAAACTGAACACAGTACTCGAGGTGCGGCCTCACCAGTGCCGAGTACAGGGGCACGATCACTTCCCTACTCCTGCTGGTCACACTATTCCTGATACAAGCCAGGATGCTGTTGGCCTTCTTGGCCACCTGGGCACACTGCCGGCTCATGTTCAGCCGGCTGTCGACCAGCACCCCCAGGTCCTTTTCTGCCGGGCAGCTCTCCAGCCACTCTTCCCCAAGCCTGTAGCGTTGCATGGGGTTGTTGTGACCAAAGTGCAGGACCCGGCACTTGGCCTTGTTGAACCTCATACAGTTGGCCTCGGCCCATCGATCCAGCCTATCCAGATCCCTCTGCAGGGCCTTCCTTCCCTCGAGCAGATCGACACTCCCACCCAGCTTGGTGTCATCTGCAAACTTGCTGAGGGTGCACTCAATCCCCTCATCCAGATCATTGATGAAAACATTGAACAAAACCGGCCCCAGAACCGAGCCCTGGGGAACACCGCTCGTGACCGGCCGCCAACTGGATTTCACTCCATTCACCACCACTCTCTGGGCTCGGCCATCCAGCCAGTTTTTTACCCAGCAAAGTGTATGCCCATCCAAGCCGTGAGCTGCCAACTTCTCCAGGAGAATGCCGTGGGAGACCGTGTCAAAGGCCTTACTAAAGTCCAGGTAGACAACATCCACAGCCTTGCCCTCATCTACTAGGCGGGTCACCCGGTCATAGAAGGAGATCAGGTTGGTCAGGCAGGACCTGCCTTTCATGAAGCCATGCTGGCTGGGCCTGATCCCCTGGTTGTCCCGCACCTGCCCGGTGAGCTCACTCAAGATGAGCCGCTCCATGATCTTCCCGGGCACCGAGGTCAGGCTGACTGGCCTGTAGTTCCCCAGATCCTCCTTCCGGCCCTTCTTGTAGATGGGCGTCACATTGGCTAGCTTCCAGTCATCCGGGACCTCCCCCATGGACCAGGACCGCTGATAAATGATGGAGAGCAGCTTGGCAAGCTCCTCCGCCAGCTCCCTCAGCACTCTCGGGTGGATCCCATCCGGCCCCATAGACTTGTGAGCGTCCAGGTGGCGCAGCAGGTCGCTGACTGCTTCCTCCTGGACTGTGGGGGGTTTATTCTGCTCTCGGTCCCTGTCTTCCACCTCAGGGGGCTGAATACCCTGGGGATAACTGGTCTGACTATTAAAGACTGAGGCAAAGAAGGCATTAAGTACCTCAGCCTTTTCATTGTCCTTGGTGACAATGTTCCCCCCTGCATCCACCAGAGGAGGGAGATTCTCCCTGGCTCTCTTTTTGCTGTTAATGTATTTGAAAAAACATCTTTTATTATCTCGTACAGCAGTGGCCAGATTGAGCTCTAGCTGGGCTTTTGCCTTCCTAATTTCCTTTCTGCACGACCTAACGAGCTCCCTGTACTCTTCTTGAGTAGCCTGCCCCTTCTTCCAAGCGTGGTAGACTCTCCTTTTTTTCCTGAGCCCCAGCAAAAGCTCCCTGTTCGGCCAGGCCAGTCGTCTTCCCCGCTGGGGACAGCCTGCACCTGCGCCTTTAAGATTTCCCTCTTGAAGAGTGCCCAGCCTTCCTAGACCCCTTTGCCCTTCAGGACTGCCTCCCAAGGGACTCTCTCAACCAGTGTTGTCTGTTTTAAATAATCAGTAAGCCTATGGCAAGGTCTGAGCTTTTGTTTATCTTATTTCTGAATCTGCTGCTTCCTTTCTAAAACCTCTATAAGCAGAACAACAGTACAAAGCCAAACAGTGGTTTGAGCACTATGCTGCAGTATGTGGCATATCAAGAAAATAAAACCTAATTTTAGAGTGTGACCAAGTGAAAGCTATGATTTTGCTAGTTTGAAGCTTTTGCTTTAGGAAAAAGGAAGAGGACGATGGCACAAGTCCTAGACAGAATTCTGAGATTCTCCCACCTAATTCACAAATTCAAGTTATCTCAAGAGCATGAGGACAAGGTAAAATAAAATAAAAAGGGAACACAGTAGACAGTCACCAAGGAATGGCAGCTGCATAAATACCACTGAAACTACAGGTTCACATTAAGTCACACAAATAACAGAGGGTATATATGCTGCTGTGACTACAGAATGTGAAAGGTAATGGGTAAGTACAGCAAGCACCAGTAGCTTTGATATAATACAAATCATAGATTTCAAAATTTGAAAGGTTTCAGAACTAATGAGGTGAGAGTAAACAGGAACTCTCTGCATTGCTGAAAAACTAGTCAACAAAATTAGGGAGCAAATGAAACACTCTGGAATGGCTAGTAATTACAGAAGCTTACAAATGACAAGTGTGATACTCAATCACAAAAAGCCAGCAACCGAAGAAGCCCCAATATTGTAACTGCAGGAAAAGATAATTGTGTGTATAATAAAGTAACAAAGAAAATTGTGGTAACCAGGAGATCAAAAAGGATTCTGCAAAGGGTAATACAAAAGAGGGAGTAATTCAGAATAATTTCAGACACCAAAATGAGGAAGCTGGGGAGAAAGAAGGATAAGGGAGTAGGAGGGATTTTATAACATGCTTGATAGAGCTTTTTTTTTTTTTTTGGTTTTAAAGACCAAGCTAATTAGACAATGAATAGTCATCTAGAACAAAGGTTAAGCATCAGCTGTTAAGACAGAGCAGAGCACTCAAGGTGAACCTATCACAGGTCTGCAAGTTGCAATAAAGGAGAAAAGGAAGAAGATGGAAGACTGGCTTAAAATTTTAGGGACAGAAATAACATATGAAGGGAAAATTTTTCCTGTGGTTTTGTTATTGGTGGCAACAAGTGGTACCCATATCACTCATGGAGTATATCTTCTTGATGCACTTTTTAAAAGAACATAACATAGGTGCAATAGCTTACTGTTAAGGGAAATATTTTCAAGTATATTCAATAATTAGAATAATATCGCATAAGTCAGAAGAATTTTATCTTGTAAAATGTAGTTGGTTTGCTTTCCTGCTTATTATGACATGATTCCTGGAAATGTGTTTTCAACCAAATGTTCTTGTTTATGCAGATCAGGACCTATACGCCTCAGCTCCAAAGCAGAAGGAGAAACGGATCCTACATGGAAGAGAATTATTCTGGGTAGCACTCCATTCCATACATAATAATTCTTTATTTTGTTATCATTTGCACCAGTAAATTACTACTCTTCTAAAATAGAATAATTTGACATCCTTTTTGCAGTCATATTGTAAGTATAGGCACATCAGTTGGAAGAGTCTCAGTGGAAACTCAGCACTGTAAAAATACCAGAAACAAACACCAGTTCAAACAGTTCCCTGCTTTGTGTGATCACTCAAACAATTCATCCCATCACTGATCATGCTTCCGGCAGTGTCATTTTGCAAAGGGTGTCTTCATCAACCTCTACAAGCATGTTGCACTAACTGCTTTAGGCTATACTTGGGCTCTTTCCTGATGTCCAGAGGAGGGCTGCCTTATTGCTGCTTTTTATATCTTTCACTCAAATACAATGGTATTTGATGGATTTTTACTATACGTATTTATTAGAAATGTCTGCACTTCTAAAACCCTATAAAGATTTTCAAAATACCATAAATAAATATATCAGCAAGTTCAGTGAGATTGCCTGTATGTTTTAAAAAATGCTTGAACGTTTTTTCTAAAAAATAGTTTTACTAAATGTAACTGAAATATATGTATACATAATTCATTTTATCTGAACACATATTGGTAATTGAAATGCAACTTATCTTTATTTTGAGAGCCTAAATGGACTTAAGTTGTTCTTTCCTTGACATGTTGCAAGGTGATACATTTCTGCTACAAGAATTACAGACACTAAATTTCTCACTAAATATATATACTTTTATATCTTTTTCCTAGGAATATTTAAAGAGATTAATTTTTTTTTTTAAAGTGACAGCTACATTTTATAGTATCATAAGAAAATGCAGGCTGGAAGGGATCTCAGGAGGTGGCTAATCCAAACTCCTATTCAAAGGAGGACAGGCTATGAGATCAGCCCAGATTACTCAGCACTTAACCTACTCATGTCTTGAAAATCTCTCAGGAAGGAGACTACACAACCTCTCTGTGCAGCCTGTTTCTGTTTGACAGTTCCAACAGTAAAACAAGATTTTCCTTCTATCCAGCCAGAGCCACTCTGCCCATTGTCTCTCATCTTCCCAACACGCACCACTGTGAAGACACTCATAAGCGTTGGAAGGCTGCTATTAGGTTCCCTCTAGACCTTCCCTTCTCCAGGCTAAACAAGCCCACTGCTCTCAGTCTCTCTGCATAGGGCACGTGCTCCTGCCCCTTGAGCAGCTTAGCAGCCCTCTGCTGAGTTCACTCAGGGTAATCAATGTCTTTCTTGTACTGGGTGTCTGTAGGGGTGGGGGACAAAACTGAGCACAGTAATCTAGACATGGTCTACCAACATCTGAGTAAAAGGCAGATAATCGCCTTCCTTAAAGTACTGGCTGTGCTCCTGTTCCTACAGGTTGCTGCTGGCCTCCTTTGGTGCCAGGCTATGCTGCTGGCTCGTGTTCAGGTTGCTGCCAGTTGCTTTTCAGCAGAGCTGCTCCCCAGCCAATTCGTGCCCAGCTTGTACCATTGCAAGGGGCTCTTCCCTCCCAGGCGCAGGCCTTTGCATCGGTCCTTGGTGAATTTCATAAGGTTCCTGTCTGCTCATTCTTCCAGCCTGTCTAGGTCCCTCTGAATGGCAGCACGTATTGATTGGTCCCAAGAAATTCCTGTCATTGAAAACTTGATGAGAGGTAGGTCTCATTAGCTACAGAAGGTTAAATTGCATATTTGATAGAACAAATAAAATTGCCACTACCTTAAATAGCTGATTCCACATATGGAATTTAATTTGAATGACTGATAACTAATTTCACCTGCACACATATAAAGAAGATGAGAAGAAAGACTCTCAAGTACAAATCTGTGCTAAAATGCTGCCCCTAAGATGAGGGGCAGATCCTGAGTCCAACAGTTCACTGCTCTGCTGGTAGTGCTCCAATTTAATTCAGAGTGTTGCACACATGTAGAACTGAAGTAACGCAGTGGGGGAATCAGTCTCATAATATCTGTAAGCGTGCAAAAGCTTTTTGAATAGAGTAAAAGCAAGTGAAAATAGAAAGCTAAAGAGGCAAGAGTTGAATATTTTCCTATGTAAGCATTAGAAAACACAATATGACTATGAAACACAAAGCATACACATTTGAGGTGTGATACTCCAAGTGCAGTATTTCTGGAACAACAGATTTGGTGAAACCTGGAAAATGACTAGATACATAAAACATCAAGATGCAAAGTCAGCTAAGTGACAGGTAAATTAGAGCACAACAGAACAAGGACACTGATGTGGTTCAAAATTTTATGTCTGCAGCAAGAATTATATAAATAAATTGGCAGGCAGGCACAGACAATTCATATAGAAGTTGACAACAAAACCAGCAAAGAATTATGAAATCTTGAGCTGTTATTACAATTCTCTGAGACATCTTTTGATCTTTTCCAAACTATTTATATTAGGGAAAACTCAGGTACAAACACCAGAACACTGACCACGCATAACTTAACTATTTGGTTGTGCAATCTTTGGAGACTGTAGTCTATAACGACTACAGTCAGCAGACCTGCTGACTTCAAGCCATGTTAGCCAGTTTATGGTTCCATGGGTTACGTCTGGCCTGCCAGGATAGCTCTCTGACCCGCTGCCATTCACTTTCCTAAAGACTTCACAAAGGCAGACAGCAGCATGGTGACATATCCAATTTACTCTGGTGGCTCGCAAGTTGTTCCTGACAACCCTCTTTCCTACAGACACGGTCAGAAGAGGCAGTCATGACAGGAACTCTCATATGTTGATTAGAAGATGAGCCAGCCTCTAAGTAGTAACCATTACATTGTCATTACGCTTGGGGAAAGAGCCATCGCAGAAGAGCCTGGAGTGGCTCTGTACCAGGCTATTCCACCTGCTTTTGCAAGAAAGACTGGAAGACCGAGCAGGACTCTTGGGTAAACAGCTAATGTCATGGTTGTTAGCTGAGAGGAAATAAAGAAGGAAAAAAAAAAAAAAGAGAGAGAGAGAGAGGAAAAATGAAGAAAAAAAAGTAGGTTGCTCCAACATCTGCAAGATCAAATCGCCGCAAATGTAATACTGCTGCTAAAAATGTATGGAGAAACTTTCTACAGGAATGACCAGACACATAGAAATTACCAAGTCAGGAAGTTTAAGAATGTCCTGGCTGAAAATAATCCCATCCTCAACTGAGACAAAATAATACTGCATTTATTCCCAGTCCAAATTGTGTAAACTGAAAACATCTTCATTAAAACTGGCTTAACCTACAAGGTATAATCTTATACTGTAATAAACTAGGAATTTACTCACAGTCAATTATTCCCTATCAGTTGGGGGGTGTGTGTAAGGATGAAATTCCCAGCTGAGTGTCAGTAATTTCTTAAATAGCTGAAACTCATTTGCTTGTTATAGTCCAAACATCATTTAATTATCATAACAGTACAGAACATGTGGCAGTTACTGACCAAAGTCTCCAGTTTAATTCTCTGCAGTCCAAATATGCCAGGTATAAACGAAGAGTGAATTTGCCTTCTGAAAGGTACTACATATGCAACTCTCCCCACCCAGGATCCTAATGATTTTTGAGAGCTTCTGTGAGGAATGACTTGAATAAAAGTGTAAGGAATTCAGTACATTGAAAAAACAAGCCACTTTTAAAAGGTAAATTCAGCGTGCCTTGCGTGCACAGAACTCCCCTAGACAAGTTTCAAACAAGCCCTGCTGTTACCGCATTCACACTGCTCTATTCACAGTAAGGAAAGAAGAAATGTAAACATGAAGGAGCTTTAGAAAGTGTACTTCCTTGGAGATTTTTTTCCTCTTTATATTTCAGCTTCTTGTTCCATTTCCACTAAGCTTGTTTTTTGTTTTCTTTGCTGAAAGAAGTTTAAGCCTGATTGCTTCAAAGAATGCCAATAATCACGTATCACCATCCACAATATCTTATAGGAAGCCCTAGTGTCTATAACTGCATTACCTTTCCCAACATTTTAGATCAGAATAGCATGAAACTGCTGTTTCTCATGTCACAGAGGTTAGTTCTCTTGTGAGTTTGTATGAAACAGCTAGTAAAAAGTAACTATTATCTGAATCCAAATACACAAAGTAATCCTAAGTGGCTAGCATTTCACTGATAGTCTGTGAGACTTGATTGTGTAATTTACTGAATCCAGCCACTAAATGACAATATGAGCTCGAACTGTGCGAACAATTCTTTTCAGAGCCGTATGTCTGCAAATTGTCTGAAAAATTGTAAGCACAGTAAAAGGAAGAAAAAAACCCAACAAAACAACAACACCCCCCCCCCCCCCCCCCCAAAAAAAAAAAAAAAACCAACCAACCCACAAACAAAACAAACAAACAAACAAAAAAAACCCAACCCCAAACAAGTAGTTGTTTTGAAAATCCAATTCAGAATATTACTGCTCCACCCAACTGAAGTGACTTCCACTCTTCCCTTCAAATGTTTATGTGTGAATCTATCAGGGCATGTTTCAGAGATGTTACACATATAGCCCCAGATAGAACAGTTAAAAGTCACAGAAAGTGATATTTCTTTGTGTGCTGCACATCAGTGTTAATATGTGAGATCAAGATGACAGGACAAAATACAGTAAAGATACAGCAGCATACATAGAGACACCCAATCCTATAATCTCCCCAAATACTCCAGAATACGGACATTACTTACACTGATTGGTAATAGAAGATAACTTGCTCTTTGCTGGTACTGGTGATTTTTTTTTTCCGGCAAGCAAAGCATAAACATTTACTCAATGCTGAATAAAACTTACTTAACAATTAGTGTTATTAGTACCTTGTGAGAGCCAAACCAAACATAAAACAAGGAGGTGTAACTTACATGAAAGATCATGCTGAGGTTTCACATCAAGACATTGTACCTCAAAGTCATAAAGAAGGTGAGCTAACAAGAATTTTGTACACAGGGCTCGATTCGCTGTTGCTGTGTACATAGCCAGATCCCTAGTTTGGTGAAAAGTTGGCACAAAACACTAGATTTATGCTGGTTCTGCTTGGACCTATGTAAGCACAAACTGACAAAAACACAGGCAGATTTGACCTTTCACTAACATCAAATTCAAAACAAGATGAGAGGCTACACAGACCATCACTGTCTGTTCCTGGAACGGCTGTTTGCGTTCAGGGCCCTGCAGGATAACCAAGGATCCAGACACAGACTTTAGTCTTGGAAGCTTGGCTGCTTTTTCCGACTACTTCACCTGGTCTAATAGAAGATACTACCTCTTCTTTGAGATTCTGCTTTCCTTATATCCCTAGACACCAGCCATGTCAATATTACTCTTGTCAGACAGCAACCAAAGCACACAATATATCCCACTTTAACTTTCTTCCCCTTCACTGTACATCTGAGAGATAGCTGGCCAGCTGGGCCTGTGGAAGATGTCTTGCACCTGAAGAATCCTCTCAGTAAATTACACAGCTACAACTGTCACCAAAGAAGCAGTTGTTAGAAACTGCAAATCAGGTTGCAAGAGGTTGCAAGATCTTAGCTACACATCATTTACAACTCTACCACAAAATAGCAAATCAAAGCAAGATGCATGTGTTTTACAAGCCTTTTACAGCAGGCAGGTAGGCATCAATTATTCTAAGCCATCATTTACATCCAATTCTTTGTGTCAGCTAGGTTTGCACTACTGCTGATTGTGGTTCCAAAGCAGTTATTTTAAAGAGTATCCAAAGGTAGGTAGCAAGCACTGTTACCCATGTATTTGCCTTGCAACTGGTTACTTCAAATTGCTAGATCACACTATAGGCAGATAGAGAGCTGAACGCTGCTGAGTAACAAAATCTGCATAGTCCAGGAATCTCTCTTTCGGCATTTCTTTGAGAGGACAAGCCTACGGGGCTTTGCTGCAGCCGTCCCTTCAGAATGGTCTTGACTGGCTGATCTCCTTGGGGGTCGTACACAGCACAGTACACAACAGCACTATCACCGCTCAACACCACTTCCATTACTGATTTTAGATCCCAAATGCTCTTTAGTTCACAACATAGAATAACAACAACAAAAATGGTCTAGCAGCTGACTTAAACATCTAAATCTCAACTTTTCCAATTTAAAAACATTCAGAACTGGAGTTGCCTGTGTATGCTCTCAGTACATGCCAATGCCACTTTAAAGTAAAATCCATGATATCGACTATTCTTTGGGACAAAGACTATCAGTCTTTCATCTTGATCTCAAAGCACTCCCACAGTGTGGAATAGGGTCTTGGTTTAGCTTACTCCAGTGTGAAAAGCTGATCACAAAAATCACAGCAGAGTCTTGATTACCTGCCTCTTATTCGAGGGAAATTTAAATTTAATTTGTGACATTTCTTGGTGGAAGGTCAACAATGGAAATTATTGAGCACAATTATTACTTTGCATTGCACATACAATTATTGCTCCGTATTAACACAGTCGTGACTGTTTGAGAAAACAAATTGTTAAGTTTGTACATGTGACAATGCGCAAGAAATATTTTAAATTCAATTTCCATGAGCTCATTTGAATTGAGTTGTTCAAATATTATTCAAGTTAGACTCATCTTATTGGCAACAGAAACAATGCCATGTGACTTATTATTTTAGATTTCTGTATCTAATCAGTGCAGCTGGAAAAGTGAATATTGAATTAACAATTGATCTTTAATTCATGACAAATGGTGCTGAATAAATCCAGAGAAAACAACTGTGAAACTCACTCTTCTATCCATCAGTTGATAGGGCCAAAATCTGCCTCATAAATTTCAGACTATACATTCAGCTCTAAGTTGCAGATTAATATTACCAAAGTGGAATTTCATTTTGACACTTCATTTCCAGTGGGATAGTCTGAGAAATTGTTTTGTAGGTTTCAGAACACAGATCTCAAGAGATCTTTTAAACATGGAGTACCTGATGCTACACAAGGAAACACATTTTCTTTTCAGTTCACTTAATTCCATCAGTTTTGATTAACATTTCCGGATATTGCTCCTTCCTGTCTGAACAGGCACAGCTTAATACTGCTGTACGTGTGCTAAAGCTGTCCTGCTGAAACCCACTCCTCGTGCCTGCCGCTGTGATGTTTGAGGTGGCAGCCACCCCTAAACGCTCAATCCCACCCTTCTAACAGTCATTATGTTGCCTTCAATTTGCAAGTTTAAATTAAATGACAATTTAAAATGCTTACGCTAATTGAACTTATTTTAATAAAATCCGTTAGAAAACAAACAGTAGAGAAGAGAAATCAGAGGGGGCAGCCGCCTGCACCCACACAGTAGCAATAGGGAGCTGAGGGCTGACACAGGATGCTAACTTCTTTAGCTAGAGAAGCTGCAATTGGGAGAGAACATTGAACTGGACCTTTAATACTATAGCTATAACACTTATTTTGGTATATGATGGCCCTTTTCTAGTTAGGTCACATTTATTCCTGATTAAAAGCGTCCACAGGGGAAATTATACACAGGACCGTAGCAGTAAAGCTGCACTGATACAGCTGTATTGGTAAATCGCTTCATTTAGACAAGCCGTACATTTTTTTCTCCATATATAATTCCACTAAAATCAATGTATTATCAAATTTACTTCAGGGGAGAGGTAACTAGACTAATTGGCAGTTGAAGAGACTAAGCTAAAACACTACAAGCATGGTACACTTTGCCAAAAAGGAGGTGTCTAGGGAACTTTTCCTCCAAAGTAGTTCTGAAACAGCACATCCTATTGCTACGATGCAGAGAGAGCTTGGGGAAGGAAAAAAGACATGAACACACAGTTGTACACACAGACAC
>WAAD01025386.1:555-10967 GCA_013389945.1 Fregata magnificens | reverse complement strand
ACACAAAATTTCTACAATGCGACACTGCTTAAAAGACATGTAGTTAACAAAGGTTAGTTTTAAAACTAAACCAGTGTTATAAACATGCATATAACTTTAATATATCAGTATTTAATAAATGATTATTAGCATACCAATATCATATCTCTCTTCTGAGAATATGCACACATTCTCTGATGCAGAAGAATCATTACAGTTCAATTCTACATGATCCAGGGAGAAGGCAAGATATGGAATTGTCTTCTGCAAAGTGGATAGTTCATTAGTTCCCTGTGCATAGTTGGGCACCAATGAAGAAGAGCAGATAAACTGTATATTCTTCAAATATTACAGAAACCAACATCTTCAAAGAACAGAAGCCACTGCAAATTTAAGTTCTTGGAACCCCTACTGAAAACTGCTGTGCAGACCACCAAGCAGTCTGCAGTTTGCAGCTTTTTAGTTTTGGGCCTTGAAGGAATATTGGCTTAGGTGGTTTTTTTCCTGTTTTAATACTAGTATTTTTAATAGTTGAACCAGTTTATTATTCTCAGAACAGAGGAGATTAAGCATTAACCAAGGCACTACACATAGTTAAGAAAATCCCAAAAATTACACATACATAGTTTTACCTCTGTGCTTCCAGACAAAGTGATCTGTCTGTGTAAGACACAATTTCATAACCAGTGAAGGCTTGGCACTCACGGACTTCCTAAATGAGGCCACAATTGGATGAGGTGAATTAGGAATTGGTGACTAGTACCCTGATACACATCGGACCGGATAGTCCAGAGTTACCTCTAAAACCCAGCTGTTCAATACTGAAGCAAGCAAGAACAATTGTAATGGAAATCACACCTCAAGTCTCCATCAAATCTGCTGATATACTGGAATGTCACCACGCATCATAAAGGAAGAAAACTGTCGCTAATGTGCTGAATACCTGGGTCTTTTTCAGTCTTTGTCTGGGATGATATAAAAACATAACATTCTCAGATGATACTGGTAGTATTAATTCACTACAAAGGTAGGATAGTAAATGCAAACTCCCAGTGATTTTCTCTCTGAAAATATGTCAAATTTCAAAAGAACAAGTAGTTGACTGTAGGGTGCACTTGTCCTGGGATATCTAGTGGAAGAGATCTGAAATTTTACACACTGTCTCTAAGATGGTCATAGTTGCTCTGCCTCCCAGCAAAATCTATAACAGTTGGTCTTTCTTTCCCAATCATAGAATCGTTTGGCTTAGAAGGGACCTTTAAATATCATCTAGTCCAACCCCTGTGCTATGGGCAGGGATATCAATACACTCATATTCAACTGCCATTAAAGTTGCAATATCTTCCCCCTAGAAAAGTTTTTAAGCACCATGGTCTGGTATTTACAAACTAGCAATTTGAAGTGATGCCACATCAAATATATATAAAATCTTTGTCATTGGAACTTTAGTTTTTTACTTGCGTATTTCTTATGTAAATGAAACATTTTGAGTACTATGATATATGTTTATGTATAAATTAATAAAGTCCTGAAAGGAGTAAACCACTATCACCATTTCTAATCATATAACATGATACAATGTCAAAATTACACTGTACTAAGCATTTTGATAATAGGGAGCAAATTACCTTTTTTGGTCCTTATAGCTTTGTACCTACTTCACCTACAGACTACTGGTAGTGATCAGCATTTCTCTTGAGCAGAAGGTTGGACTTGATGCCTACAGATGTCCCTTCCTACCTGAATTATTCCATTATTCTAAGAAACATGCACACACTTCCCAACTATTTAACGAAAAACTCTATTCAAAATATTATTTATTTTAGCTCTTAATTTGGGCTCATGGCAACTCTTTGAGAATTATTAGTATACCTGGATTTCAAAAGCTTTCCACAATCTTCTTCACTATCAAGTTCTTAACTATCTTTGCAGCTTCTTAACTCTTAAACAAACCAGCAAAGCCCATTATTCCATCTCCTACCTTAGCTACATAGAAAATAAATATTCAAATGCCTTCTTTATTAGAAATCAATAACAAAAGGACACTGTTATGTCCTCCTCATGTTCCTCTCCTTTCTTTTCTAAACTAAATACACCCAAATGCTTTTTTCTCAGTTTAGAAGTGTTACATGTTACTATAATCTGGATTCTCACCAGTCAGTCTTATATTTTCTGCAGTAATTCAGACAAGACTTCACTTAAAACCTTATCAGCACCAAGCAAGCAGTAGATAACTACCATCTTTATAATACATAGAAGGTCCACTAAAAGAGACATTTTTGCCTCTCCAACAGAACGTTGTAACCTCCTGTAAAGCTAAATAACCTGTAAGCGTGCAAATCTAAGTAACTATGAGATCCTAGATTATCAAATGCATTTAATGCCAGAGCACTGTAGAGTTAGGCAGGACTTAAAGGCCATTTTCTGGAATTCTGTGTAGCCATTCACTCCTTACTTTCATTATCTGCACACATCAGTTCACTTTCCTTTGTGTAGTACTTCATGGTAGTCTTCAAAATTTTCATCTTCTAGATCTTAAATTATTTCTCCAAGATAATTTTTGAATTTTCATCCTGCTCTGGAGAGCATCTGTAACAATTACCTTCATATTGTTTTCATAAGTATATTTCTTTTATTGTTGCTTTGTGCATTAAAAATACAGACCTAGGACAGATTGTTGTAAATCATACCTAAGAAGTAAATGTACCCAACTGGAGAGAGAACCTTTTGTACCTTCCATCTGAAGATGTTTCTCAACAAATTGTACACTTAGCTCAATAATATAATCTACGCTGTATTTCTCTAGGTGGCTGATGCATGCTTAAATGTTTACTTTAGACTAAGGAAGGTATATAACTTATTCTCTATGAATATTTAAGTTATAGGTATCGCATTCAACACTCGAGAACCATAGTGAAAGAATTCTCCTGAAACATGGCAGAGTAAGGATCATTATTTTAAAGAATTTAAGAGTTAACATATTTACACAATGTTTTCTCCATTGTGTAAAAAGATAAAGAAGCTGAGAGAAGACAAAGAGTATGTACAAACTTCCAAATAATTCCTTTCTCTTAAGGACTATTACATACACGTGCACTCTGTGCAGATTTTGCAGTGACCTCCCAGAGGCCACAGGAAAAAAATAAAAACACTAAACAAGGGGAAGGCAATTAGGATTAGAAATTATTATAAATTAACACTCAGGAAGTCTATAGATGTCTTCTTGTCTTACATAAAAGTTGAAAAAGTGAAAATGTAAGGAAAATTAGAAGAAACAGAGAACTGATGAAATTGAGCAAAACCAAAAGAGAATCAAATAAGAAAAAAAATATGTAAAAGTGAAAATGTAACTGCATTAAAACAGATTAAAATGTCACAGTCTTAGAAGTGCTCAGACATGTAAGACTACAACACTATTATGATCACAGTGATATGGTTTTTCCATAACCTTATTTAGTTTGGGGCTTTTTTATTATTCCCTCAATATGGCAACTTCTAAAAGTTTAAATGCAAGCCAGTCTCAAGATGACAGTACACAGATTAGCTGTATTGTTCAAACCACCGACCAGTGCTAAGAATTATGGAAAAAAAAAAAAAAACCCACAAAAAAACAACCCCAAAAAACCCCATAAAGAATTAACTGCAGGAAAAACATCAAAACAAGGTATTTAAGTAGCGTAATAAAAACAAATGAAAAAGTGAATGTAATACTCAACATGGTCATTTCAAAACTCACTTTACATAGGGAGCTGAGATTATATCCAAAGGTTTGTGCATTCCGAGAACCTGCATTCATGTAGTTTCCCATTAACAATACTAGTTCCAGCAGCTTGCTAAAGCTTTTACTCTTCTTTATCTCTTCACAGGCAGCACTGACAGCCATGATGTCAGGTTTGATGTTGTTCACCTGCTCCTCAAACTGAAGCTTAAAAAGAATAGCACTGAGCCGTGGCCGTAGTCTCTTCACGTTGCTCATCTGATTGAAAAGAAAATAGGAGATTTCCTTTAAAATTCATGCTACGCTTTGGCACTGTACAAATGCATACAATCTGTAATGATTTATTGGTGTGACAGGCTTGAATAAGCAATATATCTGCTATAACTGATAGCAAATGAACGAATGAATGAGAGACACTTGGGTAAGCAACTGAAATCCCATCTTGTGGTTAATACGAACTGCCCCCATCCTTTCCCGATAGCTAGTATGTGTAAGCAATAAAAGATAAAGTGTCATCATATATCACATCTGTCAACTCATATACCAAATCCTATAAAACTAATCCAAGTTTATGACCCAGTAGTTGCAAAGTAATAAAAGTAGTTCACAAATTTTGTGTAACTCAGGATGTACCAAAACAAGGTAAATCTCATTTTCTGGTGCAAATATTTAAAAGCTGATTTCAATAAGACCTTACTATAAACTTGCAGGAAAATAACAGTTTTGAAAAACCTCAGCTATGAAACACTTAATATAGCATAAGTTAATATATACCAGTATTCATACCCCACTATACTACTGGACCTTATACAGTTAATTAGGTAAAGCAGAATGCTCCCAGGAAAACAGTAGCTTCTGTAGATCATATGCAAAAGACTTAGCTTTTTCTATGGTTTACTGCTCATGGATTTTCAACAGAAGTTTCAATCTTCCCATACAACTTAGGTTACTGAATTCCCACCCCAGAGATACTTTGCACATTATTTACTATACCCAAACAACAAGAATCCAAACCTTCCAAATCAAGGAACACCGAATGCATTCAATAAATTAAATTTCTCCATCTCCCAAGTTTCCAATGTAGTACTCATCCTTCCAACTCTTTCACAGAAATCTTCAAAGATTTTTAGTTTTGGCATCACATACAATCCCAGAAGCTTTCTGTCTTCCATTCTTGCTCCTTTTCTCCCTACCAGGCATTATATGTTCCTTGCTTTTTCCTTCTTCCACAGCAGAAACCACATTTTTGCCCTCCGTGCTCTGTGGTTCTGTTTGCACATGAGAAACACTAGTCTCAAATTTTTCCATGAGCTGCTTCCCTCATTTTTCCCTATCCCTGTTTTCTCACCAATTGGATGAATTCTGTAAGACCATCTTCTCCATACTTGTATTTTCCCTTCTCAATGCAAGGTTCAAGGCAACAATGCCTTGACAATTCCTGAAATCCTAAACTAGGTTTTGTTGGTTGTTTGGGGTTTTTTTTAATAAAAAACACATGTTATGGTTTGCAGCTATCAGTACTTCTCAATGCAAGAAAAGAAGCAATACTATTGGCACTTCTACAAAGTAATAGGTTTAATATGGTGGCCTTAAAAGTTTGCTTGTAAATTGGAAATATTCCCCTCCAAACCACAGTGATACCTAAGGTTTTACAGAATATTTCTCAACCCATATCTAGTCTATCAATGCAAAAATAGCTCTGACAGTTCAATGTTCACATGTCGTTTAGTGTTGATTATCCCACAATAGACCCAGTGAAAAGGATAATGGTGACACTCTTCATCCATTTCAGTGTAAAGTCAAACAAGTTATCTTAAACTGATACTGAAGGCTGTTTAATCCAAAGGGTTTGATATAGAAGCAGAAGAGGATGGAATTTACAGTCTATTTTATTGGTTTTACTGTGACAGTAGTAGAAAATAAAATCAGGTAGAGTTAACATTTTATGCTACTAAGCCACTTCTGCAGTGCCTGCCTGCCAGTGCAACCAACTGATGATGTCCCATTGAAGTAAACATACCATTTGCGGTTTAGTTCAGATAAGAAATCTTGATGTAAAATAAGCAATTCTTTCCACTAAGCACACCTTGGTTTGCATCACAGAGCAGAGCACACAAACAAGATATCTTTCAGATGAAACTAGGTTGAAAATCAACTTCACTACTGAGCTTTAGTCCACAGACTGCCTCCAGCCTGGTCCTAAAGTAAAACACTAAAATGTATATAGTTTGAACGTTAGCTCAACTGTAGGCAGATATTCTGCACTCATCATACGCTAAATAGCATCGAATAGTGTGGTAAAATTCTTACTCAAGAACGGGTAAAGAAGGATAATGGGACTTGAATTTAAATAGGGCATTTCACAATGAAATAGAAATGTAAACACCTAAAACCCATCTAAAATAAATGTAGTGTTCTTACAACTTTACACCTAATTTAGGAATAGATACCTAAAAAAGCATTAAGGTACTAGACAGAAGCAAGTGTCACAAAATCATTCTCCCAGTTCCATCAGGAAGAATCAGTATTAACTCCTTTTCGTCAAACAATTAGCTTACTAGATTTATATGTGTACTATTACTACTCAGCATATCGACAAGAATATTCTTAATTTTAAATTTTGTTCTCCATTCAGGAAAAATTTGAGACTAGGCTAGAAAAAACACAAAACTCCACTGAAATTATCCAGATTTTTAATGTTTGTCCCCACTCAGGGTGCAATAGAGATGATCATTAATATCAAACCATGGGAACTAACAAAATAAAATACAAGTTGCATTGATTTTAAATGGTACCAAACTCAAGATACGACAGAGCCAGCAGATGATGTTGTAAGAGATAACAAAAAATGTTTTTACAAATACATTAACAGCAGAAAGAGAGCCAGGGAGAATCTCCATCCTTTACTGGATGTGGGGGGGGAACATTGCCACCAAGGATAAGGAAAAGGCTGAGGTACTTAATGCTTTCTTTGCCTCAGTCTTTAATAGTCAGACCAGTCATCCCCAGGATATTCAGCCCCCTGAGGTGGAAGACAGGGACCGAGAGCAGACTAAATGCCCCATAATCCAGCAGGAAGCAGTTAACAACCTGCTGCGTCACCTGGACACTAACAAGTCTATGGGGCCAGATGGGATCCACCCAAGGGGACTGAGGGAGCTGGCAGAGGAGCTTGCCAAGCAACTCTCCACCATTTATCAGCAGTCCTGGTTAACAGGGGAGGTCCCAGACAACTGGAGGCTTGCCAATGTGATGCCCATCTACAAGAAGAGCCGGAAGGAGGATGCAGGGAACTACAAGCCAGTCAGCCTGACCTCGGTGCCAGGGAAGATTATGGAGCGGTTCATCTTGAGTGAGCTCACCAGGCATGTGCAGGACAACCTGGGGATCAGGCCCAGCCAGCATGGCTTCATGAAAGGCAGGTCCTGCCTGACCAACCTGATCTCCATCTATGACCAGGTGACCCACCTAGTGGATAAGGGCAAGGCTGTGGCTGCTATCTGCCTAGACCTTAGTAAGGCCTTTGACACTGTCTCCCACAGTGGGCGGCCGGTCACAAGCGGTGTTCCCCAGGGCTCAGTTCTGGGGCCAGTCTTGTTTAACATCTTTATCAATGATCGGGATGAAGGGATCGAGTGCACTCTCAGTCAGTTTGCAGATGACACCAAGCTGGGTGGGAGTGTCGATCTGCTCAAGGGCAGGAAGGCCCTGCAGAGGGATCTGGATAGGCTGGATCAATGGGCCGAGGCCAACTGTATGAGGTTTAACAAGGCCAAGTGCCGGGTCCTGCACTTGGGTCACAACAACCCCATGCAACGCTACAGGCTTGGGGAAGAGTGGCTGGAAAGCTCCCCAGCAGAAAAGGACGTGGGGGTGCTGGTCGACAGCCGGCTGAACATGAGCCAGCAGTGTGCCCAGGTGGCCAAGAAGGCCAACGGCATCCTGACTTGTATCAGGAATAGTGTGGCCAGCAGGAGTAGGGAAGTGATCGTGCCCCTGTACTCGGCACTGGTGAGGCCACACCTCGAATACTGTGTTCAGTTTTGGGCCCCTCAGTATAAGAAGGACACTGAGGTGCTGGAGCGTGTCCAGAGAAGGGCAACGAAGCTGCTGAAGGGTCTAGAAAACAAGTCTAATGAAGAACAGCTGAGGGAACTGGGGTTGTTTAGTCTGGAGAAGAGGAGGCTGAGGGGAGACCTTACCACTCTCTACAACTACCTGAAAGGAGGTTGTAGTGAAGCAGGTGTTGGACTCTTCTCCCAAACAACCAGCAATAGCATGAGAGGAAATGGCCTTAAGTTGCATGAGGGGAGGTTTAGATTGGATATTAGGAAAAATGTCTTTACTGAAAGAGTGGTTAAGCATTGGAACAGGTTGCCCCGAGAGGTGGTGGAGTCACCATCCCTGGAGGTGTTAAAAAAATGTGTGAACATGGCCCTTCAGGACATGGTTTAAGAGGCATGGTGGTATTGGATTGATGGTTGGACTTGATGATCTCAGAGGTCTTTTCCAACCTTAATGATTCTATGATGCATCATTTATTGACTCTTGGCTTCTAAGACAGGCAGATTCCTGAAACTGAAATAATCAAGTACTTTAGATCACAAAGATGTGTTGCACAAACATTAGCAAGCACATATGCATGAAAGATGCTTTCATCAGAACCAGTTAAACTACAACAAATTAAGAAGTTCTATACGTAAGTCTTAAGGATTAAAGAAGAAATATGTAATCTAAAAAATCAGAAACAGAAGCACATGCCAGAAACACAACAGAAATGTCCTTGGGCTTTTTTTTATTATTGTTTTTTAAACACTGAAATCCATAGTTCATGTACAATGCATGTTGTTGGTACTATTTGTTTACCTCTTTGCTAAGTCAGTAATTGAGAAGGGAGGAGATCAAGAGTTCCCTTAGCAATATATGGCTTGCTTTGTGACATGTAGTCGACAAATATATTCAAACTGTAGAATCCATACGCCTTATCATAAAAGATGCTAAGAATTTAAATGTTGCGATAGAGAGGCTTATGTTCATGCCCTATACTTTTTTATACTCAGCATATAAGTACACAAGTGTACTTATGTTCTTTATAGTGGAATCCTGAAAACAGACAATCCGAATAACTAAACAGGGAAGTTGAAGTAGAAAGCTAAAGAATGAGTGGACTACTCAGGTCAGAGAACTCAGTGTATCGGTAACAAATAGTTCTACTTTTCAAGTAATAGTTCACAAGAATATTCTCACTATGTGCAAGTCCAAATGGGAACTGACAATTGAGTTGAGCTATCCAGTAGTAGCTCTCACAGCCCTTTATCCAACAGCAAAGAGAGGTCTTTCTCTGAAATATAGAATAAAGGGCACTTGCAAGAGTGTGCCATCTGGTAAACGTGTACTTTCACTGTCTGCTTTGTTGATGTCAAATAAAGGAACATGTCTCAGAAGTTATACTGACATTACATTTTGACCACTGAATGTGATTTATTCTTAGCACAAGCACGTAGAGAAAAACACTGCAAGGATTCTAGTTTCACAATATACCTTCCTTAAAGGATCAACAGGGCTGAGGCTGTCAGACCACCTGAAAGTGTTCCATCCAAAAAGTAAAATATCTGTTACAGCCAAGCCAACTAAAGAGTAAAATGGAAGGGCATCCCTTGTGGAAAATGTATGGTTTTCATCACTGCAGCATCAGTGGACTCTACAGAGTACATAGGCTAAAAGTGTGAATTCCTAACACTTATCTTTAGACTCGGGCACTTGAAAAGCAGAAAAAAAATTTTAAGTGTGCTGGTGGGGCTCAAAGGGTTTGAGATAACAACAGATCTGACAAGAGCGTGTTAAAGCGAATTTGTGATAAGCATTCATCATATTAGTTTAATAGTCACTGGTCACAATGTTGTTTTATTTGCTCTCAGAACTGTTGTGCTTGTTTTCAGAGTTGTGTTATCTAACCCCTTACTTGCCGTACACACTCCCTGTGGTGCTGTTTGTCACCTCTGGGAGTTGGATTACAATCATGATTTTGCTGTACTGTGTCACACTGGTTTATGGTATGATAAAAGTATCAGCAGTGAGATCGTACTCCTCACTGCCATCATTTTCGTATTATGGGACCCATCTCTCAGAAACTATTAATGATTATACATTTTGCTTCTTCTCTTCAGAAAACCAATCCATGGGGGAGACAGAGGGGGACAGTTTCTCCGGCTCTTTCACTTTCCCATTCTCCTTCAGGCTAGTTACAACAGCTCTTGAGAACTTTGAATATCCTTGGGATGTTCAAACCAGCATGTTCCTATTGCTATGTCTCCTGAATGTGCTNCACTGTGGCTACTCAAACCCTGGTGACAGGCACTGCAGCTGAACCAGAGAACCAACCTGTGCTGGTATCAGTTGCCCCTATACTCAAGAAGAAATCTTCGAAGCGTAAGTCAACTTGTTTAGAAAGAGATGATGATGATAAGAGAGCAGGGCCATCACAAGAAGAGGAGCGGCAAGAGGAAGAACTCTTAAATGAGACTGAAACCACCCATCCCTATCCTTGAGTGAGCTGCGAGATATGCGAAAAGATTTCAGCCATCACCTAGGTGAGCACATTGTCACCTGGCTGCTCCAATGCTGGGATAATGGGGCCAGTAGCCTGGAATTAGAGGGTAAGGAAGCCAAGCAGCTGGGATCCCTTTCTAGGGAAGGAGGCATTGACAAAGCGATT
>WAAD01025382.1:0-21532 GCA_013389945.1 Fregata magnificens | reverse complement strand
TCCGAACCCCAGCAAGAGTCTCCTGATCCAGAGCTACCTGGGGGTAAGAGGGAACTGTACTTTTAAGTGTTCATTATTTCTCTCCCTTTTTCAGGACTTCCAATGATCTTAAGAGCTCTTCTTGTCTCATAGTCCACAATGAACAGATATCTTCGTTAGTCTATTCCTTATTTTTAGAAGTAGTTCTGGTCATATTCAACATAACTGTGATCTTACATTTGTACTAATAGACTTCTTTGTGTTGTGCTTGTCAGCATCACTGTGATATAAAATCAAGCTAGAAAATTTTCCGTACTTTAAAATTTTAAGTGACTGAAATAATCTAGTGTCATTAGCAAACTTCATCAGCTGGTGCTTTCATTAATCTCCAAATAGTAATCAGCACTAATTCAGAGCTTTTTAGAATAGGGTGGTAGCCCTATAAAAGAAACTTTTATTTTAAGGAGCTGGATTTTCTGGAATAAATGTTACCACATGCCTGTCTGTTACCAGGACAAGCATTCTTTATTGGAAATCAAGGAACACACTTAGACAGCATTTGGTCAAAGCTCTGTAAGTAGAACCTCCCTCCATTCTTCCTCCCTTCCAAAAAACCCGAACATCTGGAAAGGGGTATAGGCATCTCTAGATTTTGGTGGTAAAAGTCTTCCAGTCTTGCAAGAATAGCTAATTCAATAATGTGCCCACCCCAACACACACGTACACACACACAAAAACATATTTTTGTATAACAGTTGATTCTATTCTATGTTCATAAGGGATGGGTTGCAGTAAGTACAGATACATGGCAATCCAATGGGTATAATTTACAACATGGCCTTTGTGTGAGGCAAGTGAGCACTTACAGTATCCACATTTGTGTGTAAGTGAAGGAGTTAACACGTTTGTTAACCATCGCACATTTGTTGCATTGCTGTAAAATGGACTTTCATTGTAATGACCTGTTTTAATACATAATTTTCAAATAGATGGCAAAGACTAGGCATGGATTCTCTTGTGCCAGAAGACAAACTGGTTATGCTTATACTAAAGTCTCAAGTTAGTTTCTTTTGCCTGATCTCTACTGGAAACTTTTTCTCACTCTAAGAAGCACCTTAATAGCTTTGTTTCCTATCCCCTACCTGTCTCTCTATCCACAAGTGCTCTCACTGTCTTAGTTTCATGGTTTTCAAAGATTCCATTCCTGCACTGAATTACCTTTTCCTAAGTTTTGTAAACATCCCAGTAATTCTGTTTCTCTGGTCAGCTGGTGCAGAAGGACAGTTATTATACCCGTATAGGTGAAATATTGCCCAGAGTGTCCCCATATGGTGCTCAAAAAGAGCAGACACTGCACAAAGCAGTAGCTTTGATGTTTATTGTGGTAGGAACCTGCAGCACCTCTGTGAGCTCTTTAAGGGAGCAGCTCCTGTCCCCTATGGTATGTAAAGTTAGAATAGAATAGAATAGAATAGAATAGAATAGAATAGAATAGAATAGAATAGAATGGAATGGAATGGAATGGAATAGTTCAGTTGGAAGGGACCTACAATGATCATCTAGTCCAACTGCCTGACCACTTCAGGGCTGACCAAAAGTTAAAGCATATTATTAAGGGCATTGTCCAAATGCCTCTTTCTTAAACACTGACAGGGACGGGGCATCGACCACCTCTCTAGGAAGCCTGTTCCAGTGTTTGACCACCCTCTCAGTAAAGAAATACTTCCTAATGTCCAGTCTAAACCTCCCCTGGTGAAGCTTTGAACCATTCCCATGTGTCCTATCACTGGATAACCAGGAGAAGAGATCAGCAACTCCCTCTCCACTTCCCCTCCTCAGGAAGCTGTAGAGAGCAATGAGGTTGCCCCTCAGCCTCTTTTTCTCCAGACTAGATGAACCCAAAGTCCTTAGCTGCTCCTCATAGGACATTCCTTCCAGACCTTTCACCAGCTTTGTTGCCCTCCTCTGGACGCATTTGAGTACCTTAAAATCCTTCTTAAATTGTGGGGCCCAGAACTGCACACAGTACTCAAGGTGAGGCCATACCATTTCTAAACACAATGGGATAATCACTTCTTTTGACCAGCTGGTTATGCTGTGTTTGATGCACCCCAGGATGCGGTTTGCCCTCTTGGCTACCAGGGCACACTGCTGACTCATATTGAGCCTGCTGTCAACCAGCACACCCAGATCCCTTTCTGTAGGGCTGCTCTCCAGACACTCTTCTCTCAACTTATACTTGTGCCCGGTGTTGCTCCATCCTAGGTGCAGAATGCGACATTTGAACTTGTTAAATTTCATTCCATTAATCATTGCCCATTGCTCCAATCTATCTAGATCCCTCTGCAAGGCCTTTTGTCCCTTGAGAGAGTCAACAGCACCTCCCAGTTTGGTATCGTCTGCAAACTTGCTAATGGTGCATTCAGCTCCTGCATCGAGATCATTGATAAAAATATTGAACTGGGTCTAGAATTGGGCCCTGAGTTACACCACTGGTGACTGGTCACTAGCCGATTGTAGCCCCATTCACTACAACCCTTTGAGCTCTCCCCTTCAGCCAGTTCTTCTCACAGCACACTGTGTACCTGCTCGTCTCACAGTTGGACAACTTGTCCAGAAGGATGCTGTGAGGGACAGTATCAAAAGCCTTACTAAAATCAAAAAACCCTACATCCACTGCTTTCCCTTCATCCATTAGGCCGGTGACCTTATCATAGAAGGATATAAAATTTGTTAAACAGGACTTTCCCTTTGTGAACCCATGTTGACTGTGCCTGATGATTGCATTGTTCTTTAAATGCCTTTCAACAGCACCCAGTATGATCCTCTCCATAATTTTTCCAGGAACTGAGGTTAGACTAACAGGTCTGTAGTTTCCTGGGTCTTCCCTCATGCCCTTCTTGTAAATTGGAATAACATTGGCCAGCTTCCAGGCAGCAGGGACCTCCCCAGACTCCCAAGACCTTCGGTAGATGATCAAGAGGGGTCCTGCCATAACATTCACTAGATCCTTCACTGCTCTGGGATAAATCACACCAGGACCTATGGACTTATGAACATTCAGCTGATACAGCTAGTCCCTTATAATTTCAGTGTCCACAAATGGAAAGTCACTGTTCCTGCATTCATGGCCCTCCGACTCAGAGAACTGGGCAGCCCAAGGTCTATCAGTATTATTAAAGACTGAGGCAAAAAATGCATTGAATGCCTCTACTTTTTCTTCATCTCTATTAGTCAGGTGACCATCATCAACAAGCACTGGTCTAATGTTTCCTTTAGACCTCCTCTTGCTATTAGTGTATTTAAAAAAACCCTTCTTGTTCTCTGATACAACACTGGCCAGCTTCAACTCTAATTGAGCTTTGGCCTTTTGTGTCTTCTCCCTGCACACAGGAACCACAGCTCTGTAATCTTCCTGTGAAACCTGACCTTGCTTCCAGAGATCATAGGATTTCTTGTTCCTCTTGAGCTCCAGGAGTTCCCTGTTCAGCCAAGCTGGTTGTCTGCCCCGCTTGCTTGACTTACAACACACTGGAATTGCCTCCTCCTGTGGTTTTAAAAGCTGGTTCTTAAAAACTGACCAGCACTCGTGGACTACCAAGCCCTCAAAAGCAGATTCCCAGGGGACACTGCTAAGTAGCTCCCTGAATAGCTTAAAGTTTGCTCTCTTGAAATCCAGGGTAGCAACTCTGCTGTCCTTTTTTTCATTGCTCTGAAAATTTTAAACTCAACCATTTTGTGATCACTGTGGCCAAGAAAGCCACCTACCATCATATCTCCCATGACTCCTTCCCTATTCACAAATAACAAGTCTAGGAGGGCATCTTTCCTAGTTGGCTCACTGAGTGCTTGTAGTTAGGTCAGTGGTAAGGCAATAAGGGTTTGAAGTAACTGTCTTCTGTAGAACAGAACACACCTTCTAGTCATATTAGTGAAGTTGTATCCCTATTGCCAGATGCTGTAGGCTCTCCTATTTGTTTTCTTTGTCCATGACGAATATATGGTTCTTGATTCTACTGCCAGTGAGACACTGCTCTTTTGTCATGTCTGCTTTTTCATTTTCAGAAAGTACATTTGGGAAACTGGCCAACAAGCAGCCAGCTGGACTTCAACAAATACAATCTTTCAGAGAAGATGGAGCAGGCTAGCTTCCTTCAAGTTGTGGACAGGTGAGTGAACAGCACATTATAGTGGATGTGGATGATGATAGTCTCAAAGAGCTCCCTAAGTCATGGCAGGATATAATCAAATGTTCTGTCACTAAAAAGCCTATACAAGTTGCTTTTGAGGAAGGGATAAATTTTTTGCTATCTGGGTTAGCCTGCTTCTCCAAGAAAGATTTTTTCTAACCCTATGTGTAGCTATGTGTGTTTTCAACTAAGCTTGTTTTATATTTAGTGTTTACCACAATAATATCTCTCATGAGCAACTTTTAACTTTCCCGCATTCAGGCAGACGAAGACTTTGGCAGAGTCCCTTGAAGGACAGGCTAAAAAGACAGATGTTTCCCCTGTTGCACTGGACCTACAGAACTCATACCATGCTTTAAATGAGCCAGAGCATGCCCCAGTTGTCTGCTCAAGTCAGATTGCTGGTCATTCCTTTCCTGTTTCAAGGAGGAACAGTGCTGATGCAAGTATTGCTTCCCAGACAGCAATCCCTTGCTTTGCTTTCAATGGTCCATACTTGTACAGCCCAATGATGTCCTCCCTGCCTGACATGCATCAGACCCTGGAAGTGGACCCAGTGGGAGTCTGTGAGAAATCCGTTTCCCTTCAGTATGTGGCCCTCCCAAAGGAAGACTGTCCCCAGGCTCCACAGAGGCAAGAACAGCCAGGAGCAGGTCCTCCACAGCCCTTCCTGCTCCCAGAACAGAAGGAAATGATGCAGCACCTCATCAATGAGAAGGAAGTCTCACTGGCCCCACCAGCCTGTGGGAAAGGCACGAATGTAAGAACAGAAGAGCAGAAATCACCAAAGGCTCTTAGCTGTATCGCGTCTCCTCAGCAGTGCCCCTTGGAGTACATTACCACAGAAAGTCTGTTACTGCCATCAGCCAGCAACTCCACTCATCCACCACTTGTCACTGCTGGGGAGTTACCTGGTGGCTCACAGGAGCCCCCGCCCCACAGTGACCACTCTTGCCATGAGTTTACTCCTGGGAAAACTGGTGTCATGGTCCCAGTTTCAGGTCAAGCACCAACCTCTTCTCCTGAATTGCACCTGGATACATTTGGAGACTATCTTACTCTCCCTTTAGGTCTCCATGGAAATTCAGAGCCCACAAAGATTTCTTTGCCTGGCTTACAGAAGGGAAATGATCTTCCTAGAAAGCAGCCTTTGTCAGAGGCTAACTTGGTGGTGTTAAACCCTGATAGCACTGAGCCAGTTTTCCTTTGCCAGGTTGGTGACTATTGCTTCCACAGCCTAAAATCCAGTGTGAAGATGGATATTAGTCAGGAAGAGAACCAAATCAAGAAACCTTTGGAAGGCAAGACAACACCTGGGAAGCCTGTATCTGATGATGAATCCATCACTGGCAAGGAAAAGGATGTATCAAAAATGCAGGCTATTCAGCTTTTCAAAAACCTGAAATCAGATGATTACTTTTCCTGGCAGCAATCTTTGAGGATCACAGAAATCTGTTAAATGGGCAAATATTAATGAATACCAAAGCTACAGGTAACTGAAAGAGGTTGCAACTGTCTGACGAAAATGAACCCTCAAACCTGGGAACAAATAAATGCCAGTTCTTTTCCAGCTTCCAATCCGACGTGTTGAAAGACTTGAAGTAGCTCAATATCCTTCTCAATGGCCTTCACAGATTCAGCATGAAAGACAATCCAAATATTGCCCTTTGGTGTTTTTCAAATCTTTTGGCTTCTCCACAATGAAAAGTTTAGCCTCCTCATGATCCTGTGACAGATCACAGTCATCTTGCAATAATACTAGATTGCCTGAGGCAAAACTCATGGCAGGAAATGCAGACTTAACAACATGAAACGCTATCAGAAGAAGACAGGCTTGGAAACCTTGGAAAGAAAACTTATATTCTTAAGAGCAATCTGTTGAACTTTTGTGTCTGTGTAAAATAGATCTAAGGGTCACCAAGGAGCTTTCATATCTCTACCTTTCTACTACTGGCATGAAATAAGTATTGTCTAAGGTGAAAAAAACGCAGACAGTAATAGAAGGGTAAATAAAAAAGTTAGAAAAAATTGTTGAAGTCCACAAAACCTTTCTTAATGTTAAGGTGCAGTGTATCACAGCGTATTCTAAGGGTAAGAAAGGAAACATTAATGGGATACATAAAGTAAGCTGTAGAGAACCATGGAGAAGAAGATACATTACTGAAAGAAAACCCAAGGACTCATAGGTGCAGTGAGAGGAAGGGAGTGGGACAGGTAACAGAAAATGACAGGCAAGAAATGTTGTGAAGGTGCACAAGCCTATATCTGCTGGGGTTTTTCTATTTCTAATTGTTAAAGTACTATATGATTTTCTTTTAAGTTCATTGGATGTTTATGCATGATATAATTAATCTTAACTATGTAATTTAATCTTAATTTTGGGGTTTTTTTTCTGAGTAATAAGCTGTGTTGAGAAAAAGGAGCCCTTTTTTTCCCAGTTCTGCTGTAAAGAAAGTGGTGCAAGGTAGGAACATTTTTTCACTCTGTGATCAGTATAAGGCTTTGGCTTCAGACCTGAAGGTGGGCTTGCATTCAAAAAAAAAATGTTTCTTTTTTCAAATATAAAATTTGTACTAATAAAAAATATTCTTTCTTCCTATAAATATGTCCTTTTTTATGTTAAGAGCATTGTGGTTACAATAACATTACTATTAGCTCATCTGATCAGGCCTCAAAAAATTCTGTAGGTTCAGCTATGTTCTCCTGACTTTGCTATATTATTTGACAGAGATAATGAGAAGGAGTTTTGTGTTTGTGCCAGCTGATTCCTCCTGCTAGGTTAATGGGACAGTGCTGATTCAGAAATTGCAGTGAAATGCATTGTTTTTTCAGAATTTAAATCCTTATAAATACCCTTTTAAATCTGAAAGGTGTGCAAATTCAGTTTGGTGTTCTTGACAGCAAAAGGCAGGCAGTAGCAGCCTGTGACAGAGAATATTGACGAACACTTTAAGGGATTTTCAATTTAGTCCTTTCCTAATCAATGGATTTTTTTGTTAGTCTCTTCTTTGGCCTTTTATGAGTAGCACAAACAATTTCTTCCAGGTTGTATGACTGTGTTCTATCTAGGCATGCACTAGAAGGAGATGTTCAAATTAATATGCAAATTTGGTATCTGGATTCACATCTTAGATATGCATACCTTGCTGGGCCTTGAATTGCTGTGGTTTTAATAACCAAGAAGAATAGTGAGTGGGAGAAATTTTATTCAGCTCAGTGGCTTTTGAATGAAGCCCATTTGCATTGTGATCAGTACTCTAAGAGCTCTCTCTTCCTCGTGTCCTGCACTTCACTAGGCATTTGCAGAGGCCACTTTTGGAGACAGGATTTACAGATACACGAACATTTGATATGGCCCCGCAGAGCAGATACTATGATCTGAAGATCACTTCAGGAGCCTGGAACTTGCAGAGTAACATGCCATTGTCAGGCTAGGGGAGCTGAACAGTGGTTTTATTTTGCAACTATAATGATTGTTTTAGGGCAGAATGAGTTTCTGCTCTAGGGACTCGTTGTTCAATATCCACCTAAGCATCATTAAATAAAATAGGTAATGAACGTTGGAAGCAGAGGTCACAATGTATGGCTCTGCTGTGCCAGAGGAATCCACTTCTTACTGGGTTACAGAACCAGAGCTTCCATAAACTTCGTCTGTTGCTGATCCTATGGATCTTCCATTCCCTTCTGCATGAGGTCTGGCTGAAGTGGGGGTGGTAAAAAGCATTTTACAATCCTGTAGCCTGGTGATGCAAGACTCAGGAGCTGTTGTGGGTCCCAAGTCTTCAACTTCCTGATCATTAACTTGAGCCACAAAGTTACTGTGCAAAAGGAGGTTGCTGCTACCTTCCCCAGTGCTAGGTACTACTATGTAGGAAAGGAGTCATCACTCTGATGATTCGGGAGCCAATTACGACATGCTCTCTCTCTGTAGGGCTTCCCACTAAGTAGTTCCAGCCCTTCAGCCTGTATATCTGAGTGATGATTCACCAATGTTTCCTATATAGTCAAAAAAGGAGAGGTAGGCATCTCAATTAATACTGTAAATCACATTTTACAACTCTCTATTTACATTGAATATACAGTTATGAAATCATTGCAACCCTATCCTTACTGTATGCTCAAACATCAAAGATCCTGCCTGTGTTTTAACAGCAGGCAATTTTCTCTTTGATGCTCTGAAGTAATCAGTTTATTATTCCCTTATCATAATCCTCGTCAACCAGAAATATATTACCTGAATTTGCATGAGATTAGGGTAGTAAGTATGTTGTGACCTCAATAGTTCTAATTAAGATCCACGCTGAACTAGTCTGTTGTTCTATTTCTGCTAGCCTGGGGGTTGTCTTTTATGTAAGAAAGGAAAATGAAGCTGAATGGTTCACTAGAAAAGGAAGCCTGCAGTGGAAAGCCCTCCAAGGCCTCAAGGAACAATAGCTGGAAAATTTCTGAGAATCCTGTATCTCTGCAGAGTAACGGAAAACAAACCCAACCCATCCTGCCAGTCCCTGTGTGGTTTCTTGTTCATTCAGTCAAACACATATGTACACACAATCTTATTCCCATACAACTCCAATGAATGACCTCTGCCTCTTCTCCTCACTCCCTACATGCTCCCTCTGCTCTCACTATAGAGCTGAAATTTCCATGAAAAGAAACCCTGCATGTCATGTTCTGTATGTGGGGAATAAGTAGCACAATGACTTCCTGCCTGTTTTGGCCCTTTTTAAGTCCTTCCGAGTGGCTGCCAGGATTCCGTATGCTCCAACCTCGATCGTAACAACTCCTCATATTACACGACGGATGTTTCACCACGGTGTTAGGTGGGTGGGCCCAGACTCCTCCGCAAACTTGCTCAACAGGTCAAAAGCTTTGTATATTCATTGTGTTCTTTCCAGTTTGTTGGTAGAGAAGCATATGGCCCTCGTTGTCGAAGTCTAATTTGTTTGTCTAGAAAAGTAGATGTAAAGCTATCTGAAACAATTGGCTGGCTTTTCCTATTCTCTTTCTGAAAATTTTCCAGCAACTTGTTCACAGCGTGCACATACATTACAAACTTTTGAGATGAGTACTTTTGCGTCTGCTGTGGCCTTGTCGTGTACTTCTAACCTGTTTGTCCTCCTGCTGCATTCAGAGGTACATAGGATGTTGATGCACATTTTTGAGTTTATTATTTCATTCACTGCAGATTTATGATGGATTCATGATGCTGTTTCAGCATCTAAAGACACTCTTTTCTTCCCTTCTATTTGCAGCAGAGACTGTAATATAGGAACGTAAGACTAACACCCTGGCTCTAAACAATCATTCCATCTTGTCCAGTATTCTGTCTCTGCCAATATTTACACTGGATGCTTAAAGCCAGGGTGTAGTAAACATGGAAGAGTATACAGTAAATAATTAAATCCTTAACTGATATATTTACCTGGTGTCTGGCCCAGAGCCTTCCTGAGTTGGAGGTTACATCTAAGCTGCTGTAGATAATATGTACTTAATGGCTCTAGCCTTTAGAGCCTTTAGAGATTCAACTTCCTAAAACCACTTAATTTTTGGCTTCATAATGTCTGATAGTAAAGCATTAATCAATTTGTTTATAAATAAAAACATTTAGAAAAAAAAAAAAGCCCACATTTTCCTGGACTAATTTTGTGCCAGTTGCATGGTAAGTTACTCCTTTGTTCTTGTCCTAGGAGAACTGATAAACCATCATTCGTTATTCACCATCTCCTGTTTAAGATGCCACAAACTTCTGTCAAATCATCTCCTGGTTGTTTCTTTTTCCAAGCTGAAGAATTCCATAGTAATTAGTCTCTCTTCCTATAGAGTCCATATTTCTAATAACACTTCTGTACCTTTTCTGTTTCTACAGAGTATTCTACAGTATTCCTTCAGAGATGAGATGATAAGAACTCAATATGGTATTCAAGAAGCATGTTATTTAGCCAGTCTATGATAATTGGACTCTCCCATTACTATTATTATGTCTGGTCACACAGGTTCTTTGATCTTGTTGTATAGTTAGAAGTATTTTTTTTTCACATGAATTTCTATGTATTTATTAAGACTGAATTGATTAATTGATTGACAGCAGCTCTGCAGAGAAGGACTTGGGGATAATGGTGGATGAGAAATTAGATATGAGCCAGAGATGTGAGCNAAAGACAGTAGATTTAGATTGGATATAACGAAGAAATTTTTTACAGTGAGGGTGGCGAGACACAGAAACTGTTTGCCCAGGGAAGTTGTGCATGCCCCATCATTGGAAGTGTTCAAAGTCAGGTTGGATGGGGCTTTGAGCAAGCTGATCTAATGAAAGATGTCCCTGCGCATAGCAGAGGGGTTGGACCCTTCCAACCCAAACCATTCTATGATTCTATGGTACTATGATTCTAATTTCATACCCCATTTATACCTAATAACTTAGCATTTTCCCTATCATCTTTAGATTGGAGTACCCTAGATAAAATTTTGTCTTTCTTAGTCACCCAGATCTCTCAAGTGAGAGATCTTTCATCACTCGGTCTTCCAGATCATATATAATTATATTGAAGACCATAAATTCCTGGGAGAACTTACTTAAAGCTTTCATCCAATATGAAAACTAACCATTAATTTCTCTCATTTGTTTTCTGACTTTAACTGACTTTAATCTACATGAGAACCTTCCTTTTATCTCTTAGTTTCTTAGAACCACATTTTTTAGGGACTTCATCAAGCTTTTTAGACATCTAGGTATAATACGCTAATTGAATAACCCTCTATCTGTTTGTGCCTGGAGTTCTTCCAAGAACTCTACTAGTTTTATGAGGCATGACAACTCTCTACAAAAGCTAGGTTAACTCTTCCCCAGAACACTTCTCTCTATTACTATTTTTCATTATAGTTTGTATCACCTATCCTGTACAAAAGCCAGCCTGATTGGTCATTAGTTCCCTGCATTCTTCTCTGAGTACTCCTCAAAAACTTGCATTTGGTACTTCTTTTTCTCTGATACTGAGGCCTGTTAAAGCCTTTGAATATTTACTACAATTACTTGTTCAGCAATTGAATTTTTATGTTCCTTTACAGATTTTATTACAAGAAAGCAATTGAGTAAGAATGTAGGTTATGCAAGGCTTGTAAAAAAGTAATTATGTTTTATTAAACTGAAAGATTTAGTAGGAAAAGATCATTATAAGCGATCATTTTTCTCTATATGTCTTGCCTCATTTACTTTTTCAGAACATTAAGGCTACAGTAACCCTACCTTTATAGTGTGGGTAGACTTGCAAAAGGGCTAGGTTCACTTCTGAGTTTTTAAATAATTCTTTAAACAGCCCCTTTGGTACTGCAAACATTTGACCCTTTTAACAGCTTCTTGGGCTTATTTTTGCCAGTCTTGTTATTTTTCTGTATGCCCTTAAAACATTATTGTAGTAAACTTGTGTCTTTTGTTGTTTCAACTTGTACTAAGTCTTGTGTATTATTCAGGACTAAATCAGTTTGCTTTTTTTCCTTGTGAGTGCTTTCACAAATAGCTCCAAGAAGCAATCGTTTATAGCAGCTAAAATAGGAGAATCTGTGACTAGATCCATACTAGCAAATAAAGCAGACCAAGGTCCATTTCTGGCTTCCATGTAAGAGCAATTGACGTGGAGCAGAAATGGAAGATTCGTGTATCCAAGCTCTTTCCCCAACAGTAGAAGGTGGCCTCTTTCACACTGCATATTAGAAACTGTCCCTGGCTTGCTCATTGACATGGACAAAAGCCATGTCAAAGAGTTCACTAAAAATTGATCAGAGTCTGTGAACTCATTCCAGAGCTGAAACATTTGCCTTGTCCTGGTTTAGTCTACCAGTGCAGACATAGCCTCGTCATGGTTCACTGTGATGTTTACCTAGTCTAGTATGATTGGACTGTCTCATTGTTACTATTTGTCTGCCCTTCAGGCTCTGGTCATCTCTAGCATTTCACTCACCTCCTTTTGGTCAGGTGATTGATAGCATAGCACTAACAGCATACTGTTCCTTTTAGCGTGGAATGAAATTCTGCAGCCATTGAAATTCTGTAGTACAACACAGCTGTTGACACATACTCTGACACTATGCTTTCTTTAGCATTAATGTGCAAATGCAAACTAGTCTTCTTGTACAAAATGTATATTCTTGTATTAGTGTTCCACTGAATATCTTCTTGTCATCAAACTTCCGTCATGCCTATTACATTTTGTTTTTTTAAAAAAAGGCATTCACCAATGGTTCTGCCATTTAAACCATATTTTAAAATTGAAGTATTTGTATAGACATACTTGGGTTTTTGTCTCGATCTAGTTGCATATTTTTATATGGTCTGCTTACCTGGGATATTGTTTTTCTTTGTTTTTTTCTAACCTTCTATTCTATCCATTTTTCTAAGTCACAGGCTTACTGTTATTTCAGACTACACAGATACATCATTCTGAACAATTTACTTTCCACAGCTGGCATGATTTCCTTGGTTTTCATTTTAAAATTGCCTCATAGCATTTTTTAATCTTAAATGTCAGTAGCACTGATTCTGTTTTGATTAGGTGGAACCCATCTTATATAAACTTAATCTGCTTCAAAAATTTACCAGGTACTAATGAATATAATCCCCCTTTCCCTACACAGTTTAATCAATCATGACTGAGCCTCTGTTATCTGACACAGTGTATAAAACCAGGACCATTAAAGAATAGTACTATGTAGGACCGCATTTTTAGCATCCTGGTTTAAACTTTGCTTTCAGGACCTCTTGCCTGCTGTTTCTTTGTTGGTGGTGTGCATATGGGCCATAACCATTGGGTCTTTCTTAGCACTTACTAAGAGAATGTCTAGATTCCTTGTGGTATGTGCCATCTTTTCAACTGCATGGGTCTTTTCTAGTAAAATGTTTGTCCATGTTTTTATTTACTTGGTCATGCTCTTGTTCAATTTTCTTAGAAATGAAGGAGGTATTTTACTTTTTCTGCTCCTGAAGGGAGCCCATCCCACTTAAGACACCCATCAGCCTTTGCTGTACATGGTACCTGTTGAGTAACTCATGGCACAGTGTTAGCTAGCACAGGATCACTTCTTGGGGGTGACCTTCTCCTGGAGGTGAAGACCAGATCCAGCAGATCCACTCGGCCCACCCAGGGATACCTGGCTACTGTGATATCAGTCTGTGCCATCACATGCCCCAGAACTTCCCTTGAGTCCAAGAGAGGCTATGGATGGCCTTTACAGATATGACAAGACCCACACAGTGTCTGAAGAATGATTTGGCTTCTTCATGTCCTGTCTTGGAGCTGAAAGGCTTGACTTGTCCATCCATTCAGTCAAGTTACCTCTCACTTTGGGTTAAAAGATTTTAACTGACTAGTAAATGGTCTCTTGGTGTCTCGTCAACTCACGATTCTGGGTTTTCTGAAAGGATTAATTAAAGCCTTTCTGGTTGAAGTGCCCATCCCAGTAGTCCTGAAGAGATTACCACTGAATTTATGGCAATCTGTTCACTGCTTTAGATATATACCTGTGAAGGTTGCTTTCACTGTGCCTCAGCAAACAGACCAGGGGAAATCCAGGGATTTACACCTGGTTTTTTTGCCAGGAGAGTTTTCTTGAACCTCTACCCTAAATTGCTGCTAAAGGTTGTCACTGGATTTCACTTTAGGTAGGGAATTAACATGCCATTAATTCCCTTTGTGAGGCCTTTAGAAAGATTATCTAGAGGAAGTTGCCTTTCAGCTTTCTGAACCAAAGCTCTTCAGGCCTCTGTAGCATAGGTATGTCTTGGCACAGTGATTTCTGGTGCAAACTAACAAGGTAACTGATGGTGTCAGACTCTGCTATGAGACTAACATGGTGAATTTGCTATCACAATCTGGTCACACTCCATACAAGCTCAAGTTACTGTAGCAGCTTCGCTGAAGAGGCATGCCTCAGTTCCATCCCAGGGAACTTTAATCTCATGTTCACCAAGCATTGCTCTATTGCAGAAGCACTCCATCTGATAGGTCGATCCTTCATGTCTAGGGATGCCAAAACCTAACTTGAGTAAATTAAGTGAGAAGAGTAACAGAGTATTTCTTGGAATCACACACAGTGTGAGTGTGCTTAACAAGCATGAAAAGAAGAAAAAGCAATTACTTATGAATGACTGAAGTTTCAAGAGACACAGTGCACGGGTATTCACTACCAATCCTCATTTTTCTCCACTGATGTCTCTGCATGTAAGTGGGATAATTCTTCTGCCTATTAAGAAGAAACTGAAGGGGTAACCTTGCACCTCTTTTTTATCTGTGAAAGAAGCATGAAGAGAAGGAGAGTGCATGTGTGCCCTTTGGGGACTGCGAAGACAAAAAGTCTCCATTCTCAAGCTCAAGTCCATACACTGTGTGCAACATTCACTTTTACAGCACATCCTGAAAATTATTGCCAAGTAGCTTTCCCTTCTCCCTCTCTTTGGCTTACTCTGCTTTTCTTTTAGCTTTTTAAAAATTTTTCTAATGCACTTCCAGCTGCCACAGAAATTGTGTATGCTGCGGAGGATGTAATCCAAAGTTGCCTGAACTCTGGTACTTTCAATCGATAAAGGTAGCGCCCAAAACTACAGTAGTCTCTTCACAGAGACTGCAGTCTAGGTTAGAGAAAGCAATACGAAACTTTACCGCCTCTCACTTCTTTAGATGCCAGCACTCTCCCTTCCTTTTTTTCCTAAGATTAAAAAGAAGATCTAAATATATGTTAAATTACACTGTCTCCATTTGAGTGTATTTTCCTCACTTCTACTGATGCAGAGTGATATTATCACTCAAATTGAAATACATAATCAGAGTGTGCCTTGAATTTTAATCCCTTAACAGTGTGGGTTTGGTTTAAGCAGAATCCACACTTCTAGTGCTACTATTTGGATGGAGACAGTTTTATACAGGTCAGGCTTAGCAACAGCAATGTGTCTTTAAGACAACATTCACAACTTAAACTAATGTCCTATTTAATGACTGTTTAACTTTATGGCAATGAATTTTCCTTTCAGAAAACACTGCACACAAGGAGAATGATGATTTAAAGGACAGGTTTTGACTGCAGAGCAACAGAAAAGAGAACAAGCAGTGAAGTTCAGCTTCTGTTATGAGATCATTACATCTTATTTGCGGAAAAATTAGTTGCATTTCTTGGAAATTGTTTAAGCAAAATATAACAGTGAAAATTACTTCCTTCCCTCATCCTCTTAATTGTATAACATCTGATCAGGAAGCTAGTTGCTGGACCTATGCTATAAACAGGAAGGTCAGAGAGAACAAATCAAACATGCTTCTGGTGCTGAAGACTACAACAGCACAACTGAACAGGAAACAGAGCACAGGCTCATTTGAAGGGGTAGGGCTGTGGGTGTCCCACCGGCAGCTGCATTTGCACCGCCTCCATGTGAGTGATAAATGAGAAAGTCAAATACCCACTTGCTGCGAAGTACCTGCCTTGAAGACCACTCAGCATTCAGGTAAGGCAAATGTGTTGTTACTGTGGGGAAGGAATTGGCAAGGAGCCCTCTCTCCTCAAACAAACAAGGACTTAAAAGCCCTGTGAATCAGGTCTTAAAGTGAAGAAATAGGAGGACTGGATCTCTCAATTCACCGGAAGTACATTTTTGTGAGTAGGAGTGGTAAAAGAGGCAAGGAAGTGTTTCTTTTTGGACAGGTTCATGATTCAGTGGAACAGCAGGGTGTACTTTGTATGGATCAGATGGGTGAATCAACATGGATAATCAATTCCTTCTCATAACTTAGGGGTTATTTCTTACTCTCAAGGTGAAGGAAGGAGGTGGAAAATCCTATCATTAGTTGCAAACAGCAAGCTTTGCCCTTGTCCTCTGATGAAGAGGCAGAAAGTTTTCCCATTAATAAACTGTCTTCATATGAAGCTACTCTGAGAGACCGTGTCAGTGTTGATGGAAGGGGTGGTTTGGGGCCAACAGAAGGCCCAAGACTCACCCAGCTAACCACATGAGTTTTGCGTTCAGCTACAACCAGTGACAAAGAAGGAAGAACAGTGGCTGTGGAGCATGCATTTGAGGAAGAACAGCCAGTGATGCACGGAGTTGTCTGACATAAGATCATGCTTGTGTGCAAAGGTGTAAAGATGAGAGAGCTCATCAGTCTTCTTCTGGCTCCATGCTTGGTTTTGGGGGTTGAAACTATTCGAGGTGAGTTTCAGACTCTTTGCCTCTATTTTTTCCTCCTTTCTTTTCTATTATTGTTTCTATTATTGTTCCTTTTCTTTTAGCTTGATATTTCTCCATCCTCCCTTTATTTTCTACTTTCATCTTGGTGACAGAAAGAGGAGACTCTGTGACTCTACAGATACGTAGTTACCAGGGCTATACCAAACACTCCAGATCTATGTCAATGGGAGAGTTGTGAATGGTATTTAGGCAAGACCCCAAACTTCATGGGCTAGACAATGTTCAAAGCCTGTTAGTNTTGACTATTGCCAGAATGAGCTGTGACTTTGCCTGTCCCATTGTTAGATATGTTTTGGTTTATAGCAAAAGAAAATTTTTTTTCCAACCTGCCTTTTTTCCTCAACAATAGGTGTCTCTTCCTTGTGTCTGTTGACTTGTCCTGCCTCCAAGTGATACTCCCCTTTCTTTAGAGTTAGTGAGTGCTGGCTGCTTCCTAAGAGACAGAGAGCTGAGAGCCGGTTGATAACACAGCTGGCAGAGCAGAGGCACAGCTCCTGTGCAAGTGAGGAACTTAGTCATTACTTGTAAGTGTTAGAGGCTCTGAGGTATTGAATAAAAGGTACTGAAAAATATATCCATTGTACACCTATCTTTCCAGAGATAGACACATATGTCTGGTATTTGGGAGGATTATGCTTCCTTGCCTAACATGTGATTCGCAGTACTGAATGCCATGCACTCTCTGGTCTGTCAAGCAATAACCCTATGATGACTGAAACAGCCTTGTCTTTGCAGCATATTTCACTTTTTGGACCTGGAAGTGACTTGGCTTTGGCACAGGTGTTTCTTGCAAGATTAGGCATCAGCCACCCCAGGCTGGCAAAATCATTCCTTGCCATCTCTTGGCTGCTGTTTCTGAAAAAAAGAGCTCTCAACCTAAGCTGACCCTGGGTCAGTAGTTTCCATCATAGCAGAGACAACTCCAGTGCCTGTTCTTGGAGTTTCAATTCTCAGGGAAGGGCACATTCATTTTCCCAGGTTAACAGTGACCTTTCCTCAACACAGACACAGCTCCTCCTTGCACAGAGCTTTTTCACAAAAGAAAAAGGAAAAGCAGGTTCTCTGCAAATCCACCCATGAGGTATGTTTGTTTACTGATAGAGGGGCACAAATTTTTCAGCCGCTAGATTTTAAAAATATATTTTCCTCGTCAGGAAGCTTTCTCCTTTCTGTGACTTAAATGTCATTGTAGCTAACCAGAGTGGGTGTCTCTTACTTTTGCATATGACTTCCTAGAGGCATAACCCTTGCTAAGGCAAGTGGGCTTATTCGGTGGGTATATGAATGTGTTCACCACCATGACAACAACCCACAAAGGCAAAGCTGAATGTCCTGCTTAATGAGGCATCTCTTTTTTTTGCTTTAAACAATAAATCACTCACTCATATGTTGCACTTAGTGCCTTTCTACTGAGACATCTCTTGAGTGCTAGAAGAGCAGTGAATTCCTAAGAGCATTTGTTTGGCTGTTTTAAAATCTATAATTATGTTCTTAGAAGTTGTTTTTCTAAACATCTCCCAGATTCTTTCTGTCATTAAGGGGTACAAAAGTCAACACTACACTGCCTAGGTCCTGGGGGTCCTCCCATTCAGCCTGGACCCTTGTTTATTGCAAAACTATGCAGAGATTTTCCAGGACTCAGAATTATGCTGATCCTAGGACACTGATGCTGATGTGAGTACTCAGCTAAATAAATCACCATTCAGCATTGCCCAGCTGGTCTTGGTACTCTCATTTCCTCCTACTGGGAATATCAAAAGATCATTCATAGGAGACAACAGGCTTCTCATTGGGAAGAGCTACTCTTTTAGGCTTTCTGTGTTATACTCACACTTGCTTGACCAGCTTTCCATCTGTGTCGGAGTTTCATGGAGCATCAGGCCTCTGCAGTTCAGGAAGAGAAACAGAGCTAGAATCTGAAGTCTTAGATCACAGTTCACTGTAACAGAATGGCTGTGATTCTTGTCTGGGCATGGGGAACAGAAACGGGAAGATGTGTTTGAGGTTTTAGCCAGTGTTACGAGGCTCTTTTGCTTCAAAGGCATGAAGTCCAATGAAGCTTAAAAACACCAAGCTTAACCCTTTGGACTTATCTTTTGAACTGGAATATTTCTTGAAAATTATTTTTACCTATTATAAAACAATTCCAGCTTTTCTTCACAGGCTGTAGACCAGAATCTTACTTTTCTTGCATGACCATTTTGATTTACAAACAAGCAAAGTCAAAAAGTTGAGGCTTTCTCAGTCCTAAGACTCACAATAAAATTCTGGTAAATGGCAACATAATGACAGTCCAGCCTACTCTAAGAGCAGCAACTGCTGTTGGATTCTTCTTGCCTTCAGGCTTTCCCACAAAGGGCCAAATTTTGTTTGTGAAATCCATGCACTATGAGCTGAACAGCACAGGGGATATTCCCAGTAGATCTCATCACCCAGCTCCTCACTTCTCTGTCTCTGCCTTCTTCAGCACAGTAGCAGAGCTTGTGTTCATTTTACCATTTCCCACTACCTCCTTTAGCCCCATCTGTCTTCTCATTGTTTCCTCTTTTCAGAGAGCATCCCAATGCAGACCCTACAGTGTTATAATGACTACGTATCTCTTACAACTTGCACATGGATGGAGTGTTCAGAGGCTCGTCAATTCCTGAATGTGACTCTGAACTTTAAGAACAGCTGTGAAAAGTAAGTGCCTGGCTGGTGTTCTGTGAAAGGTCTAAAGGGGCATGGCTGCTGAACCTAAGAGATGGAGCTGGGCAAAAGGACAGTGGACTGGGCTTGCAGCTAGCATAGTATCCAGCTTGCAGACACCAGTGTTATGTCCAGGCTAGGGAGAATGTTGGATCTGTACAGGATGAGGAAGAACAGGAAGAAGAGCATGCTAATCGAGTCATTTTCATTATCTTTTCAATCACCCTCCCGTGCTTTTGCTGTGAGAGCACACACACAAAATATGGCAGCACATGTTAATTATTGCACCTGAGTGGAGAAGGTTGTTACACTAGATGCAGCGGTGATAATAACTAACCAGAATGGCAAAGAAGGCTTCTTCTTCCTTATGCCAGTAAGAGCATAGCTATGTTGAAACAATTTCTGCAAAAGAAACTGTGAGAAAAACAGAAGTTGTACATGTTTGTTTGACTCACTGGGTTTCCTCTCAGAGATACTAGGCTACGTCTTGTACTATCTTTTTGCTACTTCTGCTTCCTTTCAAGAAAAACCAGAACAGTCAAACTGGAGAGTATGAGGGAGAGGAAGGGACAAAGAAGAAGGAAGAGATAGGGGAAGGAGAAAAAAGAATAATAGTAGAAGCAGGAGATGGAGGAGTAAACAGCAGAGAGACTGAAGGGTGGGAAGAAAACATGAAATAACAATAGGAAGAAGTTATCTTGGATTTATTTTTGAGAAAGAGCTCTAGGATTCATTCATGAGTTGACCTGACAGCTGCTGAAGTAAATGGAGAAGGTGCTCCTTACAGTCTCTACAGTATTGAATCACATTCCAAATGTTAGCAGTTTGCTGTGGACTGAAGTCTACCAACAACACAAGTGTTCCTGTGGCACAACGGACTCCACAGTCTCCATGAAAACAATTTTTTTTGTAGGAGGACTACAGTCCCATAGTCCTTGCAAAACTTCTGTCCCAACCGCTAGCTGCATTTCTTTGGCTTACCTTCTTTGACTTCTCTAGGGTAAGCATAGCATAACATACATATGTACACATGTAAACTGCCAGCCCTACTGTTACAGAAGCAACAAGCTTTGCTTGCTAAGGGAAGGTGAGCCAGGAGCTGAGGGTGACAGCAAGGCATTGACCTCATTGACAATGGCGTAATCCCACAGTAACAAGAAAAGCAGAACAGTGAGAGTGATGAGGATCAGCCATCAGTCCAGATCCTCAAGGAAGTCCCTATCCAGCAGCCAGGCTTAAGGTCAAGCTAGAAAGTCAATTCCACAGATCACAATCAGCAATGTGTACCACCAGGCACAGATATGGCTGCCTCATAGCTCAGGCAAGGACCAAAGGCAAGGGCCTGAAATTAAAAGCAGCTTCTGAGTGAAGGTGGAGAGGCCCTCAGTCAGGCTGATTCCACCTTAGACAGCCTTGAGCATGGGTAGCCCAATCCCTTGCAGGGCGGTGGGCGTGAAAGAGGTTGTGTTCAGGGCCCAGACTCCTACCAATCCAAGATAGTTACTGTGAGTGCACCTTCCTTTAAGGAAAGGAAGAGAGAATAAAGCAGATGTGCTTGATATTAGAGAATTTATTTATGTCACTCAATTAACTACAGGAGTATGCCAACATAATGCAGTGATAAACATTGATTTAGAAACAGAACAAAATAGCATGTGGGGAAGGTTTCAGAAATCACACTTTGGGCCATCTAGCAGCATCCTATTCAGATAGTCATGCTTTTTTCTGTGTAACCAGGAACAGAGAAATGACCTGCAGGTCCCACAAAGGTGAAAACCACACTGACTGCCAGAACTTCACAATGCACTGTGTGTGTCACATCCATGGATATGATCAAGAAAACTACAACTTCAAATTTGACCTGACACTGCAGGCAGAGCTAAATGACTACTTGTTTCAGAACGGTAAAGACGAACCACTAAGTCTTGTCTCTGTTCTTGAGTATTTAAAAGTTTTTTAAATTAATGTATTGAATATCTAATCCTAAAAAGATACTTAGGTCAGCCCTTAGCCTGAAACATAAGCAAGAGTAAAGTTAAATGGCTATAAGCCATAGTACCACCTTCAAATTCAGTGCATTCGGGATAGGCAAAAATGAGTCTACCCTCAATGACTACAATGGAAAAAATGGGGGTAGACCTGCCAGCTAACCAGTGTCTTGACTGGGATTGGGGAAAGATATCAAAAAAACCTTCTGTTTCAGCGCCATGCTATACATGCATTACAGCATATTCTTTCACAAAGTTCCTATAAAGCTGCATAACAGCACTGCTCTCCCTACTTTCCTCTTCTGTTCATGAATATCCTTCCCAGGTCTTGTAGAGTTTGCACTTTGCAGTGAAAAAGAATCATAGATTATTTGTAGCAATCCAGGGAAATTGTTAAATATCCGAATTCTGTCATTCAGAGAATATCAACTAGGCATTTTCTTCCCCTCTTCATGTCCCTGTCC
>WAAD01025381.1:9385-39918 GCA_013389945.1 Fregata magnificens | reverse complement strand
AGCAGGTTGGGTTGCTATAGAGCAGTGGGGGAGATGTGTAGAGGCAACAGTATCCCACCTAAGGACGGATGGTCTCTGATGGACTTTTTTCAAGTGTATTTTGGAGACATATCTGTCTGTATGCCAGGCAACCCTGATGTTTGAGTCCTGTTATCCCCACACAAATCAGGTTATAACATAATGAGTGAAGATGGGAAGGGGAGAAGGGAGGAAATCTGTGCCATTCCATATTTGCTGAGATGATCCCTTCTGGAGAGGAACCACACCCTCAAGTGTTAATGTCTTGCAGGGAGGAACAGCACTGTGTTTGGAATTGCTCTACAAACTATTCTGTGGGCCTAGAGCCAACATGAAGTACACAAAGCAGAGAAGGGTTTATAGAGCTGAGCTAATATCTGAACTGTCTGTGAGAAAGTTAGGGCAAATCTGTGAGGGATCCTGACTGTGCAGCGGCCAAGATGGCGATTGGTTTCTTGTACAGACAGAAGGCTTTTTCCTTTCTGCTGAGGCAGCGCATTCTTGCTTTTTGCCAATTCATGGGCACGTTCCTACCTGCACTGAGGTGTTGGAATTTTTGGGACTAGATGGGTAGTAAAGGGCTCTCCAGTCCTGATATCCTTTTTGAAAGCAGAAGACTCTGCTGTTCAGAAAGTTGTCCCAGGAAGCCTTTAAAAATAAGCAAACACAGAGGCCTACATAAAAGCCTAGTTCAAAGCTTGGCTTGACCATCAGTTGGCTTTGTAAGGGAAACTTTGTTTTACTGAAAAGTTTAGTCTTGCAGTCCTAGGCCAGCAGGGCCAGGTGGTGAATGGGAGATGTCTAGGTGGAACTGTATTGCTCACTCTCTCTCTCCTTTGCCTCTTCGAGATGGGCCCAGATGTTATTCCTGGTTACTGGTAAGTAGGTTTTAAAAAAATGGCTACCAGAAGAGAGCTGAGCTCATTTGTGTAGCTGTCACCTTGATGTTGTTGCATCATAAGCCATTATGGCCTCTTAGACTCTGGGTCAGCTCCCTAAAGAGTCAGGACGGAGCCGCTGCTGTTCTCCAAAAGTATTTGGAAATAGCTTGGTAGCACAGGCTGCTGTTTTTGCAGTAATCGTGTAATGGCTCTACAGAGACCATTAAATCCCCTGCATAGACAATGGGATTTATGAGAGAAATAAGGAATCTGACACATACAGATTTGGTGAAGAACATGTCCTTTCTCTAGGACTAGACCGTCCCTCTGTGCCCCTAATGTGAAGGTGATGTCGATTCCTTTTGAAAAAGAAAAAAGGAGCTGAGACAGACCAGGAGATACTAGAGGTGTGCAAAGGAATAATAAGCTGAGCTTACTTAGGCAAGCGGAGTGTCAGCCTCACGGACTGTTGTTTCAACCCACACACCCGGTGTGTTATGACATTCGTTTCTCCAGTGACTTCTTAGTTTGTTTTCTTTCCTGCTCACCGCTACAATCTGGACTTCGGTGATGCTTATTGCCTTGTAAGGCACTGTTCCAGGCAGCTTATCCTCGCTCTGCTGACATCAATAGCATGGCTCTTCCTGAGTTCAGCAGAAGCACTGCAGGTAGAGCTGGTGGTGTCATGTCCCATGGACTGTATATGCCACTTGGCACTCAGGCTACCACTTACGGTGTTTGCAGTTTCCTCTTCCGCTCTGGTAGTCTTTCACCTTCCAGTATGAGACAGGAACTTAGTGGTTTCATTAGCCCATGCATCTACCTGGGAAGCAGACCTTCTGCCAGCAGCTATCTCCAGGAGGAGAAAAGTGTTGGTATTGTTCGGACAAGGCTCAAGGAACAGTTTTCTGTTTAAACTGCTCCAAGGACACTGTCTAGAGAGCTCTGAGTATGTAAGATGTCTTTCAGACCCTGAGGCTTTTACTTCTAGTTTGCCTGCAGTTTTTGTGGCTTAATTCTGTACTTGAAAAGTGGATGGGATTCAAGAAGTAAGAGCTGGCTCTGCCTTTTACAAGGGATTAGGAGACACTTTTGCAGGTTGCTTTCCTCTTCTTATGTTGTGGGACCAGCAGAATACCTCTGGGATCCAGCTGAGAGGCATGCTGAGTCTGCGCAGAACATGTCAGCGGACAGCATATAGATGTCTTTTTGTTGTTTTTTTTGTGGGTACATCACACAGAGAGGACAAAGTGATTATGTATCCCATGGAATTTGAAATTTTAAAATGAAAGCTACCGTGAGTTCTGTGTTGACAACTATTCAGGTGTTTGGTCGTTTTGAAGCTCCACGTCCTGGAGTCCAGAGATTACAAAAGTCTGAGCTTTCACTAGGTGCATAAATACTCCTTGATTTTACAGTTGCAAGTTGGGAAGTGTGACACCAAAATAACTGCTTCCAGTTTACCCCAATCCTGTAGTTCATAAGCTGTCAAATTTGCTGGGTTATGGATATATCTCTGCCTTTGTTCAGTAGCTACCGTGTTATACAAAAAATAGCTTTAAAAAGCATGGCTGGGGGACATGTCTTGTTTGCTCTGCTTGTCTCACATAGCAGAGCTAAGTCTCCTAGCAGAGGGAGGAGACTGAAAAGAGAAAAAGGCTTATTCCTTCTTTAACTACTGCTCTATGTTCAGGTTATTGAAGGTCAGTTGTTTTAAATTCCATTTTCTCCAGGCATACAAGAGATCAGAGACATTCCAGATTCCTTAGATTTCTAAGTGATCTGATTTACAGCCATGTCAAATAAGTTTGAGTCTTATCCATGACCTGATGTATGTGTGCAGATTTCCAGCATTGCTGGGGAATCAGAACAATCAGTTCTTCCTTCTTTGTCTTGTGGAGTTCCCATGCCTCTTGTAAAGACTTGTCCTTTCTTTCCCTTCTAGAACTTGGCTTACTGGCTGCTATGCTGCTGTCTTTTTGATATTCACACCTACCACTTTGTCTGAGACTATGAATGATACCCTAGGGCAGGCTTCAGACCCAAAGCTTCTGTCCAGAATCTGTGTGTGTGCATATGAGTGTGCACAGACATGCAGTGAAAAACCCTTTCTCTTCCATGTCTGTCTCTGTGCTGAACTCCAACACAATATTTAACTATGCCTTCATCTTGGATGGGTTTTGTTCTAGTGCACAATGTCACTGTAACCCTGGGCCATTCAGCTTTGTGTGGCAACACTCAGCAGGTCAAAATAGCAGCGTGGTAAAATGCAGGCAAGGCATCAACAGACTCTTCCCTTTTCCCAACAGCAAGCAACATCTCCTGGTCACTGAGGGGCAGACCTAGAAAGACCCTGGAGTGTAATTGTCAAGTCAGGAAGAGTGCTCCTGCCCTGCTTCTTGGGGAGCTGCTAGTGGAAGCTTTAAGAGTGGAGGGAAAAAGAAGCTGTCAAAACCCACAAGACATAAGCTTTTCTTATATAAAAGCTGTTACATTACAGACAACTTCACCGTTTCCTTGTTTTACAGAGAGTTGTGTTTGGAAGTGTGCTGGAGAAATGCATGTAGCTGGCTGACAGGGCTCCAGCAGCCTAGCCTGGCAAAAGGCCCCTGTGGGTGGGATAGAGATTTAAGACCTGGGTGGTCCTTACCATGCCAGTAGGGCCAGCTAAAAGATAGAAAACTAGGGGTTAGTGCTATTGTTAGTTTAGGGCTGCGACAGGCTGCTGAGCAGAGCATATTGGAAGGCTTAGGTGGATACTTTTGTCAGTTGTTAGATTTATGATGCTGCTTTTGGGCTCAATGTTTTTTACATTAACTTGCAAGAGGAAAGGAGAAAAGTAAATGCATTCCTCTTGCTGCGCCAGGAGAGGATGTTTCTGTAACAGCAAATTGATTTGGTGTTAATAAGCAGTAATGCAGGACCCTGGAAGCACTGGCTGTCCAGCCAGCCAGCTCAGACATCACTCCCTAGCATGCAAGTCACTGTTCATGTTGTGATACTGTGTTGTTCCCTTGCCATAGGGCAACCACCACCAATTCAAACGCATGGGCATTGCTTTGTCACACTGATACAAGTGGATGCTGTTGGCCTGAGAGCTGGTTGTCCTGTTGCAAGTGAGATCAATTTCTTCTGGAGAATGCTGATTTGGTGCTGTAAAAGAACTTTGTATCATTCCTTTGTTGTCCTAAGCTAAATCTAAGTCCTGGCTTCCCAGAGACAGGGTGGCAGCTTATCATATTTTACCATCAGGCATTTTGCAGCCTATTAGGAGACACCATCAAATAATGGAATTATAATGTCTTGTGTATGATGTCTCTTTCTTATATCCAGAGCAGTACAGACTTTGTGCAAGATTTTTTATTCTTTGTGATGCTGAGATTATAAATGTAGAAAAAATAACTTACATTTGGAGTGTCTTTGAACAGACAGTTCAACAGATGGTGCTGCTCATTTTTGTTCTCTGGTGTCACTGGTCAGTGTTTTGTGATAAGAGAAGGAAAGGAAACAGAGTTTATTCTCAGCCCATGCACCGGGGGTGTGGTTAAAATAGCCCCAGTCTGGAGTTAATTTATTCTCTTTTGAAATACATAAATTCCAGGGCTGAAAAAAAAAAAATACAGCCTTTGTCTGGAGGACATTGTGCCTATGACATTAGCAGGACAAAACATCTAATGATCTTGCTGGAACCCACTTGGGCTTGACTGGTTAGAGAGATGAATGATGTCATTGTGTTGGGAATCTGAATCATGCTCTCAAAGCATGATGCCAGGAGACCTCCTAGACCCCTCCTACACAAAAAGCAGGAGGGGCTGGACCAGAGAAATGCGGAAACAAAGGCAAATTTCTTGCAAAGTTCTTCCTGCATAGATCTGAGTCACATGAGTTGGAGAGAGTTGCAGTTGCATCCAGAGCATTACAGTGTTAACTGTGCAAACCAGGAATAAGAGTGGGAGAGACTCTGGGGGGCATGCTCCCAAAGTTTGCCCAGCAGAGTGCTGACAACAGTGTGTGTCATGAGTGTGAAGTGAAACAGCCAAGTCTCATCACTCCTCATTTGACAGGTAGACTCAGCATCCTGCAGAGTTACAGAATTCCCTCAATGCATTAATCCCACCATCAGTTTTACAGGAGTTTGATTTGGAGTCTTGGAGATGAAAGTTATCTTTTGGCCCTCAATCTAGTGCATCAGCAGCGTGGGTCCACTTCCCTCTACTTGGGCAGCTCTAACCGCTAGCAAATGAGCTGGGGTCAGCTCTGTCTCCAAGTCTATTCAGGCCTTTGCCTTAGCAGAGAAAGTTGACTGAGATGTGGGTGTCTGCTGGGGAAGAGATGGAAGTGAAACTGTCACATTTCATTTCGCAATGGTCAAACAGCACAAAAATGAACATGGTTTTAACTGGTCACATCTGGGTAGTACTACTCCCTTCTGGTGAGACCCCACCTGGAGTACTGTGTCCAGCTCTGGAGTGCTCAATACAGGAAAGGCATGGACTTGTTGGAGTGGGTCCAAAGGAGGGCCACAAAAATGATCAGAGGGCTGGAACACCTCTCCTATGAGGAAAGGCTAAGAGAGTTGGGGTTGTTAAGCCTGGAGAAGAGAAGGCTCCAGGGAGACCTTATTGTGGCCTTTCAATACTTGAAAGGGGCTTATAAGAAAGATGGGGACAGACTTTTTAGCAGGGCCTGTTGCGATAGGACAAGGGGTAATGGTTTTAAACTAAAAGAAGATAGATTCAGGTTAGATATAAGGAAGAAATTTTTTACAATGAGGGTGGTGAAACGCTGGCCCAGGTTGCCCAGAGAGGTGGTAGATGCCCCGCGCCCCTGGAAACATTCAAGGTCATGTTGGAGGGGGCTCTGAGCAACCTGATGTAGTTGAAGATGTCCCTGCTCATTGCAGGGGGGTTGGACTAGATGACCTTTAAAGGTCCCTTCCAACGCAAATTATTCTATGATTCTATGAACTGTTCTTGCCCTGCTGTTTCTGCTGGTGCCTTGTTATTTATGCAGGACCAATATCAGATCCTAATATTTCTGCCTCCCTTCCCCCTGCCCATTCCTTCGTCCTTGGGTTGTTGTTTTTGTCTTGCACAACATTTGTTAAATAGTTTCTTCTTGGGCAGAAGAGGCCTTTCAGACAGTTTTGGTGGGTGATGCATTGACAGATAGCTTTGGTGTAATGTTTGAATAGCATGGGGGAAAAAACTCTGTGACTATAGATGGTATGAAATAAAGACTTGGACTGTATGAAATTCAGTTGCAGGCTAAGCATATCCCACGTTGCTCTTAAGCTTAAGTTTGTTGGGTCAGGCACTGTCTTTTGCTGTAAGTGTACAGTGTCTGCGGCAGCATGGACCAACCAAGGTCTGAGCCTCTGGGCTTAACCACAATACCCGTGTTAAATAAGTATATTAACAGAGAAGGGAGGAATAGATGGAATAATAACAGAGGAGGTAGCTGCTGACTATGAGTGTATTTGTAGTTTTTTCTTCCTTTTGTTGTCAGTAACATTCTTTTTTTCTTCTTCGACAGGTTCTGTTTATTTATATTCAGGTGAGTGACATCTTTGTAATCTTTCTGTTTGTGTGATCATGAGAAGAAATGAGGGACCCTGATTCCATGACATGCAATGGGGGTTTCATTGCTAACTTTCATAGGCATGAACCATGCATCCCATGAACTAGTGTCTCTAAACTTTGATTAAACTGGGGGTTAGGATTAGGAAGGGTGGGTAGGACAGGTCAAATCTACGATCCTGGTAACAGACATCACAGACATTGCTTTCACTGAATGAAATCAGTGTTTTTAAGTGGCTTTCTATTGTATTTCTCCATGAGCGAGCTCTATGTTGGTCTTGAAAGTTACTTTATTTTGGGTGGAAAATGTGCAGAGATTCTAGGACAGGTCTGAGTCCTACTCTAGTGTCTTTTTCACAGGCCATTAATCTGGTAACACTGTTTTTTGTTCTTTGCTCCTGGCGCTCAGTCCCAGCTGATGCCTCAAACCCAGACAGTGTTGTAGTATCAGTGTTAAATATCAGTGCTACATTGGGGTCACAGGCTGTCCTGCCCTGCAAGAGTTATCGCATGGTGTGGACCCAGGATCGTCTGAATGACCGCCAGCGTGTAGTCCACTGGGATGTGTACAGCAACTACTATGGAGATAACAAGGTGGAGAGGCTATGTGACATGTACTCAGCTGGACATCAGCGTGTATACAGCTCCTACAACCAAGGGAGGGTATTCATGCCCCAGAATGCATTTACAGATGGCAACTTCTCCTTGGTGATCAAAGGTACTAAACAGCATCTTTTCTCCCTATGCTATCGGCAAAATGGAGGATTCATGACTAAATTAACTTTGTGTTTTTCAGTGAAAATGGCTATTTTACAGAGCATTTTCTATAAATAAATATCAGTCTAATGAGGTTAATGAGGTTCTCTGAAGCAGTGGCAATAGTGTTTTATTTCCCTTTGAAACAGTCCCATTTTAAAAGAGAATTGGTGACAACTCATTGCTTGAAAGTCACTTAGGCTTCTTGTGGACCTTTGACTGTATTTCAGTTCCTGAACTATAAACCCAAGATTGTTATTCTACTTATGCCTGCTCTTAGCTAAACTTAAATTGGTTTTCTCTTTCCATCTGTTAATACAAATACATTCCACACAAGACCAAATAAACTGAACAAATTATTGTATTAGGTGAGATGATTCTTCTCTATTTAGCCTACCCTGGTGATAAGGACGGGTTAGAACCAAGTTATATAAAGGCCCTTTTGTGTCCATACAAGCACTTGGGAAACAGTATAAATGACAAAAGTAATCATTGTCTCAGCCTAAAAGATTCAATTTGCCCTCTCTTCCCTATTGTACTAGATGTTGCAGAGAGTGATGAAGGCACATATTCTTGTAATCTTCACCATCACTACTGCCACTTATACGAAACTGTGAAAATTCAACTAGCTATCACCAAGAAAGGTAGGTGTGGCAGACAGCTTGGTGTTCCTTTCTGCAAGGGACCTGGTCTGGCAACTGGAGTCCAGTGGCCACCAGGACTCTGTTGAATTCACAGTGGTGCTTGTGTGCTGATTCACGGTAGGCCTTGCATGCTGTTCTGCTCAGTGTCAGAGAAGAGCAGTGTGGATGCAGGGTTTTGCCCATGCCTTACTGGTTGCAGGTTCAGGGCACAGATGCCACAAGAGGCTTGGAAAGCATCAGGAGACAGTGGTGCTTGCTATGCTGTTTGCTATCAGATTCCCTGAGTTTCAGAAACTTTATTCAGTGTGTGCTATTTATGAACCTCTCTCCTTTCTTGGCATGTGCCAAACAATGCAGGGAGCCTGTTAAGTTAAATGTTAACTCTAGGCAGCCCAATTAGCTAACTGTCCTGTTACTGCTCCAGCAGTAGAACACTCCTAGTAACAATCCATCATCGTAGCCACAAAGATCTGCCTTGTACATTGGTTGGTGAGCTTACCCTGAGAAGCCTGTAGTTAAAAAGCCTCCTCAAGTTACCACACCTTAACTCCAGCTCTAAAAGCAAGCTTCTAAGGGCTGTTGGCAACTGCAGTGTGTGCCACCCATGCCACACATGCATCACTACCATGTCATTTAAATTGACCTTTGTACAATGCACAAGTAAAGCTTCTGTGGCTGATTGTGCTGGGAAGCTGTTGAAGGGCTGATGGGATAGTGGAGAAGTGCATCTCTTCTGCTGCTGTTCTTACAGCTTCTGTGCAATAAAAACACCCAGGCAGGCCTGTGAGCCCCAATCTGCTCATCTGTGTTTTGGTTCTTCTGTTATTTCTTTTCAAGAACGAAATACAAAACAGTGCTTCATGAACTCCTCCAGTAATTAGGGCATTTGTGGGTAGAAAAGCATTTCCTGCTTGGAGAATTTGGGCTACAGCATATTGAAGATGAAATCTGTTGTTCTTGTTCCACTCTTAGTCTGCAGAGAGAATGTACTTCCTGCTTTCTGAAGCAAGAGATTAACTCTCAGTTATAAGTAAAAGAAAGTGGTCTTGCTTAATGCACTGACCTAGGATGTAGAAGATAAAGGTGCATTTCTTTACTAACTGCTGAAGTAAGTGTGAACAAGGCATACTCCCCCTGTGGCACTTCAAGATCTTTGGAGGGGATGTGTTGTAGGATTGCAGGGTCTGAGAGCAATCTTAGGTGTCCTTAAGCATAGGACAAATATGTGAAGATGCACATACCAAGGTTGCACAACTTGTATTGTCTCCTCCACAGCTGAGGATGCAAATCAGTACTGGGATGGGGAAAAGCCTGTAATTGTTGCCCTAGAAGGCAGCACAGTGATGCTCCCCTGTGTGAACCATAACCACATCTGGACCGAACGGCACAGTGAAGAGGATCAACAAGTGGTCCACTGGGACAGGCAGCCCCCAGGGGTTCCTCATGACCGGGCTGACCGCCTCATTGATCTGTACGCCTCTGGCGAGCGCCGTTCTTATGGACCTCTCTTCATTCGTCAGAAGATGAACATCACTGACACAGCCTTTGCCCTGGGTGACTTTTCCCTGCGGATTTCAGAGCTGGAAAGTGCAGATGAAGGCACTTACTCCTGCCACCTGCACCATCACTACTGTGGCCTGCATGAGCGCAGGATCTACCAAGTCTTCGTGATGGAGCCAGTGAGAGAGAAAAAGGTGGTGAACCTCACAACTCACAACATTGCCCCAGCCATAGGTAAGTGGCCTCTGGAAGTGGCTGTCCTGATTGAGGAAGAGATAAGTATCTACAGTTGCCCCTTTGAGCTCTAAAGAGCTCAGTAAGCCACAGGACAGGAAGACAGGAATATGACACATTACTCCCCATCATCACCTCAGGAGGCCTTTGCTCCAGATGCCAAAATGTCCTTGCCTTTTCTGTCCCTCCACAGTGGTCTACAGGGATCACTTAGTGCCAGCAAGAGGGAGTGTGGTCAAGGCAAACCTGTGCCCTGCAGAAGTACCATAGACACCACTGAAGTGAAGGTGCCGCTTAGAGCCACACTGAGGTTTCCTCTATGAAGATTTCTCACATTTGAGCCAGGGGCTATTCCTGCCCTTAGGGTTAGAAGAGTAGATGAGGTATTGCCTCCCTCTCTACTAGTATATGGCTCTAGTGTATGGGCTTGGTTGTTTCTGAGCTATTTCCATTACGTTGGTATACCTGGAGCTGCATGTGTAGTGATACTAGTGAGGATCCTGTAGAGCTGCTTTAACACTGTGCTGCACCAGAAGTGGAGTATCCCACCCATCAGGGTTAATTACCTTGCTTGCAGTGCTGTAGTGACATCACATCCAGCTCTTGTTTTCTTTGCCCCAGGGCGATTCTGCAGCCTGTTCTGCTCTGCAATGCTGACATGCCCTAAGGCAAACAAGCTGTTTTTCTAACTGGCTCCCTTTCCTGGTTGCTTTTATGGAACAGGAGAAGGTGTGAGGCTGGGTCGATTCTGCTCTGCCTTTGCTGTTACAATATGTCCCTATTCCCACCAGTGTAGATCGTAAGTGTTTCTCTCGCCTTTGCACGGGGGTTTAGGCTGTGCAAGATGCCAGACTGTGCAGAATCAAGCACCAGGAATTTTCCTCCACCCCTCAGCTTTTCTTTTTTTTTTGTCTTAAACCAATTTTCACATTTTCCACTGCAGTGAGCTATCATCTGACAGCCTGTCCAAACTCAAAACCATCATGCTTAGTTCAGGCAGAAAAATAAAATAAAAATCCCAAGTTTAATATTTTTTTAAAGTCTTTTGGGTATAGCTCCTTATTAACATTTTAAAATATTCATTGTGGTTTAATATTTATTGGCTGCTTAATACAGAATTTTGACATGCTTCATACATTTTTTAAATAAGTCTGTTCTTCTCTAGCAATTGGCTTTTTCAAGTCACAGAAACCTAAACCTCCCCCCTGGGACTAAGGTTGGTGTACAGAAAACGCAGGCAGGACTAAAGAGAGAGGGATGTTGGGGAGCTGATATGGAGGCCAGGACTTACAAATATCAGTCTCCCTGCCTGTGGCCCTTTTGCTGCCCTTGAGCCCTATCCAGATCACGTTGTGCAGATGAAAACTAGATCTTGTTTTCAGAGTTGCCCACCCAGGAATTTATTCCTCTCTTTCTTGGATGTTGTCCTGGTTGTTGCTGAGTAGTTACCTACCTGCTCAGAAGTTAGACAGAACCTACAAGTAATTTAACCTGCCAGGGATGTCTTAGTTTGGCAGTAGTGCCCTCAGTGCTGGAGGAACTTGCCTTCCTGAGAAAAGCCATTTCCACTGTCAAAAAGAACAGCCTTAGAAAAGCTTTGTCCCCTACGGACAGTGAACGCTCAGCTGGTCTGAGAGCACCACACACAAAAATGTGCTGAGTTGATGGGAATGTGAAAGAAGCTGAGACATCTGGAGTGCCTTTTTCAAACCCGCTGCTGCTGAGGAGCCTGCTGGGACATGCCCTATTTGTGTATAGCAGGAAAGGCTGAGATATTGCCCCATTCTGTGAAAAACTGTATACAACTCTTCTGGGGTTATAACATAAAGCCAAAATGAAACATCAGGAGATAACAAAAGCAAAGCAATGAGCTTTTTCAGCAAGCAGCTATAGTTTCTGGCATAGCTCCAGGGTGCAGAGCCATTTCCAGACAGGAAACTTCATCCTCTTTTGAATATAAGCGTGAGCTCAATTCTGCTCTCAGTCTCAGCAGTATAAATGTGGTGTATGCCTACTAATTCAGTGCATTTTTACTTTGTGTTTGCTTTGGAGCAAGTGATTGAAGAAGGGCATCTGTTGTGTCTCATGCTTATTGCTAAACTATTCTCAATCCTTTGCCAGCCTTAAAAAGAGAATGGGCCACCTACCCAGCATTTGTGAGCAATCTTGGTAGAGAGCTCTCCATTTTTCCCAGCAGAAGAATCTGACCCTTGACACTTTGGTAAAGTAATGTAAAGGCACCTCTGTTCTAACTTTTTTTTCCCCACAATTAAAAACTTATTTTCCAGTAGTTAAACCAGATCACGTGAGTGAATTGGAGGCAGATGCGCATGCCATGTTGAGACACTGAAAGATCAGATCTTGGTTACAGAATAAACCTTCATTGTCTCAGCTTAAATTCTGATAGAATACTAGGATGAGGAGGAGAGTCTGTATTATCTTGGTGATGCTATTCTAGGTGCTGCCATTCATCTGTTGGGTGTGACTGAATCAACTGTTACTCTGTGCCTCAGTTTCCCCAATTATAAAATGGGATATATTATACTGCCTTCCCAGTGATGCACTTTGAAGTCCACCAGTGATGCTTTGTCAAAACACTAGCATGACAAGTATTTTTAGTATTACTTGATTGAGTAAGCCAAGGAGACCCAAAGTTATTGAATCTCTGTTTCCACTGTTTGTTGTTACAGTGACCTCTCCAATGTTGACTAAAGTTTAACTCCGCTCCTGCCCTATTTTGCAGTATTGTGGGAAAGCAAAAAGCCAGGAATAGAATGCATTTATGTTTGCTGACTTCTGGCTTAAGTGCTGCTCCAGTGGCTACCATCTCATTATGGGAGCTGCTGAAGAAGCTCTTCATCATCCAGGGATTTGTTAAAGTAGAACTGTCACGTATACTGTTTGCAGCTTTGCAAGTGGGTTTTTTGGTTTGGTATTTTTTAGCTTAGCAGTGGTGAAAAACACATGCTAGTTTTCAGCACTATAGCCAGCAAGCACACAGCATCTAGCAATGCCAGTAAAAAGTGGAGTGGTGATGGAGAGGACTGGGCTACCAGAACAGAGCATATGCTAAAACCTCTCCATTTTCTAGAACTGCTGTTAGCAAACAATCACCTCTGGTTTCAAAGTGTTTATTTCAATCCAGTATCATCTTATTTGATTTTATTGTTGGTGGGTTGGTGTTCTTAAATGTTGGAAACAAACTACCCAAGAAACTGGAACCAGTCACTATGCCAGCAGTTCCAAAAATGTCAACATTTCTCACATTAGAACACATCTGTTTAAATGGTACTGTGGCTTTTGGGATGTTTTCCCCCATCTTTCCCCTTATTCCCCTGACTGATTTACAGGGTTAAACACCCAAGACAGTGGTAGGCCAGAACTTCATACTGGTTCTTGCCTGGTGCTCTGTGAATGTTCCCTGTTAGGGGGAGAAAGTGTCACGTTCAGCTCTGCTTTGGAGAGAAAAGCCTCCCCCAGCACAGTGTGTCTTACGGGTTTGCTGTCTGTGCCTGGGCTGGATTTCTCCACTCCTCTGACTATTGCAAGCAGAGAAGTCGCTTCCTCTTTATATGTGTAAAACATTGACCTATTTATTTGCGATCTAGAAAATTGTTCCACATAAGAGTTTTGAGTTACACTTCCCTGTGCTGCGGAACTGAAATGCTGCTGCACCCACAAATGGAATGGAATCTTGGCTTTTCTTTGTGGGTTTTTATTTTATTTATTTTATTGATTTTCATTTTATTTAAAAGGAAAATCATTCTTTGGCATTGAAAATTCCTCCCACTCTGTAAATTATAACCTTTTGGCAGGGAGGGGCTGCTTCATACTTTAGCTGTCTGGAGCCGAAGCAACGTGGTGTGTGTGTTGTAAGGGACTCAGAGGAGGGTTGTGTTACCCTGCAGAAAGGCTTCGGGCTGTCTAGTGTGGCTTCTTTCTGGACTTCCCCTCTGCAATAAACAAGAACACACTGATAGCCACGCAGCAGCAAGGGAATGTGCAACAGTCACTGTTAATAGTTCATGCTCCTGGGAAGTATAATGGTCTTGTGAAGAGCACAGGCATCTTCCATCTGACAAAGGTGCAGTATGTTGTAAATTAGGCAGCCATTTGTCCTTCATGCAGTTCAGAAGAGTTTCTCACTGAACATGCTTTTCGGGTCCACATATGGGCCCACATGTGAATGTGCTTTGCTTTGGATGCAAGCTACAATTATCAGCCTGTTTTTCTTTTCCTCTGCCATCAGATCCAAATGTTGTCAGGGGCCACAATGTAATAAATGTCATCATCCCTGAGAGCCGGGTGCACTTCTTCCAGCAGCTGGGCTACATCCTGGCAACTCTGCTGCTCTTCATTGTCATCCTCATCATTGTTGTCCTCATCACCCGCAAGCGCCGGCAGAGAGGTAAGTGCTAGAAAAGACCAGCCTTGTAGTGCTTACAGGGATATCTCATGACAGGAGAGCTGATTCTGCAAATAATTACTGCAAAGCGCAATGCTGAAGGCAGTAGTCGTCTTCTGGAAAACCAGCAACCTATGCAGTAGGGAGTCTTTGCAGGTGCTGATGCCAAGAGGGATTCATTAGTGTGGTGTAAAAATTTCCAGGCCTTGATTTGCTGAGTTGCTCTGTTGTAAGGGAGAAGAAAATTAGAACTGCTAGATAGTTGCTCTTTACAAGTGGAATTTATTTAGAGCAGAAGGCCCACATGCATCCCTTAGGAATTAAGATGTCTAAGTCCTTGCTGGACTCCCTGTGCTGGGTGACTCTCTGTGTGTAACTAGCTAAATGGACACTGAGATCTTTTGGTGACTTCCACACAAATAGTTTGGGATGCCACACAAAAAGCAAATACCAAGGAATGTCTCTCTTCTGGTTTGTTCTTTGCAGTACTACATTCATCCTTATTTACATGACAGGGGATTAGCACCAGCACAAAATGGGGCTATCTCCACTGGCTTAAGTGGAGTTACTTTGCAATCACAGAGGGGACAGACTCCTGGCCCTGGCCTTTCAATGGAAAAGAGGAGCCTGAAATCATCACTCCTTGCAGGGCGGGGCGGACAGGAGTGTAGTTAGATACCTGGCACATGGGAGGCTGATGAAAACCAGCATCTGTAGCATGTGATGGACACAGGGCTAAGCAATGAACTGGGAATGGGCAAGTGCAGCACCAGCATGCAAGAGATGACAGGTGTGGTTAATATTTTTGTAATAAATGGGAGGTGGAAAGAAATGAAATCTGGCAATTACTGTAGTTTCTTGTGGCTGGTCATCCATAGATCTGGGAAAACCACTGGAAAGCTGAGTAAAGGAAAGGGAAGCTCCCTGTGGCAGTGGAACACACATGAATTCTTGTGTATTGGAGGGACTGTGAAAGTGATCGTTGTAAGCATCACAATAAGGAGCACTGTGAATAAGTACTAGGTGTTATTGTTATCACTGTTATCTGGGAGGGGTTGGTTGGACTGGATACAACTGCTCATTCTGTTTCTTCTCCCTGTTTAGGTTATGAATACAATGTGAAGAAATATGGAGAGTAAGTATAATTACAGGGTCTACTATCTATGATTAGAATGCGTAAAAATGAACTTATGGGCCCCAACCCTCAGCTGTCATAAAGAGCCTAAAACAGCTGAGGATCTGGTTAGTATGAGTACAGCCAGGTAAAGCATAGGCTGTTTGATAGAGTTTATTCATTGCTTTCCACCAATTCTTTTGCAGCTTTACACTCTAGTCATTATTAGTGTAATGTTCCCAGGAATATACACTTGCATAATGATTCCATATCAGGGAACGACTTCTATGCTGTCAAAGTATGAAAGGAGAGAATGGTTTGTAGGGCTGATTTGGCAGTTGCACTTCCTCTCGTTGTACTTTGGGAACTGATTCACAGATCATGTTTCTGTGAGATGTCATTAGGAGTTAGTGGTAAAGGGGTAATGCACAGACCTACTATAAACCCTACTGTGAGGTTGGGGCCCAGATTGTGTAGCTGAGTTCCTTTATGTTGTATTATATATTATTAAAGTAGAAGAGATGGGGAAGTTCCAATACAGACTGGCTCCCCATTGTTCTAAGCTCTGGACAAACGCATAGGGGAAAAAAGAGCCAGCTAGCCAGAGATTTCAAGGTGTTAATAGAGAAGACAGTAAAAGGAAGAGAGAGGAGAACTGGATTCACTGGTAAGCAGTATGACCTTCTGAAATCTGTTTGATAGGTTAGGGGCAAAGACAGGAAAAGTACTCATGTACAATGGCTGGCAATGCTGTTATGTATCTGTCATGCTTTCTCCAGGGAAGCCTTGTAGAAACTGGAATGGATTCTGTAAGGATTCCTGTGAAAATCACCAGTACTTAATAGAGAATGAAATCTTCTATGGATTTTTTCAACTTTTCTCCAGATACATAGCAAATAAGCACTGTAAATTAAATTCTCTAAAGTAGCATTAGAAAAGCTATTGTGAAAAAGTGTGAAAGGAGCCTGTTATTAAAGGATGTGACAATACCATTTTTCACTGTTATTCCTTTTTCAGGAAGGATGTAAATCTTAAAGAATTTACAGTCGACACAACAGATCTGGCTCAATACAAAAGTGAAGACATCAGGCTGGGTATGCATTGACTAGCAACTGTTCTCCAAACTGGGTCAAAACTCGTTATAACTGAGGATTTTTTAGTGGCATTTAGATGCCCATTTTGAAATTACTTCACCTCCTGATTTTGAATGGCAACTTTGAGAATCTCAGCCCACAAGTCAGTGTAAGCAGGGGGACTGCAGCTGGAGAGGGCAGTCCTGACTTCTAACTAGAGGCTGATTGATGAGGTCAGTAACAAGGCACAGCTTCTTTTGTTTCACCTGGAGTTTTTGGGGTTCCTTGACATGCACCTGAAAGCCAAATTCAAGTGAGTGCAAGACAATGTGGAATGAGATCAAGACAGCATCTAGGGAACGGGACTCAAATTTAAGCAGTTTGTGTAGGCAAGAGGATCAACAAGGCAGTTCTCTAGAATCTCCTGTCCAAGAAACTAAAAGCATTTGTCAATATGAATGTCATCATTCTACAGTACATAAAAACTAGCTCAAAGTGAGTGATCTGGAGAAAAAAACTAGATCAACATTCTTTAGTACTAACTACTGACCTTATCATCTCTCTTGAAAGTGGGTATGAACTGCAGTTCACTGAAGTGGGGATAAAGAGAAGTTATGAGTTAGCTGAGTTAATGGCCTCCACCTTCTATTGAAGTCAGTTTGGTTTAACTTTCTACAATTTCCTCCCCCCTGGATGTCAAATCACTTAGTGAACAGTTGGGCCTTCTATCAAGATCTGTGATAGCAATTGGAACAAATAAACTTGGGGAACATGATAGGAGGAAAATTTGCAACAAAGGTCCTAGAATACAAAAGATAGAAAATACAAAAAACACTGGAACTCATGGTAAACTGAAACATACCGAAAAGAGGGGAAGGAAGCTAGTCTCACTGCTGATCTGCAAAAGTATTTTTGCTGGGATATGTAGGACTGACTCCGGGAACTTACAACATTCCTGAAGATGGATGTGCTCCTTACTAGAGCTTGAAGGCGCAGCCTGGAGTTTATTGTGTCAGTGATTGATCAGGGGTGTCTTCTTGCTTGGACTTGGAGTAGATTGTCTGTAAAGCAAAATTGATCCTCTTGTCTGCACTACCCTGAGATTCCTGAAGACTTGCTCTGATGCCAAGTTCATACCTGCTGCAACTTGCTGTATGTCAGTGAATGTGTTGATAAACCAGGAGACAATTGAGTCTGTCCCTTTTTTTCCTCTGTGAGCCCCCAGTAAAGGTACAACCTTTAAAAAAACAAGCTGACACACTTTAGGTCCCAAGGTACAGAATTGCTGTAGAGGCCCCAGTAAACAAGAGGCAGATACAAAATCTGAAGAACAAAGGAGCTGCAGAGGGTGGGTTGCAAACCAGGACAGCAGCAAGTACAAATTCTTCTCTGTATGTCTTAGGAGAGCTCCCCTGTGAGCAAATTCTTTGCGTAACTGCATCAGTCACCTTCAGGTGAGCTTTGCATAGATAATCCAGAGCTTTTTGTTACAGGCTGGAAGAATCTGTGGTACCTATGAGGAGCAGGAAACTGAAGTATGCATAACTGATTAGTACCAGGAGCAAAAATTAAGTCGTAGCAGCTTTCCTTTTCTTGCCGGGTGGCTGAGTAACTCCATGAGTTACTCCTAGAGATTTGGAGATGCCAGGCCTAGAGTACTTCAAGGAAGGACTGATCACATGTCTGCCTTGCCTGTAAAGCTTTGTCATCTTTTAATGTTCTAATGGCTGTCGAATTATACTCCTCCCTTACACAGATTACAAAAACAACATCCTGAAGGAGAAGGCTGAGCAAGCCAGGAGCTTCCCAGCAAAGAACATTGATTTAGACAAAGGTAAAAATGACCTGCTTCACCCTAATTGGTGGCTGAAGGAACCTTCTGATGGGTTGAAGAAGGGAGGAGAGAAGCACACAGTTTAGCAGTGAGCTGACCAAGCTGCAGCCGAATGAGGAATGATAAACATCATGACAAATGACAGCAGGAATGAGAAGCTAGTTCCCTTCCTATCCTTTCATCATGGAGCCACAAGATGCAAGTAGCGATTAGGCTTTCAAAAACTTTTGGCATGGCACAAATAGAATTTTTCTTTATTGGAAAAAGAATGCCTTGCAGGGCTGGAATAGTGCATTCTGTACTGTAACCTCAGAGGGAGTTGTATCTCAAAAATGTCCTGGCACGGTGTTTGAGAAGAAAACAGTGTGCAGAAGAGAGTGTTTTGAGTTGAATTAATTTGTGGTTAATGGGCAGTCAGTTACTTCATCCAACAAAAGCAAATAACTCTCCCTCCCTAGGGGCTGAATCTCCTTTTGCCTATCCAGTATTAATCCTGAGTATTACACCTCAGTTTGTAGAGTCACACTTATGTCAAGCAGTACTTGTAAGAAGTTATGAGGTTCCATGACTCTTTTCATATGAGTTTAGAACATAATAAATGTGACTGAAATGGTATCAAGAAGGATAGTCCATGTTCCTGATGCATGATAGTCTATGGAGAGTCCATGAATTGCCTTAGACCTACTGTTCTTGATGGAGTTCTCATGATATTTTTGCCTACACTCTGCAGAGATGATCTGTGCAATGATTTATACACAGTATATCTCACTGTGGGCTGTATGAAGAGGATATTGGGAACATGGCTGACTGCAAACGGTCGCTTGTCACTGTATAGCTAAGTCCATATTACAGTGTGCTGCTTTGGATGGTTTGAAATCTCTCTTCAGGTACTGACCTCTATTTCAATTTGCTTTCAGATTTCAGGAAGGAATATTGTAAATGAAGACATTCCCAAGCTGCTGGCTGGACCAGAAGCTTCAATCAAAGATAGATAAATGGAAAAGAGATGCCTTTTCTTAATATCGAGTCCCTCCAGTTACCATAGATTTTTTTCATGTAGACTTTCTCCCCACTAAGCACAAGGGTATTTGCAAATGCTTCTTGAAAGAGTTAAACTAACCGTCTTGTATGCACTTACGGTGGGTTTGGGTTGCCTTTTCTTCTGTTCTCCCAGTCCTCCATTCCCCTTTTCTTTCCTGATATTATTGTTGGTTTTATGCATCAATGATTTTTATGAGCTGAATCAGCAGACCTTTTGCTTTGATGTACTGCTTTAAATAAACCAACCTGCATCACTAATCTTGAGCCATCATTATATCAGGCATTTTTCCATGTAGTGTATTCATCAGAAAAACAATAGCAAAGCCTGATTGTGATCTCTCATAGGCTGGCATAAATAAAGAGGAGCAGTATTGTCACATAGCACTTTACATATTCCAGGTGAAGTACAAAGAGTACACCCCTTCACAAATGACAATGTAAATACCTCATTTTATGAATGGGGAAATGTCAATATCCTCATTTTTCAGGGGAAAGGGAGACACACAAATGACCAAGGTAGGATTGGGATCAGCTCCAAAGAGCTCTGGAAGCCTAACTTTGTATTTCTTACTCTAAGCTTGTTTGTTGATTTGTTTTTGTTTCAGTGCAGACCAAATCAAATTTGGCATGAGCAGACACTTTCAGCTGAAGTTGGTGGAGTTACAGTGCTGTAATACCAGTCTCAGTTAGATCAGAACCAGAAATATTATGGAGAGGGCTAAACTCCTGTGTGGAATCTGGAATGTGATTTTCCTGCAGTCTTTGGGTGGACCCAGGCCACAGAGAGCTTGTGTGCACATCAGAACAAAGGTATGATTACAGCACAGGTAGACAGATTGTTAAAAGGAATAGCTTCTCATGAGCAGACCATGAGGAACAAGAGTAACAACACTCTCCACTAAATAGCCTGTTAGGAATTTTCATGGGCCAGAGTCTCAGAAGTTGAGTCAAGGAGGGAGATGAGTCCATTCTTGTGGATTTTGGCATTGTTTTGGGGAGCTATCTGGGATAGTGGGGCTGTGGGCTGAAGGGGAGTTCTACACAGGAACAATGTGTCAGCTGGGGATGTCCAAAAATTGGAAGTCAGTAATTCAGCGTTGTAATCCAAGCAAGTTAACGCATCAGGAAAGCCAGAGAATACTAACAGTTCTACACAGCTTCTCTGAGTACTGGGGATATTCTGTGGCACCATTCCCAAACCAGGCACACCTGTGGTCCTTGGGGCACAGAAGAAAAGGTCTCTCCTACTGTTGTGAGCATGATGACAGTGGCTTGTGTTCTTGTTGTCGAAGGGTGAAGGTGGCCAAGGATTGCCAGCCTACTCTTTGGTGGTCTGATGAGAATGGCAGAGGGAGGGATTGTGCATGGACTTGGTGACTGAATGGAACTGGGGTAGGGTCTCCAGGATGTTGCGGGTGGTGGAAGTGTGAAGAGGAGCTTCTGTGGAACTGCTATGAGAGTGAGGGAGGATGTGAGGGTGATGGTGTGGTTTCAGTCTTGAAGTAGTGTTCTGCTTGCGACTGGTATCTCAGCCTGGATTTCTTCCTGGGGATGGAGAATCCTGAGGTCTTTGCAAGTGATGAAGTAGCTGTGGTCCAAGGAAAGCATCTCAGTCTACCAGCTAGACAACTGGGAATGTGACCTGGTGCCTAGTATGGTATGTGTCTTGGCTGTTGTTTTGGCCACCCTTGCCACTTATCCAGGAACATGTCAGTGCCATCTAATAGGGGCACAAGCTTGGTCAAACTGGAAAGAGATGTTGTCATGGCTAGGTGAAGCTGCCCACTGCAGGAGCACATGTACTGTAAGGGTCCAGTGCTGTTTTGAGAGCTATCCAACACTATGGGCATCCCTAGTGTAGGAATTAATGTCAAGTCCCATACCTGCACCTTTCTTTCCACCCCTGCCAACTTGGGCGTCTTGGCTGACTGATGACAATGTTCTTAGATGTCTAAATCCCATTTCAGCCCCCCTCTTGCTCCTCCCACAAATACCACTGATCTCTGTTGTTGTGTGACAGGGCTCAGTAAGACTCTTAGCAACTCAGAGGTATACTACATTGGGTGTGATGGTTGTTGAGTTGCAGCTACTTACACTGAAGCTGAGCTCAGCTCCCTAGCTCTGCCAAAAGTGTGGTGGGTAAGGCCTCCTATGTACCAGAAGGAACTGTATTGTCTAATTCAGAAGCTAGGACGTCAGTACTTCAATGCATACTTTTTGTAGGAGTGGAAAATGGACCATGTCAATTTTTACAGGTGTTAACACTTCTCTCTGTTAGTGAGGACTATGTTAAAGAATAAATATATTGGAGACCCTTATTTTTAATGCCTTCAAATGTTAAAAATATTAATAATAGAATATAACAGTAGAGGTGGAGGTGAGCCTTCCTAAGCTACAGCTGGGCAGATCCTTATCTTTTAGTTTTCTTATCCCTTCCACTGCTCTCTGTACAGTTTTTGTGATTTGCGATTAACTGCCTTTATCTTCACTTAGGATTCACCCCTACAAAACTGCTCAGATTGGGCAGACCCATGACTAATGGAGAGGAGGGTCTGGGGTTGGGCCCAGGTCCCTATTTGCCTGCCCTTCCCCCAAAGTAGACAGCCATTCTTAGGCTGCCTTTGGCTGGACCTGGTTGAAACCCAAACCACATTCCTGCAGGTGCGTAAGGCTGCACTGGTTATTCCATCAGGGTGGCAAAGTCTCAAGTAATTGTCATTAATGTCTTTCTCCCTCCCTTTCATGTCTGTGAGTCAAAGGTTGGAGATCTTTACTTGCCAGTTCAAATTGCTTAGCACAGCTCATATAGACAGCAGCTCAAAGTGGGGTTACTCATAAACTCCAGAGGCATTTAAATATTTTATTTGACTGCTAGGCTGCAAAATAGCTTAAGGGAAAAAAATTAATATGTTCTCTGAAACAAGCACTAGGAAGAGCTTTATGAGTTCCTCATCCTTGCTTTGATCACCAGTTTGAATTTGGTAATGGTCAGACACACCAGTATAACCCTGGACTGATCAGGTGGGAGTCCAAGTTAAGATCATGGCCCTTTTTTCTTCAGGAGAGGTATATGTTGTGTGATTGGACTGATGATCAGAACAGTGGTTTTCAAAAGCAGCCTGCCACATCCAGTATGTAATTTAGTATGTTAAAATTCTGGCTGAAAGAGATCCAGGCAAGACTACTGGATAACCAGTTGTGTTTTCAAACTGTTGAAAAAAGAGAGAAAGAAAACTGAATGCTAAACTGAAGAGTTTTGTTTGTTTGTTTATTTCTTAATACAGAGATAATATATCAAAGGCCATTTGCCCTTAAATACTGTTGAGAAGGCATTTAGGTCCCTTACATATGCATACTTTGTATTCTGCCAGTCTTTGGCATTGGCATGAAGTCTATGTAGCTGATCTTGCATGTGAAAATTAGAAGGCTTAACTTGCAATTAACCACTAGGCTAGGGGCAGGACTGCTGTTTTCTGTTCCCACTCTGCCATAGACTCAGTGCAATTCTAGGCAGGTTGGTTCTCTCTCTCTTTCTTTCATCTCAGTCTTTCTTTCCCTGATATGGGACAGTAACTTGCCTCTCATGGAGAACCAATTTTTTAATGTGTGTAGCACTTTGGTAAATGTGCTTTGCCTGAGTTATTCAAAGTAGTGTTCTCACTGTACTAATGCAATGCTGCATCTTGATAGACTTCTTTACCTGTCACTTTACAGGCTCTTGGCAGGCTTTGCCTCATTATAGTCTCCTTGGTTTCCCGAGACATGCATTTTATGTTCAGTTAGTTAAAATAATAATAACCCCTAATATTTTTATACCAATTATTTATCAGTGAAACTCTAGCTCAATGAGGGCAGAGAAATGAAAGTCTCTTTTAGGGTAATGTGTGGAATGTAAGCCCTTGTTGTGGAACAAGGAAAGGGTGTATGGCACTGACCTTAAAAGGGGTTGAAACTGAGACTAGAACCAGAGCCCCCTCTTTTCAGCTCTGTGCACACTCTACTTCCTTTCAAGACTGAGAGGAGGACTTGTTCCATAAAGCTTGGGTTTTCTTCTTTGTTGTAACAATTAATTTTCATTATTATTGTTACTTAACTTTTACCATTTATCATTGTTGTGTAAATCTCCTAGCGTTTAAGAAATAAAGGAGAATATAATGGAGTTTCAAGTTAAGGTTGATTTTATTTCTTGCTCTTTGGAGATGCTATCTAAGCTATTAGCCAGCATTAGCTAATTCTTCCCAATAGCTGTGCAGTGTGTTTCATCGCAGAGCTTCCTAAAGTGCTTGACAAAGTGCAGATTGGATGCAATAAGTTATTCCAGTGATTTCGGTATGGTTTCCACATGGGACATCATCATTTCCCTTGGTCATGGGGCCCACAGACAAATTTTAGCTCTCCAAAAGTGTTGTATAATGAACAGATCTGCGGCTATAGATGGAGTTCAAACCATCTATCAGAGATGAAGGCTGGCAGCTCCTTCGTAGTATATAATTCTGCACGTCCAGAAGGAAAGATAACATATCCTGCTGGAATAGTTAACTGCACAGTTTTATACTTCACTCCCAGCCCAAATTCCTCTTTTCCTTGTAGAACTAACACCTTGCAAAGTTCCTGCTGCACATTCTGCTCTTGGAGGGCTTCCACCTACTGAGTACTATCCCAGCTGCTGTGACAGAGTTCTTCCAGGGACACTGATGGAAACAGCTTGTCTTGCTGCTTGGATGGACAGTGCAGGTGCAGGAATTTGAAGGATCAAAGCAGGATATGAAACTAAAAAGCGGCAAAGAAGTGCATTTAGCAAACTAAGATTATTGACCAGCTTGTCTACCTCTGGTGAAAGTATTATCTTCTCTCTTACCTCTTTGGAAATCATACTACAGCCAGTCTCCTGCCATTTCATACCATCTCTTCACTGGGCTGAATTGGCCTGTGATGGCTGCCTGTGCTTTTTCAGATAACCAGAGGGAAAAAAACCCCACGCAGGTTAAAAGGGTTGGGAGATGAAGACAGTGAGAAGTGGATGGAGTGAGTAGTTCCTTCTCATTGGGCTTTGCTGTTGCTGAGAATGAATGATGAGTTCTTGAGCAGGTGGAGCCAGGGGCCATGTACAAGAAAGATCTCATCCAAAGTACCCTTTCTGGTACTGTTGTGGGCCTTTACTGGTCAGTCACTGCTATAACCTGTAAGTGAGATTCTTCACGGTGAGGAGAAGCCTAATGAGAACTACTGAAAAAAAGATACTTTGGGCAAAGTGAGATCATCCTGGAGCTGGTGCCAGTCCCACTGGGAACATCTGATTCAACAGCATTTTTCTAAGATTTAAACTTACTTTTTTTTTTTTCCTCCCTTAAATGCCACAGGCAAACTAGAGCACCATGCCATAAAACCCCAAGTCTTCAAATTATACTGTTGATGCTGGGAGCCAGAGATGCCACTGTTTTGCTGGACTGAGGGGACATATGTTGGATTGGATGTCTATATTTGTTCTTTGTTGGGGGAATATGGAGCTTTAGAGGAGTTTTTTTTGAGGGCTTCAAAAATGCAAATGCAGTGTTTGCAGGCCTGCTTATTTGTACTTGCCTGACACTATACATGTACAAATTGCCTGGTTCCCTCTTGAACGCAGTGTGGCTTTTTTCTTTTCTACACATGGGGAAGCCTGCAAAAAAGGCAGCTGCAATTATGCAATTATCTTGAAGAGTGAGGTCTTACTTGCATAACCTTAGCTAGTAATGGGTGTCATTAATGCTTTAAGCCCTGTTCCTTTCTGCTGGTACACTGGGTCTCTGCTGGCAGACTCAAGCCAACAACTTCGCTGTTGGTTGTTTGTTGCTGGGGCATCTTGTTACTTTTCTCTGTCTCTGTAGACAATGGGTCTGATTTTCCAGGAAAGCAACTGGGAACAAGGAAAAGCTAATTTAGCAACCACAGGGCCTGCTTTGCAGACCACTGAAATTAAATATTGTCATTGTCTTCAACTTGACCGAAATGAAGACCAGATTGTCCCCATTTCCCTTCTGCCTCCTAGTCTGGAGAGAGTCTTACCAGTGGAGAAGGACTTGCTAGTCATTAACAGAACAAATTTCTGAGGGGAAGAAGAAAGACTGCGGACCTGAGAGAAATAGCATAAAGATCCAAATAGACATTCCTAAGCAAAAAACTCCACTGTTTCTAGAGGTCAAGTTTTTAAACGTGTATGTGGCCCTCTGCAGATCAGCTGCTCTGAAGAGAGTTGCTGCAGGGAAATTTTTCAAATGTGGCTCTCCCCTTTTGAAAAAGTGCTGCAGCTGCTAAGAAGAGGTAGGAGAACCAGAAAATGGCTGAGGAAAGAAAATAGATTGAGTCATGATGAGTAGGAGCTGGGATTGACCCGTTACACTCATTGATGAGGTGTGCATCACATGAAAATGTTTGAAAATGCTTGACACTGCCAAAAGTGTATGTGTGCAGTAGTGACTGGTTCTCCATGATTGGCACTAAGAAGACTCCAGAAAAAGTGTGGGAGTGCTGAGTTTCCATAGCTGGAGTACTGATGTTCTAACCCACAGAGATCTTGCCTGGAAGGCATCACTTCTTCCCTTCACAGTCAGAGCTTTTTGCTCAGACAACAGAGGGTCTCATGAAAATTTCCCTCTGAAGACGCATCTACAGCAAACACATGATGGAGAAAAAGGTACTTCATCAAAAACATCTTGATGTCACTCAGTGATTTGAAGTGCTCAACTTGTTGCCTTTTGCAATAACATTTCACGTCTTTGCAGACTCATCTCCACTGTTTTGATTGTCGCTTTAAAGTACAGTTGAGTTCCAAGACAGAAGTTAGCAGCATTTCTGCAGCAAGGGTAGGGAGGTTGATGCTATTCTGTATGAGTATCTGATTTTCACTTGAAGTTTGCTGTTGCTGGGAGACCTTGAAAGGGCAGGAACATTGTTCAGTGTGATAATTTTTCCATCACTACAGGATCACACTGAGATGCATCAGACTTTCGGTAGCAGTAACTGAACAGTCATCAATAGACTCAAGTTAGATGAAAAAGAAACTGAAATTGGAGGAGACATTCTTCATTCCTGTGAATCCCATAAGTTGTGTGCATCTGCTAGCAACGTTGGTTAATGTTTTCCATTACGTTCTTCTAATTTCTTTTTAGCAGTCCCTGTGGAGCACCAACATGAAAGTTGTCCTCTATTCTCTTTTCCCCTCCCATGTGAAGTACACAGTGCCTCATTCCTACAGACCTGTAGGGCAATATCCCTCCATAACACACATTCCTCAATTAAGAGGGTCTTTGGAAATGTCGCTGAAAATAACCTGTCATTTTGCCCCAGGTTTATTTGTATTTTAATTCAGTGGCAATGAAAGCCCTGGGGAGCTTTGCACAGGAGGCTGGGAGCAGATTGCTGGACTGCAAGTCTTTTGCCTCCCTCTAGCGTTTGATGTCTTTTCTTGTAAACTATTGGGACTGAGTTCTGCCATGACCTACCTGTGCCCAAGGTCCGCTGAACAGAGAGGATGAATAAAAGGAAAAAACCCTTGCAGATCTTTTAGACCAGATCCATGAGTAGTGTAAACCGACTTGGATTGCATCCTGCTGACGTATGCCAGCTTGGGAGCCAGCCTACAGCATCTTAATATTAAGCACATCCAAACTGTGTGGTTGCAGTTATATCTTTCTGCTTCTCTTTCTCTTTTAGGATCATTTCCGTGTTTAATTCTTATTCTGCATTGATGCTAATCTTGCCTGTGTGAATCGGTAGAATGAGATGGAAACTTTGCCACAGAGATGAAGAGCAGCTGCATAACTTGCCTTTTTGAATGTGCTGAAAGTCTTCACATAGTGCTCAGTGTTTACACAGGGAAACTTAGGATCTCTGAAGAGGAGGAATAGGTTGTCTGACAGTTCCTGTGTGGTTTATTCAGACACCAGGTTCTCATACATCCCTTCAATGATAAAAGTCCAAAATCCATTTCTCCTTTTATTTTGAAACAAGGGTGATTTTGGAGAAAATACTTAAGCGAAGGAATATAAGGATTAGGAATATAAGGATGGGACTCAATATTTTGACAACCCAGATTTTGTGTCCCTAGGTCACTACCGTGATTCCAATCTGGAAGGAATCTTCCCTGGCTAATGGGTGTCGTTAGTTTAGTTTCTAATACATCCGTGCTACTGGTATCCTTGTAGGTACCATCAGTCCTACAAGTGGCATGGATAGCTGGCAGTAAATGATGGGGAGCTGTCTATGCTAGCTAATGATACTAACCACATTGATCCTGCTGTGTTGCTGAAACAAATGAAAACAGAAGTCTTCATTTCCCAGGGTTGACTATCCAGATGAAAGTACTCATAGTCAAACCTGATTTCATTGACATGAGTAGCAAAACTGCCAGCGACTGACACTTGGGAAGAAATAATCCTCCAAGTAAAAGATTATTTTGTTCTTTTACAAATACATTCTTGCAGGTGGATTAAAAATACCCATGAAATCTCAAAGTGGGTTCCAAGTCACAGCTTTGGTGAGTGTTGGAGTGCTCAGAGCTTTGGTTTTCTTTTTGTCATATCTCTTTAAACAAATACCTATTTGCTAAGCACCCAGAGTGTGATGAGCTTTTTGAATTCACTGAGACAAGCAACAGCCATCACTATAATTCAAAGGATGGCTTTTTAAAAGGGCTTGCTTATTCTCTGTGTGGTAATGAAGTGCACTGCGACATAAATGAAGAAAAGGGTGAGGGGCTTTTATGCCTCAGGGCACTATCTGCTCCCTGCAGGGGTCAGCAAGACTATTTGCTCTATCACGGAGAGCACAGCACTAATAGCAAGACATTTTATGCCTTATATTTATTTTCCACAGAAGTGTTAAGGCCTGAACTCCGCAAGAAGCAAGATATTAGCCCTGATGGACCAGTGGTTAGCTAAGGTGGTGTATTCTGCATTCCTATGTCTGCTCTTTAATTGGATTAGCTTGTGGTTTGACTGTAACATGAAAGTGGGTTATCTCCTCTCTTCTTTGCTTTATGGGGACACAGAAAGCTTTTTGTGAGTCATAGATCCAGTCTTACCATGTCTGTTCCAAGGTAGTAATCTGAAAATTATACAACTCATTATATTTTCAGTTGTCAAAGGTAAAAGCAAAGCTAATAGAGCAAGAACAGAGCTCTTTGCAGATTTAGTCTTTGTGTGGATACCACCTGGGTCTCTGAGGAATTCAGGAGGTCATTAAGTACAAACTGAAGAGACCAAAGGGTTTGATGTTAATATTTTGCCTGAGTTTCATAGTGCAAAAGCTACATAAACCTCAGTATCTCAGAAAATATAGCTTGTACTAGAGTTACCTCATAGTCCTGCCAAAGGAAGCCTTCCCCATTCTTGCTCAGAGATTCTTGTGTGTGGTAAAGTTGATGGATTCATGGCATACTTTCCATACTAAGAGTATTCTCAGGTGCTTGCAGAACCATAGCATGTGTCTGTGCACACATGCAGGACAGCAAGTTGAATGCATAGTTTTACAGAAATCTTCAGTACTTTATGCCTTACGCTATCAGAATTCCAAAATGGAACAGAGAAATTACTAACCATCAGTGGCTACCACTCTTGGAAAGTACTCTTTGAAGTGTACTAAGTTGGTCATTCCTGACTTAAAAGAGTACCAAATCACTAGTTATATGATGAAGACTAAGGCCATACCTTTACTTTGCTGTTTATCTTATCTTGTTTGATGATCATACAGGCATTCAAGTTTAGCAGTGATGAGTGGCATGAATGTCAGCAGATGAGCAAATCACTGGAGTTGGAGAGCCCCGGTGAATGTGATTTTGTAATTGCTTCACTTAACCAGAAATGACAGCAAATAGCTGATGATGTTTTGGTTTCTCAATATCGTTAAATCCTGTTAAGTTGTGGATTAACCATGCCATTGGTAGATAGGTACCCAGATCTGGCTCTGCATAGGAGAATTTGGCCCTGGAAGCGGTATCACAGCGTTCATGTGGTAGTGTGCTGGTGGGAACTAGTAATGATTAAACTTTTGGAAAATTGAAAATAATAAATAGCAATAATGTTAACAGACCTTTTGGCAGCCTCTAACGCAATTGGCTCCTCTGATTCATGCTGGTAGAAAAATCATTCCAGTACCACAGATAATTCAGTCACTGAGCTGTGATTTACTCCTTCACAGAAAGCAGCTGAATATTCTGAGAAGTGAATGTCCTCTTTCTTTGAAAGGGAAAAAGAGAGAATGTCATTAGCTTGGGATTTTTCTGAAGAAGTATTCTTAATGAACAAAAGATTCTTTGAGACCTAAGCATACTGTGCTGAAATCTTCATTGTCTGGCCGTCATTTTGGGGGATTTCTAGAAAGAAAGGTGAACTCTTCCCAAATATATCACCTGCAAAACATGGTGCTCTAAAGATTTTTCTCAGGTATGTTTTGGAGCACACAGTCCAATCTCACCTGGCAGCATTGAACAGTGACTCTTGCTGTTCTGTGAAATTCAGGTGATGATAGGTCTAAAGCTTGCTTCGTGCCAAGCACCTCAATGGGCTCTGTGCCCAACAGGCTTCCATTGAAGCAGCTATTAAAAGCAGTTTCTTCTGAGCCACGAATGTGTCTCTGCTCTCTTATTAGCATAAGCTGCAGAGAAGCCAACTGCACTGTGGAAAATTTCACGATCTGCAGAGAATCCATGAGCTCATTGCTTAAACAGAACCCATCTCGATTCTCATGAAACACAAAGGGCACCAGTCTGCTGGGGGAGGGGAGTCCAAATTCTTGAGATACCTGAAATGCAGTAGTCTGCCTGCCGTTATAATGCTGTAATGTTACTCAGTTCTCTGCCCTGCTCATGTCTCGTATACATTGGAGAGAATGTATCTTGCATCTTGTAAAGGCTGCTGGGTTAGAATATAAAGCTTTACTAACTGAGGTAGTAACGTACCTCCCTTTCCATGCTGTTATGTATGAATAAGGATACCGACCACCTTTGTACAACGCCTGGGGGTCTGTACCTGGAAAGTGTATACTGATTCCTAGAAGGGGAAAATAAGGAGAGAGCTGCAAGGGGACTAATAGTGTATATATAACCCTTTGGAACGTTTACTGGGATGGCAAGTGTTTTTCTTAGGCCAGAGACTGTGATGATTATACAAAGCATCTCGTCTGTGTTGCACTGATAAATCACTGCCAACATCAAAAGAGTCCGAAGTAGTGTTTGTGCACCTAAGCAGTCTGCACGTGAAAGATGATTTTTATGGCAAGGAGCTAGTTGCTCCCTTGGAAAGGACGGGACTAGCACGATGAGGTTGCTAAGATCAGCCCTGCCGGCTCTCCCGGAGAGGCACGAAGCAGCAGGGCCGTTCCTCCCCGCCAGCTTGCTAGCCGCAGGTTCCCAGGCACGGCATCTCGAGTCACCGCCGGCCGGGACGCTGCAGCGGCGGCGGCCGCGGGCGGGGAAAG